>JACYFF010019584.1:1035680-1119758 GCA_017589665.1 Selenicereus undatus
TGCCCTTTTGGTTGATGTTTTGAATTCCTTGAAGTATAATTTTGCAGCATCGACGATCTTCAAATTATCTGCTTATTTCGAATATCTACTCTGCTGCAATAATTATGTATGATTTTATCCCCAATCTCTTACCATTTGATCGCCCAGATTGTTTTCTTGAATAGTTGGATGTTGATTCTGGTTCTCATCTGATTTTTTCCTGCAGGGAATCCCATGAGTATTGCTGATGAAACCAGTGCTACTGCCTGCTCAAATGGCACCCCTGTTAGGTTAGAGGTAAAAAGCTCAATCTGATGAATACCATTTGCTTTCTTATCCAAAAACGAAATGTTACTAAATACCATGAGTAATTGTTTGCTATTTGAAATGAAAATCCATATTGAAGTTGGGAACTGCTTCACTTATGCTTATAAGTGATTCTTAGTCCACTCCCTACTTGCTATTTTAGGGGGCCAATGGGGGGAGGGGAGGGGAGGGGAATCAGATGTTCAGGGGTTGATTGATCACAATTTCATGAGCTATCAGATTTTTGTTTAATGAATCAAAGAGAGTTTACATAGTATGTATATGCATGTATGAGGACCTGTGCTCTTTTGTTGAACGAGTTAGCACTTACCCTTCTGTTGACGTAATGTTTTTACAAGACAGTTTCCTTATGTTATAATTTGTCTGAGCTTGTTGGGATTTCAGTTTATCACATCTTAATGTTGTACAAAGGAGAAACACAGTATGTGACACAGTGTTGGGAATTCTATTTGCTTTATTTGTGTATCAACTGAATTGAAGAAACATCGACATTATTGCCTAGGTGTTGAACTCTTAGTAGAGTTGTTGGAAATTGAATAAGTTGTAATGAAGAAACCTGGAACTTTGAACTTTGCATGCTGATGCTCTATGCCTCTGCTGTAATGTTGTTTCCCTATCCTGTGTAAATGGATGTGAGCTAGGTTTTGTTGTATTTTCACAAGTGAAAATTGTCACTGTCCTGAGCTCATGTCAAATCTTGTATTTAGCTTCGCTTAAAATTTCAAAAGAAACTCATGCTGATGCTCTATTACTCAAATCTTGTATTTGCATGCTGATGCTCTATTACTCAAATCTTGTGTACGTATCAAACCTGCTAACCTTATTTTGTTGCTTGTTTTGATGCAGTGACCCTTCAATGCTTTGATCAGGAAAAAGAAACTTGGGGGGGGGGGGTCTGCATTCAACTATGTCTGCAATAGGTGTATTCAGGCCTATGCATATGGTTGAAACTGTGTATATCTGGAACTTGCAGCAATCATTTTGTCTAGCTTACATGCATTCAAAACAGTAGCTTCACATCACTAGTAACATCCTGTATTTTTGCGACTTGATCTTGTAGTCTTGTACTGTGAATTTGATGTGTTATTGTAATTTTTCAGGAGAACTACCAATCACTAAAACTTGCAAAAAAAAGCCCCCATCAGAAGAGGATGATATCCTTTTCCTGTAAGTGTTTGGGGGATGGAGTGACAAATTGAAGAGTAGCAAAGAAAGATGGAGGAGCATAAACAAAGGATGAAGGAGCAAAAACCTCAGATATTTGCAAAGGATGAAGGATCTTTGGTGTATATATCTTTTCACAGTTATAGATCCTGTCTAGGTGTTTCAGATCACATTTGTGTGGGGTTCTTTTGGAGTATTAGCATATTTACAAACCTTAGATATTATAGTGGGTTGTTAATTTGGCAAATAGCTCTACCTTTTGGAATCAACATTGTTGTAGAAGCTTTGATAACTATGTATACATATTTATGTATTATGAACTTTAGTTGTAAATGTTGTAGTTGTGTCCATTATGTTATGATATCGAAAGTGTTATAGAATTATGAGGGATTAAAATTGGCAAGCTTATGCTTATTGTACTTTAGTGTCATTTTGATATTGAAATTAGTATTCCAGTTTCAAATCTTGCAAGAGCACTTTTTTCTAAATTTGAAACCAATGAACATATTGGGTTTTAAAATTATAAGCCGAATGAAATCAAGGGTTTCTAATACTTAGAAACTGAATCACACCATCAGTTTCAAATATTAGAAACTGGTGCACAGTGTCAGTTTCCAAATATTAGAAACTGTTGATTTTATTCGGTTTCTAAATATTAGAAACTGATAGACATATTCGGTTTCAGAAATATTAGAAACTGATGTCTCCAATCGGTTTCTAAATATTAGAAACCGACAAATTCACTAGTTTCAAAATGCGGTTTCAATTTTAGAAACCGATATTAGTTCAGTTTCGAATCTCTTTTGCGACCAAGCTTCCAGAAACGGATTAGTTTCGGTTTCAAATCGGTTTCTAATTGGGATTAGAAACCGATTTTGGCCGTTTAGAAACCGAAATTTTCGGTTTCTAAACGCATGTTTTTTTGTAGTGGAAAAGCATCTTTTGTGAAGGCAAGGTGTATATTCCTGAGCTTTTATAATAATTTGTGCCTAATATAGGTGAACTGTTATTTCCTAAAACCTCACGTGGTATTAGAGTCTTCTCCTTCTTTGATCTTGTCCTAGCTGCATGTAGCACTAGCCACAAATTGCTTCTTGGTCAAGCATAACTGCAAATTCCTTGTAGTCCATGCATAGAAGGAGCTTCCTCCTCCTCTACAGTTTCCCACAGTGTAACTCATGATTATGAGCTTGTGAATTTACAAATTTCTACGCCTTAAGTGTATGCACTTTCATTCTGCCACCCCATTATATTGGCATCATAATGGAATAATTTAAGGGGGGAAATAGTACAATGTTCAACTAAATCAAAGGGAAGATTATGAGACTTGACTAAACGACAAGTTGTACGATTATCACGATCGAGAGGAAGTTAAATTCGAAACTCTCTGTTTCTTAAGAACATCTAAAACACGAGCACCAAAATGTCTTATCGGTGGTGATGCTGCCGATCTCTAGATGAACTCAAAGCAAGACATGCTTGAATAGAAAGATGGTAAACTAGAAGATAAAAAGGGTAGACATTGCCAGCAGTAAATGCCTACAAAAAGACTTCACATGTGACTTTGTCCTTTATGCAAACAAAGGCAAGGTCAAAAATTGTGCAGCATTTGTTACCATGACAAAGTTGTTTAACTAACATGAGATTGTAGCTTAGTTGAGGCACATGCAAAACGTGCTTGATGTGCAATGGCTTATTAAAAGTACAAACAACATTACCAATATCAAAACTAGGCAACAAGGTTCTTTTCACAACCTTAATTCGAACAAGTCTAGGGTAGATAGCTTTAGAGGGCTTGATATATAAAAAAAAAAAAGCTTTTGAGAGAAGTTTACCTTCATTAATTTGTAGCATCCATATGATGCTAGGTCAAGATGAGTTTCTCTCTAAATCTATTTGGTCTGTACTAGATTTCACATAATAAAAAAATTATTTTTCGAGAAAGTCACTTTTCTTCAACCAAATACTAATAAAAAATGAATATTTTTTTAATTCAATTGGAAAAATCTCTAGGAGACTCATCATATATCCATCGACTTTGACGCCTATCGAACACTCCACTTTGCCAGTCATTCCTCCTGGGTGCTATCCTGGGGGACGCCACAAATTTCAGCCTTGTGCTTGAAATTTGGGTGGGCGGCTTGTGTGGTCCTGAGCTGCTGCTTAGACTTTGACATCTTTATCTTTGACCTACTATGATACGCTAAATACTCTAAAATAGGGATCTTGTGGGCTGGATTTGCTTACCCATACCCCCAAAAAAAATCGACTTTGGCGCGTATTACGCTCAAGATATATACATATATATTGCCTCTCAAAACATTGCCTCTAAAATATGATCAAAACAAACCACCCCCTTCCAAAAAAAAAAAAAGGAAAAAAGACCGACCTTACTCCACCAGGTGAAAAAATAACCAGGTTTTTTCTGGGTTTTCCCACGAAACGCGAACATTGCTTGGTTGCCAAGCTGAGGCTGAGAGTGAGGGGGTGGAAGAAACCTCAAGCCCTCCTTCCCTTGCTCCGCGATACTCCATCACGGTACTCTCTGTCTCTCTCTCCCCTCTTTTGTTCTTGCTTTCCCTGGGGTTCTCTCAATCCAAAATTTGAACCCTCTTTTAGCATCTAGGGTTTGCATTAATTTGCTCTTATCGGATTCGTTGGTATCTTCAGGGGTTTTTGTGTATTTAGGGTTTTGGGTATAGTTATTGTTAGAACTGAAGAGATGGATGAGTATCAGGAAATGGAGAGGTTTGGGATGGATAATGATTTCGAAGGGGGTCAATGGATTGGGGACGAATTCTATTACAGAAAGCGCAAAGAGAAATCGGTTCAATCTAGGGATGATGTTTTGTATGGTGTATTTGCATCTGGGAGTTCGGATTCTGATGAGTATGACGATGGTACGTTTAGTGGGAAGAAGAAGAAGAAGAGGAAGAAAGGGGGTCTTATTGAGAAGGCTGATTATTCCAAGCCTGTTAATTTTGTTTCCACTGGTGTTGTTGCTCCTAATCAGGAGATAGACAGGAATGCCACGGAGGAGAAGAAATCTGAGGATGAGGATGATAGTGATGCTGGGTTTAAGCCTGGTCTTGGCCTTGGGGCAGGGGCAGGGCCGAATGCTGGTGCTGGTTTGGGGTTTGGGTCTTCTTCGAATAATCGATCCGGGAAGAGTGTGGGGGTTGGGGATGAGGGGGAAGTAGAAGAGGATGATGAGGATTCATTCTTGCCATCGGCGTTTGGGAAGAGGATCAAGGAAGCGGCGGAGAAACGACGTGAGAAGGCTAAATTGGGTCCGGGTGGTGGTGGTGGTAGGTCACAGGCGGGTGGAGCGAAGAGGGGTTCGGACTTGTTGGGAGGCTCAGTGGGGGGTTTCGAGAGGCATACTAAAGGAATTGGGATGAGGTTGCTAGAGAAGATGGGTTATAAGGGTGGTGGGTTGGGAAAGAATGAGCAAGGTATTGTTGCTCCCATTGAGGCCAAGTTGAGGCCTAAGAATATGGGGATGGGGTTTAATGATTACCAAGAGAGCAAGAACTTGCCTAGTTTGGTGGAGGTGCAGCAGCCTCAAGTGGAAGAGAAACAACCTTTGGTGCAAAAGAAGGAAAAGCTCTGGAAGAAGCAAGCTCAAGCACGTGCAAAGAAGAAGGAGGGTATTATTACCCCAGATGAGTTGCTGGCTATGAAGGCAGAGCAGGCATCAGAAACGGTGTTCCAGAAGGTGGTTGATATGAGAGGGCCTCAGGTTCGATTGTTGACAAGTTTGGATAATTTGAATGCTGAGGAGAAGGCTAGGGACAGTGATGTCCCTATGCCAGAGTTGCAGCACAATATCAGACTGATAGTTGACTTGGCAGAACTTGACATTCAGAAAATAGACCGGGACTTGGGGAACGAGAGGGAAACTGTGATTGCATTGCAGAAGGAAAAGGAAACACTCCAGAGTGAGGCAGCCCGCCAGAAGAATCAGCTTGACACTATGGAGGAGGTATTGCAAACTTTGGAACGTATTAGTGACGAGCATACGTCTGGCAGATTAACCTTGGAATCCCTTGCAAGGTCTTTTGGAGACCTGAAAAGAAGGTTTCCCGAAGATTACAAGCTTTGTAATCTGTCATGCATCGCATGTTCATATGCTCTTCCTTTGTTGATAAGGGTGTTCCAAGGATGGGATCCGCTGCAAAACCCAACACATGGGATGGATATGCTAACTCTGTGGAGGAGCCTGTTGCTAGGGGATGAAGCTAGTGATATATTTGAGGATTCTTCATCTCCTTATGCCCAGTTGGTCAATGAGGTAGTGTTTCCGGCTGTTAGAATAGTTGGCATCAATACGTGGCAGCCTAGAGATCCGGAGCCGATGCTCCGATTCCTGGAATCATGGGAGAAGCTGCTCCCTTCTTCAGTACTTCAGTCAATACTTGACATGGTTGTGATGCCCAAGTTGTCTGATGCTGTAAATACATGGAATCCTTGCGTAGAAACCATCCCAATACATGTATGGGTACATCCATGGCTTCCACTGTTAGGACAGAAGCTGGAGATTCTCTATCAACCTATTCGTCTGAAGTTAGGATCTGCTCTTCGAGCGTGGCATCCTAGTGATATGTCGGCCTATACTATCCTATCTCCTTGGAAGGCTGTATTTGATGCTGCTAGTTGGGAACAGCTTATTGTGCGATCCATCCTCCCCAAATTGGTGGACGTCATGCAGGATTTTCAAGTGAATCCTGCTAAGCAGAGTCTTGTAGAATTTAGGTGGGTGATGGCTTGGGCATCTGCTGTGCCCATCCACCACATGGTTACCTTATTGGAGGTTCACTTCTTTAGCAAATGGCAGCAAGTATTGTACCACTGGCTTTGTTCTAACCCAAACTTTCAAGAGGTTATGTCCTGGTATGAAGGCTGGAAGAGTGAATTCCCAGCTGAAATTTTGGCGAATGAACGCATTAGACTCCAGCTCAAAGTTGGTCTTGACATGATGAACCAGGCTGTGGAAGGGCTCCAGGTGGTGCAGCCTGGTGTGAGGGAGAACATTAGCTACCTCAGGGCACGTGAGCAAAGGCAATTTGAGGCAGCGGCCACGCGAGCTCAGCAAAGCTCTATGATGGATGGTGTGCCTGAAATGAGCTTGAAGGAAGCTGTTGAGTTCCACGCACAGCAGCATGGGTTGCTTTTCAAACCTAAACCTGGCAGACTACATGATGGCCACCAAATATACGGCTTTGGGAGTGTCAGCATCATTGTGGATTCCCTCAATCAACAGATCTTTGCACAAGTCCAGGATAAATGGACCTTGGTATCTCTAGATCAGCTTTTAGAGATGCAGAATATTCTTGGTCCAAGACGTCGTTGATTTTTTGTAGTATTGCTTATTCAATCTATGGAAGAAATAGTTTCTTAAGACAACAAAGACCACTGATACAGCATCCTTTTCTTTTACTGTGTTCCTGATATTTATTTCTTCAGGTTTAGTAGCTGACATTTAGCCTGAAATGTCATAGAAAAAGTTATGTGTTTGCCTGAGAGATATTAATCTTTCCTACATGTTGTAATCTCGTCTCAGCATCTTCTTCTTGATATGCTAAAGTTTTCACCTTTATCAAGAAAATTTGCAAGTTGTTTTTCGTCCATTCTAGGACCTTTGCTTTGTCCAACGTAATATCCGCTCCTGTACATATATTGAAAGCTTCACTGCCTGCTGATGTCGCACAATCTCTACTCCTCTCCTTTTGTGGCCTATGTCATGTGACATAAGGTTTATGGTTGGGTGCGTTGATTAGTCTCTGCTTCAGTTCTTTTGATAAGCATGGTGCTGCCTAGGCCTTCACAATGGTGAAAGTGATGCTTGAATTAGTTTCCCCAGTGTTAGGGTATGTGAACTAGCGATTCCTACTCATGCTTCTTGCAGAGAATATTGTGTTTAAGCTATGGTTTAACCAGTTCAATGTACCCTGTAGGCATGAAATGCATCAACTATTCTAATAATTACCGAGAATTCTCAGCTTCTTTGTTGCTGGAGTCTGGAACGCAGAGGAGGACGATTTACTTGGGAGTTTGATTGAATCCATACTCCATAGATGTTTTCTCGTTCGTTGAGTTTAGGATCGCCAAGGTTGGTGTGTTTCTTGTTGGTATGCCGATTGGTGGCAAGATTATTTTTCTTCGAGCTGGGCTGAATTGCTGTGTTGCTGATATTTAACATACTGATTTATGCAATGGAATCTGTGTCTGGGAGCGCTTTGTTGTACTTTTTGCTTGGTGGAAGGATCAACTACGACAGAAATAAAGCATTGGGTCAAACTCTTCGTTCATGAATGTTCTCCCAGAGCTGATAGATGAGGCACGAGTGTTAGAGGTCTGTGGTTCCCTCATTGCATGTTTTGATTTTTTTTAGTAATATTCTATTTATTGTGGAGAACCCGTGTAGACCGTTATACTTGATTGTTGATTCCGTTTGTGTTCATTTTCCATACTGGCTGGGGTGTCCTTGTCTGATCAGGCCATTGTTGGAGCTGTTATGCTGTATTCGGCTGTCGGTATTTAAATCTAGACTAGATACATTGCTCTTATATGAAGAGTCCAGGTGTTCAAATTGCCAAGGCCTCAGTATCCGGCATCTGGTTTTATTTTGTAGCACTAGGGCTTGAGATGGGTCGTTCTTGGGCATGTTTCAATCTTTATGGAAGAAATGAACTTCAAGATTCTGTTCATGTTCATTTTTAAAAAAAATATTTGCTTGTCCTCTTATGGTTTGTCATTATTGCAGCTGAAAGCACTCTTTGATGGGTGAGAATGAAATCACTGCGGATAATCACAAAAGAAGCGAAGCTTCCGATAGATTTGGTAATGAGCATATCTGATCTCTCAAGCAGAATGATGAGCAGCAAAGCAATGGATATGAAAGGGTTGCAAAGTCTTGCAGAAGTGAAGACAGACAATCTGATGTGGTGGAGGATCGTCCTGACAAATATAGGTCTACGTTCATTCTTCTCACATCTATTTTCATTGTGCTTACTTAATCTTCTCTTAATTAATTGAAAGTTGTTGAGCAGGAGCCAGAGATCGCTAATCGCCTAGTCCTGAAAGGGCAATGAGTAAGAGCATCAGCCCCAGGAGCGTGAGTAGGAGTCCTAGTGTTACCCTGCAGAGGAGTGTGAGCAGTAAGTCTTTTAAGTATAAATAATGGTCACCTACAAGCCGTATGGAGAAGTCATTACTTTAGCTGAAGTCCAGGGAGTAGTGCTATGAGCAGGAGCCCTGCAGCATCAGCCTAAGCTTTTGCAGTAGGAGCCCACCAGAAGCTTTTGCAGAAGCTCACGCGACAGGGTTCCTCTTACAAGTGTCAGCAGAAGCCCACCCAAATTTTGGTCTCGATGAAATCTGAAGCCTCAATGTAAGCCCTTCCAGGTCCCCTCCTCTAAGAAGCCCGACAGGGAGCCTTCCAAGAACATCATCCTGAAGATCAGTTGGCGGAAGCCCTGGAAGAGCCCTAGGGGGAGCATTCCGACTCCTGCAAGGTCATCTGATAGGAGTAGGAGTTCTATAAAGCTTCACATAGACACATAAGTAGAATCTCAGATCAAGCTTTATCAAGAAGAGTTGTTAGTTGAAGGCTCCTTTAGGTGACGCCTAGTGGTAGGGTGCTTGATTTCCACAAGAGAGATCAAGGTTTGATTCTCCCAGGTTTTTTTTTTTTGTGTGGGTAAATTCGCCCTTTTTTTTTAAAAGAAAGAGGAAGAGCTGTTGGCCGAAAACCTTGTAGGTCTCCAAGACAAAGTTATTGCCTGCGGTTACCCTTGAAGTCCCAGACCGAGAGCCTCTCCTTCCATTCGTTTTTGGAGTGTGTCCAGAAGTTTGTCCTGTGATGGGTTACGTAGACGTGTTGGAAGAGGAAGAGGTTTCAGTGACAGGTTCTCTTGGGCTCAAAGATACAGAGCTCTTACCCTGGAACATTATCATTGCAGTGCTTGTGACAGTACTGCATTATGGGTTTCTGGACTCTGCATCATGTGAATTTCTGAACTGCTAGATTCATATTTGGACCGTTCTCTGAGACATTACAGTAGCCCCAGCATACCTCCTTCAAGGTACTTGTTTGTGTTACCCAGTAACTTGTCTCAACTGTTAAATTGTAATATCTCCTCGATTTATGATTCTAAGTGCTGCTGAAAATCAGAGTGGTTGCTTGGATTATCTAGAATCATACTGCTTCCTTATTTAGTTTCCTTTTTCCTTTTGTTGGGCCCTGTGCTAGCCAGGGAGGGTTTGCAGAATAACTTTTTTTGGGGTGGGGGGGCAGGGCTTGGGATCCAGTACTCTTCTTCTAGAGTGGCATGGCATAGATGGGTCTCTGGGACACCGTGTGCTCTATTCTGAGTTTTCTTTACTGGGTAGCACAGACCTTTTCTTTTTTTTGAGGTTGGGGGGGGGGGGGATGTAAATAACCGTTTAGACGTGGAGTAAACTTAAATTGTGTACCATACTACCAAAAAACTGCCTATTATGTACCATATTTGTGTTCGTGGATTTAAACTAGTCGAAAATATCTTGACCTTGAACCTGCCTCATTTAGTGAAAATGGGAAAAAAAAATCCTGCGAACTTTAAATTTTTGTGCTTAATACTCGCTCCATCTAATTTTATGCGCGTGTTATTCCTTTCGTGGATGTTGCATATTATTTGCACAGTTTCTATCTTTTGTACAATTAATGAACTTTTATTTCCTTTTATGCCCCTATAATAAACAATAATTAATGATCGATGTTTAGAACTAGGAGATATTTGCAGAGTCCGTATGTATTTGTGTTCTCAGGGCTCTACTTATTTTGGTGGGTCAAATGTCAAATTAAAGATTGGTGTCTAGAAATGAGAGCCATTAAAGTCTCTAACTTCAACAGCCTAAGGGCATAATTGGCTATGTTTTTTTTTTTGGTTTTGGGGGGAGGGGGTGGAGGATCAAATCCTTAATATGTTTGTTTTTATCAATCTGTGCAAATTATTTGAGATGGAGCGAGTGCAAATTATTTGAGGTGGAGGAGCGAGTAGTAACTAGGGCCTAGGCTTTTTTTTGGGAAATAAGATTGGGAGAAAGGGAAGGATTGAGAAGGAATGAGATTTTTTTGGAGGAATGAGAAGAGAATGAGAAGGAATGGGTAGAGTTGGGAAATTCAAATTTATGGTGCAGGAAGGAATGAATAGGATTGGGAAGGAATGAAACTTTTCTGGAAGGATTGGGAAGGTGTGGAAAAGAATGCAAAGGAAAGGGAAGAGCTGGGAGATCTTTATTTACCAACAAAAAGAACAGGCAAGCAGTGTAAATAAGTTGAGGTGATGACCTGCTGGGACGAAAACAGGCCACCTATAGTAAGGCAATAAGGCTTGAAGAAAGAAAAGGAGGAAGTTGACTGGTGCACTAATTCTAGTTTGATTTTGAATAGAACTTTTGTAGCTAGAAACAACCCACACAGGCTTCAGTCAGAAGAGATACCCGACAGACGAGATGCAAGAGAGTAAAGGAAAAGAAAATACTTGATCTAGCATTCAGGCTCTGAGAGTCTGCATTATGATTTCTGTGATCCATGATTTGAGCTTGCAGAGTAGTTGGCTTATAATGCTGCCAGTTTATATTCCCAGATAATTTCTACTTTTTTAGACTAGTAATTGTACTTCAAAAGTCATCCTACCTGGTTATTCTATGTTTGGGTTAGAAGTTGGACTTGAGAGCCTATCTCCAGCTAGAATCAGATGGCCTGTTAGACCTTCCCATTTTTGGTTTAGGGCGCAGTGACCAAGAATGCCTCCCTGAGTTTGTATAGTGGCATGTCTTACTTACCCTTCTGGTTTAGACTGATTAGGTTTTAGGCGTCTCAGACTTGGAATGTTGCTGAAGCCTGAACAAAAGGGGGGGGGGGTA
This sequence comes from Selenicereus undatus, assembly GCA_017589665.1. Classification (NCBI taxonomy): domain Eukaryota; kingdom Viridiplantae; phylum Streptophyta; class Magnoliopsida; order Caryophyllales; family Cactaceae; genus Selenicereus; species Selenicereus undatus. The sequence continues at coordinate 1,047,063 of JACYFF010019584.1, forward strand.
ATGAGGCATTCCCTGTAACCATGGTTAGAAGTACATCTTGATCAGAATCCAAAATTTATGGAAATGAAACCCATGTCATTTAAATTTTTTGACTATCTCCGATCGTTTTCTATTTGCTAATTCTTGAATGAGATGGTCTTGCACATTCTCTTTTTGGTTGTGGCTGAACCGATCTATGCTTACGTCTCCTAATTTTGTTAGATGGTCTGCTTCACTGAGTTTTTGATATTGCACATCTTTGGGATGGTTTTATGGTGGTTTTCAGTTTCGCACTTCAGCATTTATAAATTACCAAACTGGAGACATAATTGCTCGGTTCTGTCTCCGACACAGAAGCAGCAGCAGGACGAGAAGCAGGGAATACTCCCTGCCATCACTGTCATTATAGCCGTAGTCATTCTCTGACTGACATCGAGGTCCATTGACATCTTCTAGGTGGAGTTAGAGTCCATTGACGTCGAGGTCCTTTGGGGGCTCTCCTCCAATGATATGTGGCAGGGATAGGTCAAAGTAATCTTCTGGAAGCCTGCCTTGGAAAAGGTGCATAGTCTCCTATGGTGATGGCTCTCCAGATGGCAGTCCACATTAGAAAGGTAACAGAGGGGAACATATTCTCTGCACTTGGTTTTTGTTACTTGTCTGCTTCAGTTGAAGGTTTGGCTATATGCATATCTATGGCCTACTCTTTCTTTGTTTTTGGCTCAAGAGCACGTTATAGTGGGTACTTGTTTGAGGGTGTATGTGGTGGAATCATAGATTTTATGGGGATTGTGTCTGGTTATATCGTATTAGATTCCTGTTTGACATTATCTTATCTAAGTAAAAGCATATTTTGGAATCCCAATTGTAGATCTCAGTCTAGATTTTCCTTTTAGAGTTCGTCATATTATTATTGTTGCCATTTTTTATTGAGGTCCATCACGGACAAGTTGACAACACATTGAATAGGCTAACTTTAATGCTACTGTGATGAAATTTTGTTTCCCTTGTCTTGTTATTAGTATGCTCATGGTCTACAAGTGGTTGATTGGCTTGTGAATGCCAGAGAGCACTAACTCACGTCCAATTACTTGAAAACCATACCTCAAAATGGCCATTTCGAAGCTAACTGAACCATCTTGGACTTTCGCTAACCAAATGGACCAACAAACAGTAGACACGAACTTAAACCTGACATGACCTGATTTGAAATAACTCGATTCAAACTCTACTGTACTCATTTTTAAGGTTTAATATGTTCTTTGAAATCCCTCTTATAATTCCTCAGTTGTGGTGGTAAACTGCAGGTTTTGCGAGCTCGGTTTCCGTTGGCCCAAGGCAAGCATGTTGCTCCTCCAGCAAAATATCAGTAGCCAGAGCTTTCCTCAATAACAGTAACAAGGTGTTCCACATTGCTGGGGTTCTCTGCATCATTTAAGCTAATTGATGTTGGCCCAGTCTTTCCTGGCCACCTGGTTGATACTGATTCTAGCTGTAGATAGTGCCATACTTTCTGCTCCTTGATATGAGGAGAACTTTTCAAGTGCCAGTGACTTGCCCGATGTAGTGTTTTTAATGTCATTTAGTTCACCACCTTACCATGGTACCTAATTTTAGGCACGCTTTGACATTCTTTTGCCACCCCCTCCCCCAAAGAAAAAGAAAAACATAGAAAGTGTGTTGGTGTTTAGTTGTGTCATCTTTTTCATAAGATAGTGTACTAGTCTACAAACGGCAATTGGATCAATTGGTTCGATTTGAGTTTATCCATGTGATTCGCCATGCGGTTTGAGTCGCTACAACTTTTTTAGATATTGAGCTAACCCATTCAGGTCAAGTCATTCTTCGGTATTATTAGGTTATGATGGATTATATCTGGGTCAGGCCATTTGTTTTGAGTATATAGAGTTTTGAGGAACAGAAGTACCGACACGAGTAATTATACCAATTATCCTTGGGTACGTAGTTACGTACAAGTCTGAAGAGCATCAAATTCTCATGTTTCGGGATATGTTGAGTGGCTAAATGGGTGATAGGCATAGTTGTTTCTAGAGTGTTCATCACTAAATAGCTTTTGACTCCTGATCAGAAGTCTAGCGGCGTGTCTGGTTTATCGACCTTGAAAAATATTCATACTAAAGTCCTAAGTGCCCTCTCATAATGCTTTAGAGCATTTATTAATGGAAAATGGAGGATCATGGTAGTGGCCCCTAGCATTACGTGGTTGATGGCTAGAGATTGAGTGTTAGATATGCGTGTCCGAGAATCATGTAAATCAGAAGTTTAAACTAGTGATTGAAGGTTTATGAATAGGGTTTTATATGCTAATACGTTCCGTTATCTGTATATCAGGGTTGTGGTGATTTGAACCTGAGATCTCCTTTTTAAGAGTAGCCCAGGAACTTATATGTGACATAAAAATCGCAACTAGTTGAGCTTGTTTAATCACATGAGAATCTTGCCCTATCAACATAAGTAAATTAAGCATGCATTAACATGTTCTTTGGGATTGGAGTATCTGTCCCTTCATGAGCTAACCATGAAGAGTTGCTCAAAATTAGTGAATGTCAAAATGGAATCCCCTATTAAGCAAAGAGCCTATTCATAACCTTGAAGAGTTGCTCAAAATTTATGCTTGTGGTATTTAGCAATAATTACAAGTCCATCATGGCATGGGCTAATCAAACTTTAATCATAATTAATCTTGGGTAATATTTCATGAATCTAAATTCTATTTCCATCAATTTCAACTCAGAAATAGTAATTGGAATACTTCTATACTTATGTTTCTCAAATTTGAATTTACACATCGGGAACAATGTGTACACATAGATTTTATATAAATACCCTTTCACATTTCTTATTTTAAACTTGTCCTTGTCTTTGGATGTCATGATCTTGAGAATTAGATTTGCTCATTCGACAAATCGTGTTTGTTTAAGTTGTGGGAATTTGAAGACAGGAAAATTTAGATAATGAAAATTCAAAACAGGAGATTAAATTTACTAATAATCTTGTCGTCCAATAAGACTATTATACCGGTTAGTTATAGTTTTTCTTTATTGCCAAATTTCAAAATAGGTTACTATTGGATTTGGTCCAATCAAATAGTTTAAATTAAAGTCTGAAGTAGTGTTAAATTATTTATAAATTCTTTAATGAGACCATCATACACAAAAGATATGGTGAGATTGACTCCTTTATTGGTGACTTCTTAAAGCTTTTGGTGGGTGACCGGTAATTCATTTATAGTGACTTCTTTATTTAGGGTCAACTTGTATTTTTCTAGAAGGGATTGCCTACAATTGGATCTCCCCATACCTCACGAAAGTGGGACCCACACTGGGAGGTGTTGTTGTTTATTTATATTTTTCTGGAAGTAACTTTCATTATTAAATCAACCGTAGATGAATTATTAGTCAGTGCGCAATCATTTAAAGTCATCTGAAAAGCACGTACTTCACAGTATATTGTGAGATAATCTCACACAAAAAAAATCTGCTATTAAATTGCTTAAATTAAATATGAACCAATTTTACTAGTGCACTTAGAGTTGACCAAGAGGGACATCTCAAATAGTCAAGACCAACTAAAGGTAGGGTAGTGGCATCAACACATGTTAAATTGGTCGACAATTAGAGAATCTTGAGATTTGACTTTTTATCCACTTTAAGCACTCTATGTTATATTATATAATTAATTAGGGGGGAAAAAAATAAACCCACTTTCCTTGGTTTTGACTTTCTAATCCTTGCTTCTTATTAGAGGAAAGGGTATAATTTAAAAAGAGTTGACAAGTTAAAGTGATAATTTAATTAAACTAATCTAATCTAAACACATAAAAAGTGGAGCCTTTTCATGCAACGATGTGCATATTTGTAGTGTAGACTTGCTTCCAATTGGGCCTTGTCAGCATCTTCTTCCCCATTCGTTTTAGGCTTTAAGCCCCCTTCATAAGTCACCATCCCTTGGGAGATGTCTAAATAGTTACTCAATTGCCTGTTAATGGTTGCTTTTTTAAAACAAAAAAAAAAATATTTTTTGGGATTTTACAATTTCATAGCTAGTGAGAGTCTTTTTATGTTTATTTTTTAAAACTATTTTTAAGTTCGTTACGCTGTTATTTATCGACGTGATTTTGGTTACGTCTTATGTTAAAGTTGTATATTTCATTTTTTTCCCAGCTTAAGAGGATGCGTAGTTAGTTGAATTATTGCTTCATATCCTGCAGAATAAGGATAATTAATTTAAAAAAAAGACTATTTAATTATTTCTCTATTAGAGGTTAATTTTTACCATGGAAACTAAGTCATGTAATTATGCTCCTTGGATTGATAGGAACTTTTTCCCCTTGGATTTCTACAAGAGGTGCCAAAAGTTGGAATGAGTTAAGCATGGATGTGTTAGTAAAAGGTGAGCATGGGTATTCTTTGGAGATTGTAAGATAGGTGGAACATTTTTGTTTTATGTGATTTAAAAGACATTCATGAGGAGAAGATTAATACATATATATGAATAGAGTCTTGCATAAGAAGATATCATAAGAAAGAATGATGATATATATTCAATGGTTGTTGTTAATTTCAATTTTTTTTTTTGGCATTTAAGATTGATCAGTGGACTTAGTTTAATTGATATTTTTTCCTTAAAAACCCCCCACTATATTGCCATAATCTTAAATATTGAATGGACAATAGTATCAGAGCCATGGACCTGGATTGGTGTGTCAGCGAGGACGCTGGGCCCTCAAGGGGGGTGGATTGTAGAGATCCCACATCGTTTATAGAGGAGAACGAAGCGTCCTTTATGAGAGTGTGGAGAACTCTCCCCATTGACATGTTTTAAAACCGTGAGGCCTTGATCCAAAGTGGACAGTATCAGTGGCGGGTGAGCTTGCGGTGTAATTACAGTCCTCGTTTCGAGAATCATCATCTTTTGGTTTATGCTTTCTTAATTAATCATCTTTTGTGCATATTGTACAACAAAGCTGGTCCAATAATCATGCGTTGAATTTCCCCCTTAGCTCACTTGGAGAGCTTCTTGTCACACAAAACTCTAGAAAAAAAACAAAAAAACTCTTCCCTTTTCTTCTCATTGCCGTGCACAATTGACTCAAGGTAGTTGAACCTTTCCACCCCACCGGAATAAAACAATTTGGTCTTTGTATCGTTTTCTTTGCTTCATTAAAGCTTAATGATGATTAAAAAAATAATTTGCTACAAAAATGAAGTAACTTTAATTGAAAAAGAGGCACATCATTCTAATTTAAGGGAACTTTGCACGTTATTGGAATGAAATATATAAATATTCAACACATGGGAGGAATTTCAAAGAAATGTCCAAATTAAATGCTACTCCAAGTAATGTATTTATATTTATATTCATGGAACTTTCTTAATATATTTAGAATAAATGCTCCATTGATAAAGTTGTTGGACCAATTGGATTTTCTTTCTATGTGTGATCCTCCACCATTATCATCATAAGATTTAGATTCATTAGATTGTATTATTCTTTTTTTTGGTTGAAATCTAACCTCTCTCCGAAAAACCATATTCATAGTAATCATGCTAACTAATAATAATTATAAATATCGCAATTGATCACTCTTCCTTTGATTTTTTTCTTTTTGGAGGGGTGTCAGAGATTCTTAACTTTGCAGTCGTACTCATAGCACGTACAATAAAAGTTCCTTAAAAATTTTTAAATAAATCTTTTTTCTTCGTAAAAAAGATAAAAACTATTATGTACAATTAGGTGAATAGAATATTTTTAGGTTCACTGACTTTGTTGATAAAAATTGGGTAATTTTATTTCCACGCCTTACTTAATAATTAATAGCAATATGGGCGGCTTTTAAATCTATATGTATTAAATTAAAACAATATAAACTATCCTAAGCTTTCGACAAGTGTTATGCTCACCAAATTTCAGCTTTTTTTTTTCTAAAATATAAGTTAGTATCCCACATTAAAGTATTTAATAATAGAATTTAAAAAAATTCTGAGCATTAAGTATAGGATACATGAGTTACAAATAAATAAATATACATAAAACATGCATTAGCTTATATACTAAGTATCAATGCCCTCATGGAAAACATTTTTAATTTTTTACAACTTATTATTCTGGAAAACAAAAAAAAACATTTATGGCCAAAAATTGGAGGGGTTTTTTCGGGGGGGTGGGGGACACACGTGTGGGAGGTGGGGTATACTGGTGATACGAATGAGGGTCAGCAATTGCATTTTCCGGTGCCCAAAAGCAATGAACAGCAGGAGCAGAATGGGAGAATGCCCTCCTTTGGGAGGGAGAGAGAGAGAGAGAAGAAGAAGAATAAGAAGAAGAAGAAGGGGGAAAAAATCCCATATGCTTTTGGATTTCTCCTTAATCAACTACCCCAAATCCAGGTTAGTATCCACAAAATTATAAATAAAGAGCTTGACTTTTTTTGGGGGGGGGGGGGGGGATCTTTATAATGTGATTGTCAGTTCTTTAATCTGCTATTTGCTTAGTTTTTACTTGGAAGATTTGGAGCTCCTGGTTTTGATTAATGGGTAAAGCTCATTTCCAACCAATTTGCCCCCAAAATCAAAGGGGCATTGGTGTTTACAGGTGAAAATTACAGGGTGATTAGAGAAATGGGGTTTTAGGGAATAACTAATGTTTAGTTTTGTATGCAAAACATTGTGTGTTTGTGGAAGCTGGGATCTGGAATTGATTCTCCATTCACTGTGCAAATTAGTAGACTCATGGGCCATGGTTTTGTGTGGGTTTATGTGTCAATATGTCATTGAATTGTTCTGATTTGTTTGTGGATTCTCTCTTCATAAAGGAGACCTACTTTTCTTTATACCTTTCATCGTCTCTCTTTTTTGTTTGGGTGCTTTTTTCTCTTTGCTTTTAGTTGTTTAATGATTTTTATAGGTTTTCAGAATTCCAGGTGAGTGTTTCATGGCCTATTAGCAGGAAGTTTAAAACAAGAGGTTGTTTAATAAACTAATTGGTCTAATTCCATTTTCACCCCTCCCATTTCGATATAAATAGAGGTGGTGTGAGTTGGTCCCTAGCATTGTGCAATACAGTTCAATAGTATTACAATTTGTGGCTTTCTTGAGCAACATGGACCCCTTTGGAGGTGATGTTGAGGCTTCAGGTTAGTCATTGCAAGGGCTTTAGTAGTTTTTGTCCTTGGTTTTTCTAAGTTTTGTTTTTTGTGAGAATTATGTAAGCAGCTTCCCCGCCCCTCCCAACCAAAAAAAAAAAGAAAAAAAGTTTGTGGATCCAAGAGCTGGTAGCTTAGATGACATGAGCTTTGTCTTGCATTCCCAAGATTGAATCTTGGTTGCTATACAATGCATTAGTTAGTGGGAGTGCTTGTGTCGGTGAAGCAGGTGGGCCTTTGGGCCTGGTTTCACCAGGGCCTATCCTGTGTCCCCCTTCCGGTGCTGTATGCGGCCCATTGGGCCTCTTGGAATGGAGCCCATGGTCATTAACATTTACTAATGGAGGAAAAGGGTATAAAGTGAGTGGAATTGGAGGAGTGAGCCCCAGTGATGTCAAACTTTTTCATGTCTTCTGTCTATAATGAAGGGTCAGGAGTCTATGTGATGTCAAAGTGTTGATGAATGCGTGATACATGTGCATGAGGTGACATGAAGAGTTTGAATGACGTGGATACCTAGAATGGTTGCCGTAGATTGGTGAAACATGATATCTCTTATGTGAGATGAGCTGTTTTCCTGAAGTCTTTCTATTGGTAATCTTGCTGAATTTTATTTTTCGACTCTTTCAGGTAGTGAGGATACTACTGCACCTGCTCCTATGACAACATTCGAGTTCGGAGGAACCCATGTTGTCAGGCCTAAGGGGAAACACCAGGCTACTATAGTTTGGTTACATGGTCTGGGTGACAAAGGCTCAAGGTAATTTAGCGACAAAGGCTCACCTATGTTGGCATCTCTTTTATTAAATTTCCTTTGAGATAGACTAGCTACAGGTGACTCTGGATTGGTGCTAACTGAAGTTTAGGCAATCCTGATCCTAAGTGTGTTAGGAACTTTATGGAAATCTTTTAGTCATGTTAACTAGTGTGGCACAGAAACTTCTGGAGAAAAAAGGTTGTGAGCATGTCACCAGCCAATTGTAGGTGCTTACTTGTTCCTTGTTTATTAAGAAACTGTCAAAACATCACATTTCTTATGTTGAACTCTTTAATAATTTGAAGACTAGACTTCTCGAGGAATGAACAAACAAGTGTGTTGCAGCATTAGAGTGGTTGCCTTTTTTTTGGGCCCTAATCAAAATCTACACAATGGGAGTCCGGTGCTGTGTTTTTTTTTGGGGGGGGGGGTTGATGTAGTTGTCTTATCCCTAAGTTGTGGAGAAGCTAGTTCCAATGTGCCCTGGATTAAAACTGTTGATTGCCTACTACTCAATGGAAAGGACGTGGACTCGTGGAGGGCAGTTTGGAGAGACATTTTCATCATGTTTGCCTTGTTTTACTGTATGGCGAGAATTTTTGCTATGTGTGATGTTTAGAAGCTTCCAATTGTAATTTATGGCATGGTTGGAATATCAACAGACTTGAGATCGTTCATGACCCCCCCCCCTCCCTTGCTATGAACTAAACTGGATTTGCCTAAGAAGCAACTCCATTGGTGGCAAAGCATTGGATATCAGGGACCACTCAGGCACTATTTGGCAAAGGATATGCTGAAATTGGCTGATCAGACAAATCCGGATTTCGCGATATGATACAGTTCCTTGTTCTTTTCTCAATGCATATGTTATCAAGAACACATGCCGCGCATAACAACATTATAGATAGGACTTGTCTGAATATCGGAATTGGTCCCAAGAGTTATAGGATCGGTGAAACTTCAAAGACACTGTTAGTTTATCTTTGGCATAACTATTAACATCCATAGACAGAGTAAGAACTTTCATAGACTAACAACGCTTTCTGTGTTGCAGCTGGTGCCAACTCTTTGAGACCCTTCCCCTTCCAAATGTAAGTTTGGGTGGATTTTCTCATATCATTGGTGTATGAAAACATGCATTTCTGGCACTTACTTCTTCGGTCCAAAATTCATGTTCCAATATGTAACAATGCAGATCAAGTGGATTTGCCCGACTGCTCCTACTCGTCCAGTAGCATTTTTGGGGGGATTTCCTTGCACGTCTTGTGAGTGTCACAGCTTACCACCTCTTATAATTCCTTCTCTTTCATTCAAAGTATCGGAATCCTTGTTAATATTGAGGACATTCTGTATTCTGCATAATGATTACAATATGAGTTTTTAATGCTTGAATCACAGGGTCTGATGTGGGAGAAATAACAGAATATGCTCCAGATGATTTGGAAGGGTTAGATGCTTCAGCTGCACATATTGCCAGCCTTTTGTCTGCTGAACCTCCTGATGGTATGTGTTTTTTCTCGATTCGCTGTTTTCGCTTGGTGGAGCTATATGCCAATAATTTACTTCCACACAAAATCTGCTGTATTTCTCTCAGTTTTTCATGATTAGGACAATAAAGGAGATTCAGGTTATCCCTTTTGATGTTATGTTGTCGACAACAAAATTTGCACAGTATTGAGATCATCCTTCCGAACGCTAAAAGAAACCAACCCCACTCCTGGACGGCTATAGAGCCAAGTCAGTTTGGCAGGTTCGGCCTTATCAGGCTCAGTTTGACCCGATCTTGACCCAGGTCGGCCTACGCTCTAATCTTTAAAGAGTCTAGCTGTCCTATGAAGCAGCTCCCAAGACTACTAAGGGTCAGCTTGACCTAGATCGGTTGAGCTCATTTATTTATTATGGGACTGAAGCAGGAAATACTCCATGATTACGTTTAGGCTCGTGTTAATTTGGATATCCGTAATTCGATAATAAAGTACAAAGTACACTTAGTGTTTTAACAAGTTAATTTTAAGTTGTTGGCAAATGTTAACTTAAGACTCATGCCGAGATTTGATTCACTTTTTTTTTGGGGGGGGGGGGGGAGACCACTAGGAGGCATGGGCTCAATCCAGTTGACTAAGCTTGGCATGGATGAGCTTACAACCCTGTTGGACATTTGATACTACGTAATGGATATGGGCCTCTTACCCTTTGTTTTAGACCAAAATAATGCAGAACTTTCAGAAAATTGATGAATCCAACACCCAGGACAGGCAGGCAGTAACCCACGGGCCACGGCAGACATCTCTAGCAAATATGAGTAACATAGGTTGGCACTAATCTTTGAATTGCTACTTTGCAGTTAAGCTTGGCATTGGCGGCTTCAACATGGGTGCTGTAACTGCCCTCTATTCAGCAATATGCCAAACTGTGGGACGATTCGCAAATGGGAACCCTTACCCCATCAACCTCAGTGCAATTGTGGGACTTAGTGGATGGCTTCCATGTTCAAGGTTTGTCCAACCTAGTCTACTTCCCTAAATGTCGATGCACTGAACATTTTTGCTTCCATCATAAGAGAAGTTACCATAGATTTCTTGTAGCTTAAACTGTTTTAATTTTCTCTTGTTTCTCAGCACATTGAGGTCATGGATGGGGGAAGCGTCTCCTGAAGCTCAGCAGCGTGCTGCACATCTGCCCGTTTTGCTCTGTCATGGCTTAGGTACTTTATTTTCCATTCTTCTTTTCTCTTTTTTTTTTGGTTGTGTTGAACGTTTCCTGCTGCTTTTTCCCTCTTTGGTCAATGAATCAAGCTGTCTATTTGAAGTGATCGCATACCACTAGATCTGAAAGTATAATTCCTTGCCACCCAAAATTTAGATTATAGCAGATGATGGTCAACAGTAACATTCATGACGACGATGATTCGTGCTAAAAGTTTCACATACACTTTGTTTTGCTAATGTTATGTACTTGCCGAGATTTTGGCATAATGATGAAGACTGAAACCTAGGTGCCTTAGGTTCAAGTTTTAATCCCCCAATCCTATGCATACATATGGTATTGAGACTTTGACCTCCTACAGACCAGATCAAACATAAGTACGTATATATCATATCATCTTTACACCCAAATATTCTTCTTTCCTCTCCCCCCCCCCCCTGAAAAGAGGGGTTTTTATTATTTAGTTAGTACATTATCATATACAAGTGTCACTAGTGGACTTGTACTTAGTACATCGTAACGTGCATTTGGTTGCATGCTATCTTGTCTTTGATTCTTATTCACTCGTCCATCATCTTTTGTATTTATGTATTGATGCTTTAATTCAAGTGGTTTTATCAACGAGTAGAACTAACACTTTAGAATTTTGACTCCTGAGCAAACTATATTTTCAAATATAGTATGCTACCAGCTACCTTGCCTTTTAAACACTCAGTGTTTTCTTTCAATTTTCTTTTGGACTTCATAGTCTTCATTTTGTTTTGTTTTGCTCTGTTTGCTTCAGCTGATGATGTCGTTGCCTACGAACTCGGAGAGAAATCTGTGGGGGCCTTAACTTCCCTTGGATTTCAGAATCTTACTTTTAGGAGCTACGAAGGGTATGCTTCTTCTCTGTTAGCTTCAATGACAGCTAAAAAAGATTGTAATTGTATTATAATTGTTCTTTATCAAAGCCCCTTTGGGAATAGTCTAGTAACAGGATGTCTGGTTTTCAAAACTAAGACTAGGTTTTGATTCTCCCTAGGTTGTACGTGTGAGTTAAAATTTACCCATCCCACCCAGTTGTACCATACAATTACCATTATCACAATGCTCTTTTTTTTGGGGGGGGGGGGGGGGTTCGGGGGTTGGGTAAGTTGGATCACCCATTGGGCCCTCTATCTCGAGGAAGACCTAGTACCTATCCAAGGCCAAAATCCCAAAGCCGGCCTCACATCCATTTGAAATTAACACGGGGGGGGGGGCGCCCCCCCCCCCCCCCCCCACAAAAACTCTCCATGATCGAACCCAGGCAGAGTGGATCCATACTGGACGAGCTTTCTTGTCCTTGCTCGAAACTATTCGATTATCATAATTCGTAATCCATGTGGCGGTATGTTGTTTTGTCGCAGGCTTGGTCACTACACCCTCCCTGAAGAGACAGATGAAGTCTGCAAATGGCTAACTACAACTTTGGAGCTTGAAGGAACTGCAGATACCTAGAGCTAATGAGGGGAGAAGCTGATATCAAAACAAAGAAGAAAGCAGTAACAAGAATATCTATCTTTTATGTAGAAAGAAGTTAGCAAATATGCTGAAGTGGTAGAAAATACATGGCTATAAGTTGTTACAAGAGTTATAAACATTATGAACCCTTCTAAAAGGGTAAAAGATATGTCCTAACTAACCTGTTGTCTCTCATATTACAGTATCTTAATCAATAAATAATCTCCTTTGTGATCTTCACAAAGTTCTGGTTTGGCAATCTTAGCCACCTTTTCCCCCCATCAGCTGTGTCAGTTTTTGTTTTTGTTTTTTTTCCCCTTCCTTGGTGCACAGGAAGACATAAGAGCAATGTATGTGAGATTCAAGTCCAGACTCACGTAATATCTCGATAATTTTACCTATTGAGTTAACTAACACCTATATATCTTCATTCCTTTGGTATGCCCCCTGCTTTGACTGATCCCAGTTTGAATAATGCAAATGTGGACAATGAGGGGTGTTCATGGTTCGATTCGTTTCAATTCAATTGTATGAACTTGACTGAACAGATTTTTTGTTTCATAAAACATAAACCAGATCGAGATCCGAATAAACCCATTAACTGAAAATCGGTCAAGCGATTTTTTCGGTTCGGTTTACCAGTTAACCGGAATCAATCATCAAAACTTTTGAGAATTAACACTGAATACAGTCAGGCCGGCACAGCACACAGCAATCTATGGCCTAGTGGGCCACTTAAATGGGATAGGCCCAGATACAAGCCTATTCTGCTTCTAAAACAATCTGATCATGCTTGTCGGCCCAATTGGCTACTGGCTCCTTTAAACTGTGACCCAAAATGGTCTTCAAACCCAAAAAAAAAAAAAAAAAAAAAGCAAGAAACAGACTAGCCATTTATAGGGGACCAGAGTCACCAGACCCTGAGTCCACGTTGTGGTCAGTACACTATCCAACTATTTTAGTAGAAATATCATAACAATTAGTTTGCTATTTTGATCAGAATAAAATTTTTCAAAGAAATCTCATTTCAGTGATACAACAAGACCGTGCTTTGACATAGGAACCCTAATGGGCTCCTGCTGAGTCTGACCATTGCACCCTAGGTTCCTGATCCAGATAGTAAAAATCATTTAGGTCGGAAACCCGAAACCTGGTCATGTTAATTTATCAGACCAAGTGACTAGTTCTTTTCTATTGTGACGCAAAATAATCTTCACAAAAAAAATTTTTAAAAAAAATCTTAGATACGTGGAAATCTTATATCACTGATAGAATAAGACAGATGATTTTAGAGGTGACTTTTAAAATCTTTATAAAATAACAAATTGTATCTTTTTCACCCAAATGTACGACTCATGCCAATTTTCCATTTATTTTGGTTAATTTTCTTAATCTACAAACTATTTTTGTGTATTTTTTAATACTTTTTTATCCTTGAAAATCTGGCCACATCTTTTATAGTGCCCTATCTAGTTGTTCATGCACTAATCCTAATCATTGATCAAGCTGGTAGCTCTGGCTATATAGCCTCTTTTTTTTTCTTTTTTTTTTTGGCCGAATGCATGATTAAGTACACGAGCTATAGCCTATGGTAGTTGATTGCAAAACAAAATTCGAAAAGCCCTAGTGCAAGTTATTATTATTTGTGTACATTTTGGAACTCTAAGCACACATATATAAAAAGATATTAATTGGAGGGCTAAAAAGTTAAATATTCCACGTGATAAAAACGAGGAAATCCATCATAGTGAGTGATAATGCCGTCATCCCCTTTCTAAGAGGTGTGTGCGTATGTGATGAGGTGCATGCATTCCATTATATATGTACATATGCCCGGTTCAAATTTTTTAAAACTAAAGAATGATAATATAAAACAAGCTCATCCCATAAATCTATACTAGATCAGCTCATCTATTATATTAAAAAGAGTACGACAAATTCATGAATCTCTTCCTCATACTGTACTGACAAAAAGTAACGGTTTACGTAGAAAGATGATCTGTGAATTCTATATAAGTTAGAGATTCTGGGACCAGAATTTCCGTCTCACATAGAGGGGTTTTTTTTTTGGAGGAGGAGGAGGAGGAGGATTTGCATTATAGATGCCAAATGGCTTAAATATATATTGCATCTGTGTGTGGTTGTGTGTGTATATGTGTATTTGTAAAATCGTCTCATATCACTATGATTCTTGCAGAAAAAACAATTGATCGTTGATCAGCCAAATGTCAAATTGTTGTAGGTTTATATGGGATAAAATTGTCCAATGTGAGTCTTGGTTATTCACTACTTTTGAATTTAGGATCAATATCAGTAGAGAAATGAGTTTCAAGCCACTTGATTAACCTGTATTAATCAGTACATCATATAAGGCTGGAGAAAGAAACTACTTTAATTCAGTCAAGAATTCAGAATTTTGCTAATTTATATCTAGCCATTTGACTTTCTTTTATACGGACTAAAAAATAATAAACACAACAATATTTGAATTTAATAAAGGCAACAATATTTGAATTTAAAATCAATACGAGAAAACAAAAAAAAAATGTGAGGCTATGATCATTGAGAATTACTTTTGTATGGAAGGCATTCTTTGGTGCTTTCTTCCTTTCACGAGTTCACTCATAGCTGGCTTCGAGGCACTCAAAACTAGTCAGGCCCCCAGGCTATCATCATGAAAATGAGATTTTCTCATCATTTCTATGTATATATATCAAAGAATAATTCTATAAGTTAATTTATATGATAATTAATATATCATGCATTATTTCCAAGAAATTGTGTGTAATAATGTTATCTTATATACTGGCACATAATTTGTGGTTTAATAATCATCCAGTGTAAGACTTGTTATTCTTTTCGTGGGTAAATTTTGGCTCCTACCCTCATTTCATTTCTTCTCACTCTGTAGTCTATGTTCCATTCTTTTACACTCTTTCTCACTCTCTCCGACTCTGTCCCATTACGTCTCATTCATTCCCATGCCTTATTATCAATAATTCCATCTCTCTCCCACTCAATTTCATTGTCTCCCATCCTTTCCTACACCTTCTCTTTCCTTCAAGAAAACTATCATTCATTCGAACAATTTCCAATCTATTACATTCCTTCTGACTCCGTTCTATTCTTAATTTCTCATTCCGTACCTGCTTCATCCATACGTGCTTGTAATTGAGCATTTGATAATGGCAATTGGCTGTTTAGATATATTATTGATTTAGGATGATATGAGACACAAACTTTCGGTTCTCAATAATGAACTTTAGCCCAACTTTAGACCAAGGGAATGTGTGGCTTGCAAATTTTCTAAGTTTGAATTAATTAGGTCAAGCAAGTAAAAAATTAAACAACAAGCCAACAAAATTAATTAATTCATAAGCTAGTTAGTTTCATTAAGCCAAATCGAACTAATGAAAAGGTTGAACTAATTAACCAACTAATTGCTACATGTAGATCTCAACTAAGAGACTAATAAGGATTAGATCAACGTCAATACGTCATATAGTTAGAATGTTTTTTCTTAATTATAAGAATATATTCCTACAACTTTATCTCCTATTGATCTTTCCTGAATTTTAATAATTTAACTCTTTCTAATACCTTTCAGTTTTTTTGTCAACTGCGTACTTTCAATTGTTTTCTATTCGTTACTTTCAACTCTTTCAAAAGTTTTTTCTAACCATTTCGTAACCTAGCTTTGTAAATCTCCTCAATTCGGACGTTGTTTTCGGCTGAAAAGAAGATCGTTCGAATGGTCGGTAATTTCCATGAATACGGAATACCCAAAAACTACAATGTGTTGCCAATCAACCATTGCATTTTAATAGCTAACATACAAAATAACAACACAAAATTGTACTACTACATGCAAGCAAAGTGCCTTAACTTAACGTACAGTTTTATGTTTGGATCTAGGGCTAGAATTCCACACTTAGCTTAAAAAATGCACGAATTAACTAATTATAATTAAAGAAAAAGCGGAAAGTAAATAAAGTGCACTGTATAAAATATACATGGCAAGCAAAAATTATGTTCATTATTTATTATACACGAAATAATTAAATTACATAATACATGCATAATGGAAATAAAGCCACGAGATAATTAGGGAGAAATGTGTACTTTAAGGGTGGCAGGGGTACATATTGGGTAATGGTCATATTCATGCATGAAGCCAAGGAGAGAGAAAGAATTATTTTTATTTTATTTTATTTTATTTAACTTTAATTTTCTAAAAGAGGGGGGGGGGGAGAGAATCGAATCAAAGTCCTTTCTCCCTTCTCACTTTTTTTAAACTGCCTTTTCTTTTTTATTTTACTTATTTATTTATTTGTTTTTGTTCTTTGCTTTCACAGTTTGCTACAGGCTTTCTTTCCCTTTGCCCAAGAAAATGGTGGGTGATTTTATGATTTTCTCTTTTTTCCCCTTTAATTTGTAATTATTTTTTGTCGTGTAGAAAGCTCTGATTGGTTGAATGCCAATTTTAGGTCAGTATAAATTATCATGTAGTCTCGAACTATTATATAAGTTAGACTGAACAAACTATCTTCTCCCTTATAAAAAAAAAATCCTTAAAATTTCTTATATTTATTGATCTCCATGCTTTGAAGGACGGGTGCATTGTTACATGTTCTAAAACTATGGGTTAACAGCTGTCAACGATAGGGCATGACCTATCACTCAATAAATACGTACACAGATTATTATAGACGACCATCCACCAATTATCTATCGGACTCTTACATCGACAATGAGAATCGAAGACGTATCCCTTCTGTACGCGATCGTGTTCGTTCTTTGGAGTTGTGTTAACTTCTGTAGGTGATTGTGTTTATTTTCAATTTATTTTCTTTCCTTTTTTTTCCCCTTTTAGGTGCATGTTCATCTCCTGAAGGGGAGCCTTGGAGCAACGGTAAAGTTGTTTTCGTGTGACCAAAAGATTACGGGTTCGAGTCGTGGAATCAGTCACTGATAAAGTCAAGTTAGGCTGCCTGTAATTCACCCCTTGGGGTGCAGCCCTTCTTCGGACTTTGCGTGAACGCGGGATGCTTGTGCACAGGACTGCGCTTTTGTCATCTCCTAGAGAGAAGTGGTGGCTGAGTCTCCCTTTTCTCATAGCACGAAAAGAGATAGAAAAAAGAAAATGACAGAGGGCAAAAAATAAAGAAAAGCAAAAGGATAATAATATGGTCAAATAAAACTTCGAAGACTATCTTTATCGAAACTCTTACCAATTTGATTTTGAACTGTCATCTCTCTTTCTCTCTGAGAGAAGAGTACTTCGTGATATGAAAAAAAAAGATTAATTAATATTTGAGGGGGGAATATTATTACCATGAACGTTCCTAGAAATTGAAGCCATGCTAGCTAGCCATGCAACTTTACCGTTGATTAGGGCCTTCGTTTATTTTCACTGTTATCTGACATGCACGAGTGACTCCAAAAGAATTAACCTAGCCACCTTATATTATTCCTAATTATTTGCTCTAATTCATGGAATGTTAATTTAATAGGGGTAATCTAATTAATCTAAAGTTAATACATGTAAAATGAGCGAGACAAATATTTTACGATTGTGACGACATTGTTTTTGTTGAGATTAACTACACTTAAGTATACTCCTACTTAAAATGTACATATTAGAAACATATTAGTTGTAATTTTGTCCGTAAAAAGCATCCTGAATCTTTCTATTAAAATTGTTTTCCTTTTAATCCGATAGAAGTTTTGTTTTGAATGAAATTAGCTAGTCTTTTGTAGGGTTTATGCTTATCTTTTTTTTTTTAATCAATTTTTTAGGGTTTTATCGTCATGATGGAAGGTACTTATTTTGATGTTAATGAATTGAATTTAATTAGACACTATGACAAGCTTAATAAATCTTCTTAAAATTTAATTAGACACTATGACAAAATTACCATATATTTTTTTCAATTTAAAAAGATATCCGATGTGATTTTTTTAAAAAAATAGAAAGATGTATCTTAATCATAATTTAGATCAGTTATATATCAATACGTAAAAATCCATTGTCACACAGTAAATTATTTCAAATTTATACTTGATCACTTAGTAAAAAGGAGTAGAAGATAAAATAATGAGGAGCAAAACTCCATAAGGAACCAAGAGACAAATTAGGCCCCCCACAACACTAATTGTTGTAAATCTTTTGGTTTTTGAGCAAAATTAGCAGGTCGAGTTGGGACCTTCTGACTTGTGTATGGGACATATATAAGGCTTCCAAGTACGACAGAGGAATATTCAAAATTTGGAAAGCACCCACATTAACAAAGGAGATGTGACCTTTACTTTTTTTATATATATTTTTGAGATAAAAAGAATAATAAAGATAATTAAGTGGGCCAAAGTTTCTCATCAGCTACTTCATTTAATTTTATTTTTAAATTCTTTGAATATTCATATTGTCTGCTTGGAAGTTAAGGAATGGAGATTAATTAATTTGTTCTTTCTTATCCAAACTTAGCTTCTATAGCATAGGACTATATAGACCCAAATATAAATTTATGTCCGAGATAAAAAGTCCCTCCTAATAAAGATATGGAAGGATTTATACTAGCTACAATTCAACATTATGTCGGTGCTCGTATCATATATCCTATTTTGAACTTTTAATTTGTTAGTAGGAAAAAAGTATATATATTAGCAATAATACGTCCTTTAGACACCAAATTCCTTCTGAATTTCATGTTGGATAAAAATGTCGTAAGTCATTTAATTTGTCCAACTCAATTTCAATAAATTATGTCTAGATTTATCAAATGTCCTTTTTTTTGAACTTTTAATTTGTTAGTAGGAAAAAAATATATTAGCAATAATACGTCCTTTAGATACCAAATTCCTTCTGAATTTCGTGTTGGATGAAAAGGTTGTAACTCAATTTGTCCAACTCAATTTCAATAAATTATGTCTCGATTTATCTTAAATACATTTAAATTTTCTTGATATAACATATATATTAAATTCCATTCCAGCTTATATTAAAAAAACCAACCTAGTCCTTAACTCTTATTTGGAAAATTGTAGGGTCAATAGTCAGACCAAGAAATTCAATTGGACTAATGATTGATTGAATTGGATAAGAAATAGAATTTCACACCAAGAAATTAAAATAAGTAATTAAGGGGACTATATATTCATTTGGTAAGTGTGCATCCATACAAGATCACGTGCGGTCACGAGATACAGAGCACAAGCTTGCAAAAAGCCATGCAAAATTTGCATAAATAAAAAAAATTACATACAATTATCTAGAAAAAATAATAGCAAAGTATTTACACAGTAGTACACAAAAGAAGGGGCATGTATGTAATTTTGGGCTCTGTGTAAAATATACCACTTTTTCTTTCTTTTCTCCCTTTTTCCCCTCTGAATAAACTTTATCAGAATTCAAGTATTCCTTTAATAATTGTAACAATTTTTTTAAAAATATATTCTCTGATGTTTATTTTGGAACTTTTGATGGGGATGATTTTCAATGGTCAAGGAAGCCAGCTCAATATATGCAAGGATTTTTAAAAAAGAACATTCTTTCCTCTCTTTCTCTCTCTAAATTCCTGTGTTTCTCTCTCTAGCTGCTTCAAATCTTCTCAAAAATCGAGGGTTTTCTACATGTATATAAGCCGGGCTTAGCCCACCCCCTCACTAAACCAAACTCATCCGGTTCCTTCTCTCTCTATCTTCTTGCTCTCGCTCTCTCTAAAATTTTGATACTTAAAACGACAAACTTGTGTTTCTTTCTTCTCTTCGAGTTCTATCAGCTTATTCCTACTTCCCAAGTAAGCCCTCATAAGTATATGTGTTATATTTGGCGTTAAATTAGCGGTTTTATTTGGTTTTTCTAAATGTTGATGCATATGCTTGCATACGTTCTTAGAGTGCTAAGATGTTTTAGGTTAATGTTCTTTGTGTTCCAAGTGATCGATTGCCCTAGTGATTTTATAAATAGTTGTTATTTTTCATATATGATATTTATCTCTCTTATGCTTGTATGTCGTATCTTTTGGCAAAACTACTTGTCCAAAAAATACATATATTTGCATTTTATCTGTAACTGTACTGCTATTCTACTATTCAAATTATGGGGAAAAAAAAAATGAGAGATCAATTTTGTCGCTTATTTTCTTAAAACATCCACATAAAAAATGGTTGGGAGAACCATTCATAAAAAGAGATTAGCCATGTAGGGTATTTTTCTCATGTAAGAAATTGTATTTATAGAAAGCTATTTCTTCCCCCAAAAAATTACCCTTTTATTCCTCAAAACAAGGGATAGTTAGATTTTGAGGAATTAATTAGAAATTATTCTTGTATGGTTGTCTCCTAATATATTAGTCGACCAATTAAATATAAGACTCCAATTTTCTTCCTTAAAAAAAAATACGAAATTACTCATAATTTTTTTCCCTTTTTTTTTTTGGAAGAGGAAGAAGAAGAATGAATAGGCCAGGAGACTGGAACTGCAGGTCATGCAACCACCTCAACTTCCAACGGAGGGACTCATGCCAGCGCTGCGGTGATCCCCGGCCCGACGGCAGCAGAGGCGGCGGTGACTACGGCGGCAGGTTCGGAGGTGGCTCCTCCTTCGGCGGCGGCGGTGGATTTTCCGGCCCCGACGTCAGGCCCGGCGACTGGTACTGCACCGTCGGCAACTGCGGGGCTCACAACTTTGCCAGCAGGTCCAGCTGCTTCAAGTGTGGGGCTTACAAGGAGGAGTCCGGATCCGGTGGCGGGTATGACGGTGATGGCATGGGCCGAGCTCGTGGGTTCGGGTTCGGTGGTGGTGGTGGTGGTGGGAGCAGCCGCTCTGGGTGGAAGTCCGGTGATTGGATTTGCACTAGGTATATATATACACATGCATTACTTTTTTTTAAAAAAATATTTTATTTAACTTATCTTCAATAATTATAATAAGCAAAATAACTGCATGAAAAGGAGGAAACCACGTAAGAGGTGTTCTTCAACTTGAAATAATAGTATAGTTTGTTAAATTTTAAAAAATATACACGATTGTTGCGCGTGAAGACATACATACAGAATATTATACAAATTGCTAGGTATATATATTCATCTACAAACATAAATATCTCGTTTATTTTCCATCAAGTATAGTGGTATCATGGGTTTAATATTGTCCAAAATTTACATGCCCTTTGTATCAAGCAAGTAAATCCCCTTGAAACGAAGGTTGAGAACGGAGAAAGCCAATTATTTCCGTAGATCATATAGATATTTTTACCAACTGTGAGTTTGGTTTGGGTACATTTGTAATACTCTTTCTACTCAAAAAATAAATCTAAGCACGTACATGTCTACCTTAACTCATAGTAAGTTGTTCGACTTCTGCATACCAAGTACAATTTTTTAAAGCCATTTATAATTTAACATATATGATCGTGCATTTTGCCAGTAAAAAAAAAAACCCTCAAAAAGTTTATAGCGTGAACAGATTGAGTGTTGGCACATATCTTTCCTTGCTTGCATGTGACATTTGAGTTATCGTTTAAATATCTCAAATTTTTAGTGTTCGTCACCTGTATGAGATAGCAGTATACTCTTTTATCGTGATGCACATAAATTTACGTCAGTTTTACAGTTAGTCTACATTAATATTTGATACAAGATCAAAGTCAAGGAAAGAATTAGTAACCTATGATCGAACATAGATATATATTTTGAGTAATAATGTTTGCTATGTACATGTTTGGTTGCAGGTCGGGATGCAACGAGCATAACTTTGCTAGTAGGACCGAGTGCTTTAGATGCAGTGCACCAAGAGACTCTGGCAGCAAATCTCCCTATTAATCATCAATCATCTCTTAATTATTCCCATAAATTAATGAACCTAGTATGTCCTCGAACCCGGCTCAATTATGATTTTTTTCGTATTATTATTTAGATTATTTGTAATATTAATATCTAAACCCCCCCCCCCCCCCCAAAAAAAATATTTCTTGTAGGTGAAGCAATGCTAAAGGAAGATCAATGGGGATATCAACTTACTACATGAGAGAACTGAAGCCTCCCAGCTTTCAATTTTCCCTATTTAAGTTCCTTTTTTTTTAAAATTTTGTTATTGCTAGGTTAATTATTCTAGATAAATTCATGCTGAAAACCTAGCTAGGGCTTTTTAGAAGTAATATTATTATTATTATTAATTTTGTTGTGGTTTTTTAGTAGCTAGTTAATTAATGTGATGTCAGTTTGCTCCTTTTCTTTTTATTTTCCTTTTTTTTTGGATGAGAGAGGATCTAGCAGCCTTCATTTCTTTTATGTAGTAGTTGATGCATGATGCATGATGATGTTCTAGGGCTTGAATATTATTAATTAATAAATATATATATTTGAAGCCTTTTTATGATCCTCCGAAAATTAAATACCAGCTGAATTTTCATCAATTTAAAACTATATTTATCTGTCTCTAGTCTCTAGATTTCTTTTGCTTTTATGTTATATATGGATGGGATTTTTGAAGTTTGAACCATGTCCATGCCCTTATAACTTAAAGGCGAACACAGGATCCCCTTCTGCAAAAGCTGTTCATATAAAGCAATTTTAATTTATGGACCACACTATGATCCTTCTGTTTCAAATAATGGGTATCTTGTCAATAGATAAGAATGACAATTATGTATATTAACCCAAATGTAGCCTTATATTTACCATATATAATTTAGATACTCGATCTATGTATGTTCTCATAGGTAAAATGATCAAACAAATACAACTATATATACAAGCAATCTAAATTTGCGATTCTGCGGTATGCTTAAATGTACTTTTTAGTGTTTATGAGGAATCTAAAACTATAATTGTCTTACTGTATCTTATTTTGATTCTGACATTTTTTTTCCCAAAAAGCAAATATCAGCAGTACACTTTTGAACATGCTTTTAACTAGGAAAATCAATATATCTAGTACTTAAAAGTAAAATTCAAATAATTAAAGCAAGCGCAACAATCTTGTCTGTCTTGATTCTTTAAGAATGCTAAAAACTGTTATTTTTATAAGTTATGAGTTTCCTAGTTATCAAATCCTCGTTTTTTTAGGGGGTGGGGGCATATAGCTCTTTGTGTGGATTGTATGTTATATACACACAACACATCCATGTGTATTGGATGGAGAAGTTGGAAGTTACACATATATGTGGTAAGCAATCAAGACAATAACATGAACTACAAAAACAAAATAATATTGTAATATACACATCTAAAATTTGCAATAAAAATTTTATGCAATATGTGCACACAAAAAGCTACTATTATGCAAACTGGGAAATGCAATGGATGCAATGTACTTCTCGAAAACACATCCTCTATAGGGCTAGCAATTCTTCGCCTCTAACAAATCAAAAGTTTCTTAGATCCCAAGAACCTCACAAGTGCCCACATAAATTGTTGGAGTTTATAGAGCAGATCGATAGCTAACTTCTCATAAGGTTTACATGCATCGATTTGGTGCAACACTGTCATGTAGATAGTTCTTCATATCATGCATGCATGATAACAGTTGGCAAAACAAATTATCACAATATTATGGTAATTAGAGAACTAAGTTTAGCTTCACAAACAATGGCAATATGGCATAGCATTTCACCTTATATCATTTCTTGGCCAGGGAGAGATTGTTAACAGAAAATCTTGTGGAGATAAGACTGTTTATAGTTGAATCTTTTTGGATTCTACAATAGCAGAATTCATACTGAGAGTAATTGTCATTGTTGGTTGGAGAGGAGGGAGGAGGTTGGTGCCTTGGTGGTGTTAGGAAAAGCAACTAATGGGGGAAAAGAGAATCACATAGGGTGATTGGATTTGCTTCTTCTTCTTTTTTTTGTACATGATTTATCTCTCTATGAACATAGTACTTGGTAAAATCTTGTCTTGTTTTTGAATATATTTTCTTACTATGATGATGTTAATAAGTAATTATAATTTTTCTCAAAAATCAACTCAATTAAAAGTTTAACCTGATTGCTGAATGCTCAAAAATAGTTTTATTAATTCTTACACAACATATCATGCAAATTTTCTTTAGAATTGAAATATGGATGTGACAAAAGCTCCTTTAGCTTGTGCAATAATTCAACATGGGAGTTTTTCTAAAGAACCAATTCAATCAAAAACTTAAGTTGATGGTTGAAAGTTCAGGAATACATTTTAATTAATACTTTAACTTTTTGTTAAAAAACTTCAGAGTGGATAAGTTGAATCCTCCTCACCTAAAAGTTTAAGTTAGTTATTAAGGATTAAGTAGAGAAGGCTAGGCATGTTTCTACTAGAGGATGAAATTCATGAAGATCAAACCTCCAATCACATGGATTCTCTACTAATTAATCTTGTCTATAATAAGCTAGGATGATTGTATATATAGGACGAAAATGAGAGAACTTCCCTCTTAAGGAGTCTCTTGGTGCTATCCCACATGCATGTATAACCAATGCATCTTATGTGCATGGAGTACCATTGAAAGTGATTACTTTTTATTATTAAAGCTATCTTATTACACTTGGTAGGATTTTGCTAGATGAAATCACATATATACACCTTTTTTTGGAGGGACGTATAAAAGTTGGTGCTAAGTGGAACTTGATGTAGAGTTTTTTGACATATGTTGAAAGCAATATAGTTTTATTTTATCAACTAAGATATAAAATATGTTTCAAACTTTCTTACCATCAACTACGATTTTATTTAGCTTGTCATCTATCCTTACAGTTTATTACAACTCCTTACATATGTTTACAACTTCTTACGTCTTCTTACAACTTCTTACAGCTTATAGCTTACATCTTCTTATAGCTCGTTATAGCTTCTTACATTTTCTTACAATGTACAGTTGTATCTTATAGCAAAAAAGAGCAGATCCTATATGTCACTGTTCGCTAGATGACAAGCTAATCTAATACAAAATCAAAGTTGTTCACATAGGATTCCAAAGCTCTTTAGGGCATGCAAGTGCTTTTATCAGCTGGCTTCTCTCTTTGACCTCTTAGGGGATGCCTTTAATACTACATATCTTAGTGAGTCAAAAAAGCATAGAGGGGCCAAAATTACAACATAAAAACCATTGATTAGTTGTTGCATGTTGCTACCCTCCATTACACGACTTTTAGTAAGATTCTCGTCTAGCTTTAAGCATGGCTTTATGTTGCTTCATGTGCTCAATTGACGTTCCTAGTTCTCAACACTTATTCATATCATGTCAAAATGGGGTCCAATTTTGCATTGGATAGAGGGGAGCTTGAATTGCCTTTAGTTTGGTGCTATCTTTAGATGGATACTTATGATGTGTGCCCATCATAGATACTTAGGCCTTTAGGTAGATGGTTAAAGCTACTTTGGCTTGCTAGCTAGGTATTTGAGTCTTTTAGTTATTACTTGTCAAAATCTTCCGAAGTCAGAAATATATATTATTCAGTTTTGTCTTTGACATTACTCAAAAATTATTTCAATCAAAAATGTAATTTGAGCGTTGAAGACTTGAGAAAGATTTTATACTCCAACAAAAATATATACAATCGTTTAAAAAGGAACTCCTTAAAGCATCCAAATTGAATTAAACGTGAATTCATGATTATACCAAATATACTATGTCAAACATAAATATCATGGAATCTCATGAGATTCATTGTGGTAGCAGAGATGCATGTATATGATTAATTGTTGTTATTGTCATTGATATTCTTGTTGTTGTTGTCATCATTAAAGCTGTTTGTTATCTCAAAACAAATTGCCGATATATCTTTCTTTAAATAGTTAAAATAGTTATTCAGTCTGACCCCTATCTAAGGGAATTAGACAAATAATGCAAAGCTGCTGTTTAGCTAGCTGCCTAAGTAACAACTATGTTCTGTACATTCAAACAATAATAAAACCAACCAAGCTTCCCACAAGCTTCCACAATCAATTCACAAGAAAGTTTACATGGAGACAAAAGACATAAAATGTAGCTGAATGAATCCAAATTACACACCAAAACAAATTGATTGTCTTGAAATCATAATGACATATGTAAAATTTTTAAGGAAAGAGCAAAGTTGATTACAAAATCAAGTTCAAATGATAGTAATATAAGTTAATATCATGGATGCATCTCAATTGCATTGAGATAAGATAGTGATGGACTAAAGGAACTTTAATCATGCTTTCAAATGTAATTTTTGGCCCACAAAAGCAACAAACCATCCCCACTTTCCCTCTTCCGTCCATCTCTTATTACATAAAATATCAATTCTACCAACACAGGTTAGTTCAAGTAATTTGACATTTGTTCCTTTTAAGCAAGATATCGAGTTCGAGTGTTGTGAATTAAAAAATCTCTAATGGGAGAGTTCTGCTTTTTATTGAGCTAACAGTAACTCGACTTTAATAAAATGGAGGATCCAAGACCAAAAAATATCGACTCTATATTCACTTAATTTCTTCTTTGCTCTAAAATCCTTACCGAACTCTCTCTTTTTTTAATGGTTTTTGGAGATTATGATTGACTTTGTTGGAAGAATAATTCCAAAGGTGTTTGATTAATAGCTTCAATTTTTGCTGAGTTTTTTAAAACCTAATTAATTGTTTGACCGGATAAGCTCAGTAAAATAAAATTCGTACATATATAGAATAAATTCATACATTAGCTGCTAGTTAGTAAATAATTGTTTGACCGGATAAACTTATGGTTTCGGCTGATTATATTCTACAAATTTGGTTAATGAAAACCCCATTTTTAGAAAATTGGTTCAATTATATATATATATATATATATATATATATATATATATATATATATATTTTCTATTTTTACTTTGTTGGTTTTGATTTTTTTTTTTAACATACCAAACTTAACTAATAATTATATATATATCAACACTGTTATGGTCAAAATGGGTAGCAAAAACTAGGTAGCTTTTACTCTCATCTTTCTATGCATAAAGAAAAGAAAATGGCTAATCCTTTTTGAGAGTTATATTCTCTCCCCTAATCTTAATTACTTTCTTTCTTTCTTTGTTCACTTTACTTTTCTTTTCCTTTTTTCACTGATTTTTTTAGGGGGCAAACCAATGTCAAATTTTATTTTGTGGGCCGCTTTTGACTCGTATATGCATTGCATGTTGGCTGTAACTCGCACAAGCTGTTGCTTGATTAGTTGTGGGCCTAATTTTAAAAGCTTTGTCAAAAGCCTAAGCATACTATGTGCAAGTGTTGTATGTACATGTCAACTTCTACTTTGTGATGCTAGGCTAGCCATATTCATCACAATAGTTATACTGTAGTTCTTAGTCTATAAACCCGAGCCAACCAAGGACAACTTGTGGACATGTGGCCGACTGAAAACAATAACATGTATAAGTTAACATGTATTTATAGACCCGTAATTGGTATGTATTTTACGTATTTGTGGAGGATTTGCATTATATCAAAGATGTAATATTAAAGAATAGTTTAAAAATAGTAAAATTGTGACTTTGTTTCATTTGAAGTCGCAAGATGTGTAGTTTTCTCACCATGAAATTTTATAGGCGTGAAAATATCTCTAGAATTCGCCATTCATCACGTGTGGTTTTTTACATCACAAGAGGATACGTCTAGAACTTAATGTTGTTAACAGAGTTGCTAATCGACTCTCAAACTTTTCATTTGATAAATGATTCTAACGATCACCGATTTGTTGATCTTCCTCCTATCAAGGATCCAAGATTAGGGAACCTTACGGTTCCAGCTACCATATATTCATATACGATTCATACTAGATTTATGACTAGGGATGAGCATGGGGTGAGTTCAGGGTAGGTTCAACAATACTCACACCCATATCCATTTTAAAAAATTATATTTGTATCTATATTCATATCTATACATATCGGATTTTAGATAGTTATACCTATACCCATACTAGTCAAGTTTTTTGGATTTACGAGTTTTTTTTTAATGTATATAGGATATGCTAAGTGTTACCCATATCCAACTCATATTTGTATGCATACACGCTATACTTGATTAGCAATTTCGAGTGACGCTGATATGATTTATGTCTAATTAGACTCATAAAAGTTAAAACTATAAAAATTAACCTTTTATTTTAGACATAAATAAATGCTATACAATTAAAGTAGCATGCCTGATATTTTGGTTGGTTTAACATGTTTTTGTTGTCTTTTACTAGCAAATCAAATACATAACTGACAGATATACATTTTAAAAATCTATATCCATACACTTGCCCATTCTCAAATGTAATATTCATACCCATACCCATACCCATACCAATACCCACTTGAAAACCTCTTTTAATCCCTCATTCGGAGGCTAAACAAGGCACGAATTTTAATCAAACTTTTCAAATTTGGATAATACTCCTATCTCTATTTACAACTGCTCATTTCTACCTCCTCTACGTTCCTGACTGCCCATAGTGTGCTAATGTAGACTACCAATGAGATCCATTCCTAATAACCAAGATCATGAAAACCTTACTTAACTCCCAAGTCAACCCCCTCTTTGTTACTGTGTAATAGTCCTTGAGCCTTATCTACTGATCAAACAAAAAAAAAAAAGAAAAAAGAGAGCCCATATGAGCTTTTATTAGTTATTACTTTTGCTAGAACCTCTCTCCCATTACCTTTTTTTCATGGGGAAAAAAAGAAATCTCTTATTAATTTTCGATATTTGATATAAAGAAATCAGTAATTTTTGTTAGATACCTATTTTGTTAGATATATATACACCAAGCAAGTTATTATTACTTCTTGGAGGTAAGTATTATATAGAAATCGATATCGATATTTGTGAAGATCAGATAGTTTATATCTAGATCTTCTTAATTAGACAGGACATCCAGTAGGGGTTTGTGTATATATAAAATAACACCTAAATCATTCACATATTTGATAAACCTATATTTTACACACTTTTAGGCATGATTTTTACCTCTTACCTCGGCAGTTTCTGGTATAATTTTGTGAGTCTAGAGGTCGATTATTCATTGTTTATCTCAAATCTGCCTAAAAGTCGTGTTTTTGTGTTTACAGGAGCTTGACTTGAATAAATGAGGAAAACAAGCTAATGTCGCGCCAAATTGAAGCAAAAAAGGATCAATATTGAATTAAAATAGGAGGCACGGTCACTCCAGGCGAGGTGGCACGAGCGTGCCACCCAAAGAAGGGAAGAAACGAAAGACAGAGAAGTGGCACGGGGCCACCGTGCCGATCGGCAGGACCGTGCCACTTTAGTTGTCGCAGTTTTGTCGTGTTTTGGCATTGTAATTCTGGAAGTTTTTTTTCGGGGGATTCTACCTTTACTTCTCTCTCGTTTTAGGCGATTTCTAGGGCTCTTAGGGTTTGCTTATTGTGGCGATTGAATTCAAGCTTTGGATCAAAAATTGCTTACGCTTTCGATTGAATATTGTTGCAGATTATTCAGGGTATACTTTTGTACACCCTTTTCTTTCGCTTTAATTCAAGTTCTATATTCCTTGACATGGTATTGTTCTTGATTGAGATGTTGTTTAGAATCATGTTCAGCGGCTAAATTCCTTAGTCTTGGATTGGGCGTAGCCCCTGTTGTGCCAATTATGATCAGATTCTAGGTTTAATTAATTCATTCCTGCAGAATTGACTGAACTCCCACATTGTATGCCAGATGCTCGATGAATTGCCTGAAAGGGGTTTATTCATGGTTCTTAATTAGAGTTTAGGGGATTAGCGAAAGTTAAGTCCTAGGCTTAGAGTCGCTTTGTGGGCAATTGAACTGCTAGCACGAAAATAGTTAGTACTTCAATATCTGGGAACAATAGGTTGCACATCCTGTGATTAGGTTTACCATTGTCCTGCGAAAGTAGGCGATCTGTTTAACCGAATCAGTCTAATGACCTTCGAAAGAAGGCGTAGATGTATTACACCGGTAACTGTTCCAGACCAGTCATGCATGTAGGTTGAATTACATAGCTTAGTTTAAAATCTAAGAGGCACAACAGTGTGGTGAACCCCAATCTGGGACCTTTGTTAACATTGATTACAACCATAGTTTAATATTAATCGCACTAATCAGCCAACATACGATTCTTGCTTAAATTGAGTCGAGAAGGTTACTTTGGTGGTTGAAACCGAGTTCCCTGTGGGATTCGACTCGTACTTGCCGGTTGCTAGCTACAACTACGCCGTGCACTTGCGGTAAAACTACACTACAAGTTTTTGGCGCTGTTGCCGGGGAGTTGGCGTTTTTTAATATTGAGGTTTACTTCAGCATTCGAGACTAGGCCTTCAGAAAATCCCAAAAAATAAAATATTTTGAAAAAAATAAAATAAAAATTCCAATGGCAATTTTCCATTTTCCCCAATGTGAGCAAGAATTATTTTACCGTTATTGGGATCGTTTACATGCATATCTTGCTCAATGTGCTTCTTGTGGATGTTTATATGAGAAATGGGAAATATTGCATGTTGTTGATAAGGGTGTGAATTGTGAGACCCATGCTCTTTTTGAGCATTGGGATTTTTATGCTAGAAATGTCGAAGAAGCATGGGATTTTCTTGATTGGTTGGCTCGGGATACTTATGAATTTGAAACTAGTTGTTCTGATTCTTGTACCCCAACCCCTTGCATCCCTGATTATGCCCCTCTTGTGTGCGAAATTTGCCATTGTTCTGACCACGCCAGTAATTCTTGTCCTTATTATATTTCTAATGAAAGCTTTGCTAGACTTAGCAATATGATAGAGACAATGAATAAGCAACAAGTTGAGTTTGCTAAGTTTGTTAATGAAATGCGGGAGTATGACCTATCACCCGAGACTGACCTTAGTTCTAGTGCTCCTAGACTTGATGTCAATCTGTGTGATGATGGTGCGTCTTTTCCTCCTCTAGAGTCCGGACTAGAGGACGTACTCGACCCTCCCTTGACCACTTCACTCATTGTTACTCCATCCTTTCCTAATACCCTTTGGGACAACATTGCGTTTATCATGACCTTTCCTGATACACATTCCCCTTTAACTCAGTCGACGGAGTTCGAGGTAGGTGAGACCATCGGCGTTAGCGTTAGTGTTGATGAGGATGATACTTGGTCTGAGTCCGGCAATGTTTCTATTGAGGTGCATGATTTCATGAGACTCCCACAGGGACTTCATGCATGGATATTGTGGTTACAGGACCAACTAGTCTTGATTTTATTGATAACATATCCCCCAACTCTCTCGATGCAACCCATACTTCCTATTCCTGTTCACCACCCTCCCATTCCCCTAAGTGTTGTAATTTTTCACTTATCGATCCTCATGTGATACTTGAGGGGAATGAGGTTGACTGTTGTAAGTCCTTAGGTACTTCTAGAGGGTATGACCCCTTCTTTGATCCTTATCGTCTGTACCTAGAGGGCATGCCTGGAGAAATCGTATTGATTATTGCATTCGATTATTCTGCTGATTTCTCCCAAGTATTTGGTGAGTTTAAGAGGGCACTAACTTTGTTTGTTCAATCTTTCCCAGTGTTCTCTTACTCACACCATTCTGAGCTGCATGCAGCAATGCATGATAAGCTCTTACGAGCTTTGACTGCATCTGAGCTGACGACTCGCATCTTGAGCGGCAAGGAGTGGCTGATGCTCCATATGTCGTCGTGGAATAGTTCGGGTATATTCAGTACCCGACCTAGTATAATCGTTCCTACTCTCCCCCCCTTCCTTTTATTTTTCTTTTCCTCTCTTTTTGTTTTTGTTTAGTTGTGGATATTAGGATTGTGTTTTTGTTGGTGATCATCTTGTGGTGAATTTTGGATGTTGTTATGATCACCATTTTTGTGTTTTTATTGATATTTATTGTGTTGTGATTGGTGGTGTTGTTGGGTTGGTTTTTACGTGTTTTTGGTGGTGTTAGTTTGTATATATGTGTGATCTTGTTTTTGTTTAGGTGAGATTGTGTTTTTGGGAGAGTGTGTTTGCTTGTGTATATATGTGTCGATTTTGTATGTCTTGTATTTGATTTTGTTTTCTTTATTTTTGTGTGTTGGTGATGACTCACGGCTCCCAATGAGGACATTGTGAGATTTAGGTGTGGGGGTGGGGTCGTCATCTCCCCTTTTATTCTTGTTTTTGTGAAATTTTCATTATTTTGTGTAATTTTTTTCATTTTTCCTTCTTTTTGTATAAATTTTTCTTTTCCTTTTGAATTTAGGGGAGTTTTGTACTATCTAGATCAGTCTTAATCTCCGGTACCTTGGCTATTAGCTCGTATATAAGTATAATGTGCGTGATAGATATTCAATCCTAGTCTGTCATTTTAGACCTCAGTTCTAACCCCAACAGTCCATTGTAATTTTGCAATCCAGTTCTGATTTATGTATTATCATCATCCCATATTCTTAGTCTTCCATGATTGACTCTTCCACTTGTCTACTGCACAGGTCCCTTTATATGTGCTGGCACCCCCTTTTCCAAAACGAAAGCAAAAAAAGAAAACAAACAAATTCAAGCGCTACTGGGTGTATCCCTTTGAGGCGTGGCATGAGTTTGTATTTAAAAAAAAAATGGAAAGAAAAAAAGTGGGGAAGAAAAGAGTTGGAAATGACAAGTACCCCTTTGAGGCATGCGCTACTGGGTGTTACCCTTTGAGGCAATACTGCTACTGGGGAAGCCTGCTTTCCATGCTAGCCATTCAAAAAGGTAGCTTGTGTCAGTGAAGTGGGATTGAGTTTGGTTTTGGTTGGCCAAAGTTTTAGGGTGATGATACACTTGCACACCAGGCACCAGGATGGATTCATTGTTGTCATGCGTCATGGGGTGAAAAACTGATGTCTGGATGTCATTTTTTAGAAAGATGTGTCCTGAAATGCATTTAATGCTTGTGTACAGACTGGTACGTGAGTTATTGGGGGTTTTGGTTGATCCGAATGTGTACAGTTTATCCCGATGTATATATTGTGTTTTGTCATTTTCATTTTTTCGTTTTTATTTCTCTTTTCTTTGTTTTTCCTTTTTGAGATTTTGTGGGTAAATCTTCTGCAAACCCTCACGAGACCTCACTCGTCCACTTGGGGGAACCAAGCGGTTTAAAGGGCTTGTTGCATATGCTAAATGCAACCGTGATTCCTACGAAAGTGAGTTAGGTTCCTAGGCTAGTTTTTCTTTTGTTTTGCTCAAGGACGAGCAAAAGATAGGTGTGGGGGTATTTGTTAGACGATAATTTGTCGCCTTTTACATGCCTTTTTCGCCTAATCTTAGCTCGTATAATAACATAATCTTTAGAGTTTTTATTGTTTTATTAAGTATTCTTTGAGATTTTTACTTGTTTTGTCTATTCTTGCAGGTAATAAGTTGAACCAAGCAATTACCACGAAAACGGGCGAAAAAGGGTCAAAACGGGCAAAAAGACAGAAAAACGAGAGCCAGCCGGCAGAGCCGGCCAGCAATGTGGCACGGCCACACCGTGCCACGTTGCACGACCGTGCCACATTGGCACGGTGGGACCGTGCCACTTGGCACGTCCGTGCCTCCCCTCCTGTTCGCCGTTTGCTCGGGTTTTTTCTATTTAACCCTCCTTCGTGCGTTTTGTGGAGGTCGTTCGGAGTTCGCTTAGGTCTTCGCTCTGGCGATTTTAGACTAGATTAGTTTAGGTTTTAGCAAATAAAAACCTCAATAGGAGGATTAGTTTAGGATTGAAGATTGTAATGTTGGATTCAACCTTTGGATTTCAAGTTCCTTCGTCAATTCAAGACTAAGTTTTCTTCTCCTTTCTCTATTTACTTCATCGTTGTTCTTGTTTATGTTTTGTTGGTTTAATTCTTGTGTTTGATTTGTTTAAGTTTTTATGATTAGTTTTCATTGTTAATTTATGTTATTTAGTTGTTTAAATTCGTTTTATTTCATTCTCTTTGTTTTGTTCTTCAAGTTTATGTTCTTAGTTGTTAGTTTAGGTTTTGATGTGTTTGTGATTTCTAGTTGGTAGATTGTGTGGACTTGGGTTGTAATTAGCCTCTTGATGACTAATTAGTCTTGTATGTGGCCTAACCATACCCAATCTATGCCTAGAACCTAGAGTTTTTTTCCTCACGCCCGCCAAGTGTTCGATGAAATGCTTGAGAGAGCTTTCATCCATATTTTTGGGCGATTGACTTATGCTGAGAGGTGAGGTCAATTAGCTAGTGTGGGAGAGGGAATAGCCGAGTTCGGGACATGAAAGTAGTATCCGAATCGAGCTAGGTCCGGGGTTGCTAGTTTTGTGGTCTAATTCGACTAACCCCACGAAAGTAGGTGGTTACGCGAATTAGACTAGCTCATGACCCTTGAAAGATGGCTTGGGTGGTCTTTGATGGTGCAACCGACCATCTCTTGTTCTCAGTGTAGTTTGGGTAGGTTAGGGCTCGTCTTGGTTAGTTGGTTCATTCATTGGTAAAATAATAACCCAAGTCCCTTTTTGTTTATTTGTTTTAGTAGTTTAGTCATTCTTCCTTCACTCTCCTTCTGGCCTAGATTGAGACGCTTTAGTTAGCCTCGGTAGTTGGAAACACAACTCCCTGCGGACGACACCCCAAGTACTCAACGATACACCTTGCACTTGGGGTTTATAAATATTAAAACTGTGTGGTTTTTCCCTAACAATATTTTTTACGAAAGATGAAAACTTTATAGTGGTTTAAGTGTTGAGGGGATGATAATTAAGTTCATCTAAAGATCCGAGCTCTCATTGAAAACTACAAAGTAACTAATCCAAAGGTGTACTGAAGTTACGTACATTAATAGTATCTATTGTAAAGAAAGTCGAGCCCTAGATTATGTACCTAATAAGAATGCTAATTTTATAAATTTTTCAGAGCATCTTCAATGAGAATTTCAAATTTCGGAACTTCTCGAGCTAAGCTAATGGTAGGGTAAGGGCGCAAGGCCCTCCACCCCTCTACATAGGACTGTCAAAAGTTAACCCAACATGATTACCTATCCGAACTGAACCCAAAATTAAGTGGATTTGAGTAAAGATTTTCAACCCGTTTAATTAAATGGACTGACATGTTTAACCTGTTTAATTAATTGAGTTAGATTCAGGTTGAGAATTTTGACACTCAAAGAGACCTATTTAACCGATTTAATTAAATGGATTAAATAAGTTCATCAGTTTACCCAAGTACCATGCACTTTTTGGGGGAAATTGTGAAAATGTGTGGTTTAATAAAATTGATATTTATTTTGTGATTGTGATTCTTGTAAATCATGGATAATGGTTGCATTATGATGTTATCTTAAAATCAAAAAGTTGATTTGTAATGCTCGATAACATATTTTAGTCAAAATATAAAGTGGTAAATAGGTAGGTGACTGGATAATCTGAACCTGATCCGTTTATATTAAACGTGTTAATGGGTAAATTTCAGGTCAATTCTACATGTCAATGTTTTCGACCTGTTAATAAACGGGTTAGGTTCAGGTCGAAGGTTTATCAACCCTTTTATATTCGACACGGACATGGACTCAACCCGACGCAACCTGTGTGATAGTCCTACCTCTACGTCATCAATAGCCCTAACTTTGAATCTTGCATTTATTTACTTTTGCAAGCTATGAAACTTCAACTTTGATCACCGAATAAAATATTTGTGATGGAACCCACAGTTAATCATATTTAATTACTTTTATTCCTTTTATTTTGACTGTTGTTTACGTTTATAGCTTGCAAAAAATAATTTATATGTTTTTTTGAGAAAGTAAATAATTATTTGATAATAGCAAAGTTAATTTTAAAATATCACACGATATCGTAGTAATTTTTATCAATAATAGTAGCCAAATGTAACAAACTATATATAATATGAGCTCAAATTTTCACAAAAAAGAAATGCCCACTCCAAAAATATTAAAATAGCCCAAAAACCAACCCAGTAGACCAGTCCAATGGTTACGAGCCCAGTGCCCCAGTCCAATGGCTACTGGCCTAGCACTCACTTTTTTTTTTTTTTTGGGTTTTAATCGGGCTGAGCGAAACGGCGATATGCTTCAATGGGTAGCAGCAGAACGACGCATTTCATGTGGAGAAAAGACAAAAAAGAAAGGGGGGAAAAAAGAGGAAGGCATGTTGTGCAGTCCAACATGCGTTTCGTGTTAACAACATAACCTATATTATACACTCGAGTGTATATATTTTCATGTGATAAATAAACAATTATATATTAAACTATAGAATATATGATAAATACATTCCAAAAAAATATATGTAAAATATATACGAAAGTACATGCTCATCAATGTACATAATAATTTACCTGTTAACAAGAACGACTCGTATTTTTGGTAATTTGAGTCTAGAAACCCAAGTGTACGATGTAATTTGCGTGCAAAGAAAGACATACAATAAAAAGTTCCTAGTTATATTTATTTTAAAAAAAAGTCACGTAGTGCCGTGCGATTGGCACTGTTGTCACTGTGGCCCTAAACAAGAGTTTGGATCAGGACACCCACGATAAAATTATCCAAATGGTCCAACAAATGTATATGGCCCATTAAGTTCCTACATATTGGCCCATTGCACCGTTCCCCTACTTCAAACAACTCTTATCTCATGAGTCTTAACTCATGCGGGGGTGCCAGATGATCATCAGTTCAATGAAACACACACACACACACACATATATATATATGTTTCGGTACAATACATTTTTTAATGTCTTGTTTTGACTTAAACAAAATATTATAATGTTTTTAAATTGAATAAAAAAGGTATGATCAAATAATGAAAAAAAAATATTAAAATTTATATATTATGAGAAATTATTTTTTTATTTATAATTTGTCACATTAAGGAAATACGCATACTATATATCCTCACAGACGAAATTGATTCATTCAAGGTATCATTTAATACTTTATCAACCTAGCAGATAAATATTTAAATTTAATAATTTATAACTAAGTGTAGTTATTAAAAATTTGATTATTTTAAATTGTAAAATATGGTAATTTAAAATGAGAAAAGGTATTTAATAGAGTCTTTCGCTAACATATGTAGGTCTTGTTTGGCAAAGAGTTTTTTGAAGAGTTTTTTTACCAAATAGATCTTTTTTAACCAAATTAAGTAAAAAAGTTAATTTAGGTGTTTGGTGAAATAGCTTTTTAAAAGAGCTTTTTGGGTCCAAAAAGCTAATTTGAAAAAGTTAATTTCATGAGCTTTTTGGAAGAGCTTTTTGTCTTACAACTTTGTCAGAAACGGCTAATACAAAACAGTTAATTCAAACAGCTAACAGTTAATACAAACAGTTAACAGCTAATAATTGTTTATCAAACATGACCATAATCACTCAGCAAATAGAGAACGCGAAGGATCGTTGTGTTCCAAGCATGAAGTAACCCCTTTGGGACGTAAACGCCTCACTGGAGACAGCTAATGACAGCGACGCCGCACCCAAATACTCGCACCAGTCAACACACTTCAATCAGGATGGGTTAGTTATGTAATTTTTTCAGAAAACCAAGTGCAAAAGTTTCTGAAAACGTGTGTGTGTGTGAGACAGAGAGAGAGAGCACCGACAGACAGTGAAGCTGCTTCTGTGGCTGACTTGCTGTGCATTTAGCTACGAAGAAATGCGTTTTTTTCCCCTCAAGCAACCTTTTTACTGAAGATATTAGCAAATTCTAATTGTACTCAGAATACCCACTGAGAGCGAGGAGCTGAGAGTGTGTGAGGAGAGAGAAATGGGGATCTGAAGGGGAAGACGGATGAGATGCCCATCACATTTGTTAACGTTTCATTGGATTTGAGTGTTTGCCCAGTTTAGATCTCCACGAAACACCCCTGATAATACCCAGAAGTCAGGAACCCATTTGGTAGATTTTGGGTTGGAGATTGACAGAAGAGGGGAAAATGGAGGCGACTGGTGGAATGGTAGCTGGGTCGTACAAAAGGAACGAGTTGGTTCGGATTCGTCATGATAGTACTGACAGTGGGGTGAGTACAGTTTTTCATCAGCCCTTGGTAATCTGATTTAGTCTTTGATTTGATCTGATCTGATGATTGTGATTTGGCGTCCTATTCGTCTTATCTCTCTGGTTTGTTAGCTTACATTTCTATATTATCGAATTAGTGGCTTGAGCTTTAGCTGTCTGGTGGATTGTGCAAACAATGATTATTGGGCAGACCGATGATGAGGAAGGAAATTCATTTATCAATTTATTTCTCTTCTGATGAATGCAAAGTTTTGAGGTTATGTTATTGGTGATCAATCAAATGTGAAATTAGTGGATTGCTATACATACTCATGGGCTTTGCTGGTTGAGCTAAGTTTTCATGCTTTGTGGAAGGTGAGACTTGTGAAGAATTGGAGTAACTCAAAGTTTGGAAAGCCATGGAGATGTTTAGAGAGAGAAAATGTAGTGGAAGCGATAAGATGTTATTGTTGATCACCGGGTTATGTACAAATTGTGTGGCTTTATGTATATGCCAGCGACTCTTGAGCTTACCACAGTAAAGTTAACTACAGTAATGATGACATGGTAAGGGAAAAATATAACGAACTCAACCACCTTCAGCTGGAGTAACCGACTCTTATTGGCACCATGCAGCTCTAAAGAACTTCTTGTCGGATGTCTGATCAATAATTCTAACTCGCCCCATGGGTGATCTTTGTGTTCTTTTTTTATTTGGTGAGATCTTCTGATGGGAATCATGGTTAAACAGTGTATGTAATATGAAGGTGTAGATTGATTCAAGTTTAATATTGTGGATTGGATTGAGAATTTGAGATGCATGTTAAAGTGATGTGTGTACAGACTAGAACGTTTGATTTATGCTATGTATCTGTCCATTGTCTATGGCCAACCAAGGCCTTTGCTGGTTAGTAGCTGTAGGGGTAGACACCATCAGGCATTATTGATTAGCCCTTTTGTTGACTACATTCGCTCTTGATGCAAGTTATGCAATGCAATTTTTCACTATTCTATTCCTTGACACAAATGTGGTGTTTGTCTCACAATTGCAGTCCAAGCCTCTGAAGAATTTGGATGGCCAAATATGTCAGATCTGTGGGGATGCTGTGGGGGTTACTCCTAGTGGTGATGTCTTTGTTGCTTGCAATGAATGTGCTTTTCCAGTTTGCAGGCCTTGCTACGAGTATGAGAGAAAAGATGGAAACCAATGCTGCCCCCAATGCAAGACAAGATACAAGAGACACAAAGGTTAGCTTATTCTGAGGTTTTTCCTTGTTATTATACTATTATTTTTTTCTTATATTAGTTTAGCTTTGAATCTAAACCCATGAACTTACCCCAGGGAGTCCTCGAGTGGAGGGAGATGATGAAGAGGATGATGTTGATGATTTAGAAAATGAATTCAATTATGCTAGGGGAACTAGCAAGGCTAGAGGGGAATGGCAAGGAGAGGATTTAGATCTCTCTTCATCTTCTAGGCATGAATCTCAGCCAATTCCTCTTCTTACGAATGGTCAACCAGTAAGTGAAGAATTGAATTTGTTTTCTGCATCTACTTGTTAGTGTTCTTTTACATTTATATTCGGATGTGCATATTGCCATATAGATTTTCAAAGATTAAGCTAGTCATACATAGTGTCTGCCTTGTGTTTGGTTTTTGAAAGATTGTAATTTATGGTTTTAAAATCAGCTTGTATTCAGATTTCTACAATCTAGACCTGAGCTTTGACTGACACTTTTTGTCCTTTGTTTAAATGTATGGGTCTGCACTCAACACTAGACGTTTCAAAAAATTGTTTCATGAGAAAGTTAATGGAGTTGTTGACTAGGTGAGGTGGCACTTGTAGCCAGTGCAATGGGGAGTATCACATAAACTTGTACACAGACCATATTGCTTTTTATTGATATATATGATGCTAGGCCAACTGTTTGGGTTCATGAGGGCTCACTAGGTAATTTGAAGAGATGGAACTGTGTTTTTTTTTTTTTCTTTGTGGAGAAAAAAAGGGGGGGGGGGGCCCGGTGTTTGAAGATAGGCTCAAAACACAAGTTGAGACTTTTGCTTGCGCCGGGTATCTGAAATGCATATGATTGTTTGCAATAGAGGAC
This sequence comes from Selenicereus undatus, assembly GCA_017589665.1. Lineage (NCBI taxonomy): Eukaryota > Viridiplantae > Streptophyta > Magnoliopsida > Caryophyllales > Cactaceae > Selenicereus > Selenicereus undatus. The sequence continues at coordinate 1,087,169 of JACYFF010019584.1, forward strand.
TTTCTGAAGCCAACTTATTACTGTGTTTGGCTTTGAGAATTCATACCTGTCCAGTTGTGAATTTCATGAAGTTATATGCATGTAGTATTGCTTTTTTGGGGGGGGGGGAGATAAGGAAAAGGTAATATAGTAATATAGAAAGATCAGAAGCTCAGCTGCACAGTGAGCATCATACAAAAGGCTATATACAACCTAAGTATAAACTATCCACACAATCAGCCATATCAATACAGGAAGAGCTAAGCTCCCATTCTTCCCAAAGTAGAGAATCTCGATGAAATTCTCTTTTAGACGCTGAAGAGGGGCTTCTATGCTTTCAAAAACTCTTCTGTTTATGCAAGGAGTCTTTGTTGATTCTGATGTCGTCTTGGAGCTGTTTATCCATTCATTCTATGTTTGTTCTATGTCGCTTGCTTCTTGAATGTTGGCTGAATGTTCTTGAGAACCATTTGTCTTAATAACTCTTTGTAGCGAAAATGAATGTTACTTTAAACAGAATTAATTTGCCAGACAGATGCTTCTGATATGAAAATACGAAATTGATTATAGAGCTAGTAGAATTGATTACAGAACTAGAAGCTCAGCTAATGTCCTGGGGTCTTGCTTTTAGTTGCTTGGGCATGTCCTGGGTAGCTCCTGATTCTTTTAGGAACCATCTTTTGGCTTGGGAAGGTTCCTTTGGGAGGAGGGTTAAGAAGAAGAAGAAGGAGAAAGTCATGGTCCTACCTCATGTCATCGTTTGGATTATTTGGAGGGAGAGAAATCGACGAGTTTTTGATAACGTTGAAACCCCTCTTCAGCGTTTGAAAGGGAATTTCATCAAAATTCTCTTCTTTTGGATGAATGAGAAGTTTAGCTCTTCCTTTTTTGATTTGGCAGATTGTGTAGATAGTCTATTCTTAGGTTCTAAATAGTTGTTGTACAGTGCTCACTGTGCAACTCAGATTTGGTTCTTAATATAATTATATATCCTTTTCCTTATCAAAAAAAAAGAAGCTCAGTTAATGTGACCCAGCTTAGGAGTTTTCTCCCCCTTGTTACTTCTTAGCTTTATGTTGGTGTTAGTTTCTGTTGAGACTGTTAATCTATCTTCCTTTCCACATAGAAGGTCTTTATGTCATTATTTTCTAATAGTCTCTTAAAGTTCCTCAGGAATGCATAGTATATACTCTGTAGTAAGCATGCTTAAGCCATTATTGTAGCATACTATTGCTCGTAGTCATTGGTGTAAAACAGCTTACTCTTAGCCAAGATCTTCGCTTGTCATTCATCTTTTTACTCTTAGCCAAGATCTTTGCTTGTCATTCATCTTTTAGGCATATGAATTGTTAATTTGGTGATAATTTTGAATAGCTGTGTGCCTCTTTCTAATCTCAATGTTGCAACATTTTTCAGGTCTCTGGGGAAATCCCCAGTGCCACGCCAGACACTCGATCTGTGAGAAGCACATCAGGTCCTATAGGACCTGAGAAACGTGGCAACCATTCACTTCCATATATTGACCCATGCCAGCCAGGTAATCTTCTGTGCTAGTGCAGTGTTACATTTTAGAAGTCTGTATATTGGTATGGTAAAGTTACTAATAGTGCCATGAATTTATCGCAACAGTTCCTGTGAGAATTGTGGACCCTTCAAAGGATTTAAATTCTTATGGCCTTGGTAGTGTTGACTGGAAGGAAAGGGTCGAAAGTTGGAAACTCAAGCAGGAGAAGAATATGGTGCACATGATGAACCGATACTCTGAAGGAAAGGGAGGCGATATAGAAGGATCTGGTTCAAATGGAGAAGAACTGCAAATGTAAGCGTCTTCAATGCTGTTTTGTTCTAACTTAATGAACGAAACTCAAGATTGTATGGTTTTACTCGGTTTTAGAATTGGCCGTCAATTGCCTACTTACTGTTGCTTTAACTCTTTCCTTTCCTCTGTTCCTTCTCTTCTCCCTTTTTCTCGTTGTGTGATTGTTGGGGTAGGGCTGGTTTGTTGTGATTTCTGTTTGCCTGTTTGGAAAATCTGTATTGACAGTTCTCTTAATTAATTCAGCTAAACCTTTGGAGAAGCTTTCCGCTGCTATACAAGTTGACTGCTCCTTTCCTCTTTTGTTGTGCATGGAGTACCATAATTTCCTATTTTCCTTGTCTCTGCAACCGTTCACTAGCACTAATTTTCCCCACGCGCCATTTCCTTGCCTCGTCACCCCTCCTCCCCCCCCCCCAAAAAAAATATGGATTTGGGGAGGGTAAGTAGAGTGATTGGGTTGAGAGGGCTTTGGAGTTGAGTATGCCCTTGAATGCTTGATGGTTGCCATTTTTATTTGTAGAGTGCGTGCTTTTGAGTTTTGGTTCTATCATCCTTAATCTGGACTAGAAAATGAGCAATGCATTAACTATCATAGTAATTTGGGCTCTTAGATGAGATTTGATTTATATTGTGCCCCTGAATCCCCTATTTTCTTCTTTTGCAGGGCTGACGATGCACGTCAACCTATGAGTCGTGTTGTCCCGATTCCCTCAGCTCATTTAACACCTTACCGTGTTGTGATCATTCTTCGTCTCATAATCTTGGGTTTCTTCTTGCAATATCGTGTCACCCATCCTGTGAACAATGCTTATCCGTTGTGGCTTGTATCGGTTATCTGTGAAATCTGGTTTGCCTTGTCGTGGCTTCTGGATCAGTTCCCAAAATGGTATCCCATCAATCGTGAGACATTCCTTGACCGGCTTGCCATGAGGTTGGTCTCTTCTGCCTTTATCTTAGTGCAGTTTGTTTGTGGTTTTATTCTCATCCCATCATCAGTCTTGAACTTTTATCCATCATCTGCTCAGGTATGACCGGGAAGGAGAGCCATCACAATTAGCTCCAATTGATGTCTTTGTCAGTACTGTGGATCCCATGAAAGAGCCGCCTCTTGTAACAGCTAATACTGTTTTATCCATTCTAGCTGTGGACTACCCTGTGGATAAGGTCTCTTGCTATGTCTCGGATGATGGGTCAGCAATGTTGACTTTTGAGGCTCTTTCAGAGACTGCTGAGTTTGCAAGAAAGTGGGTGCCTTTCTGTAAGAAGTTCAACATTGAGCCGAGGGCTCCAGAATTCTATTTTGCGCACAAGATTGATTATTTAAAAGACAAGATACAGCCTTCTTTTGTCAAGGAACGCAGAGCAATGAAGGTAACTGGTGAAATATTCGTCGTTTACGGAGTCCACAAATTCATACCTAGACCTCAAAACGTAAAAAATGGGATGCGTGAGCCTTCAAGGGCGTCTCCTAACTTACTTTCAGTATGTTATTTACTTTTGGAGGGTAATGATACGATGCATGTTGTTATTGCAGAGGGAATATGAAGAATTCAAGGTTCGGATCAATGCCTTAGTTGCTAAAGCACAAAAGATGCCTGAAGAAGGATGGACAATGCAAGATGGCACACCGTGGCCCGGAAATAACCCCAGGGACCACCCTGGAATGATCCAGGTAAAATTGTAATGTTTTAGCAATCAGGATTTCTGTACTTTGCAAGCTTTTCTGACTGCTGTCATAATCTTATATTCCCTTGTTTCATAGGTGTTTTTGGGCCACAGTGGAGGCCTTGACACAGATGGGAATGAGCTGCCACGTTTGGTTTATGTGTCTCGTGAGAAGAGACCGGGATTTCAGCATCACAAGAAAGCTGGTGCTATGAATGCTTTGGTTTGTACTCTCTGTTTTTTCTCCTCTCTCTCTCTCTCTCTCTCTCTCTCTCTCTCTCTGTATGTGAGTGTGTACACACACACACACACACACACACACACACACACACACACACATGGTTCTGGATCACCTGGTTGCATTGGGCAGGCTTCTTGCATCCTCTGTATGGAAGACATGTTTTGCACTGTTGAGGTTGATAGAGTATGATTTTTAAGTTTTCTCGCATTTTGTAGATCCGAGTTTCTGCAGTATTGACCAATGGTGCATATCTGTTGAATGTCGACTGTGATCACTACTTCAACAATAGCACATGTCTTAAAGAGGCTATGTGTTTCCTGATGGACCCTGTTCTTGGAAAGAAAGTATGCTACGTACAGTTTCCGCAGAGATTTGATGGCATTGACACGCACGATAGATATGCCAACAGAAATATTGTGTTTTTTGATGTATGTGTCCATCCTTCACTGATGACAATTTTCTCCCCCCGCCCCCAAAACAAATTCTGATGTGGGATCCAAAGCTGAAGCCTTGGTTGTCCTGCTTTTCAGGTCAACATGAAAGGGCTGGATGGTATCCAAGGACCAGTTTATGTGGGAACTGGGTGTTGTTTTAACAGACAAGCTCTCTATGGGTATGATCCAGTGTTGACTGAAGAAGATTTGGAGCCCAATGGCCAATATCATTGTCAAAAATTGTTTTGGTTCAAGGAAGAAGGGCAAGAGTGGTAAGAAAAACTACGTGGATAAGAAGGGGGCACCTAAACGAAGTGAATCTTCCATACCTATTTTCAATGCAGAAGACATCGACGAGGGATTTGAAGGTAAAATTATCAACTTCCCACCCCACACCCTATTGATCTAATTGTCATTTTGCGTCTTATGTTAGGGATAAAGCTTATCCATATACAAGTGGAAGATCTTTTGCTGAGAATGTCTCTCCCTGGTGCCAATTGCCAAATGTGGCCTGGGGAAAGTACATTTGGCTTTGGAACATAGTGACCTGGGTTATGGTCCTTATGGATAGCCCCAAGGGTGGATCGTGGCATGTTTACTCTCATTTAGTCTATCTAGGCTTCCAGGTTGAGATTGTAGTTTGTTGGTTGCGCACGGGAAAGGATCTGTGGCATTTGTGCGTTTATGTGAACTATGGCTAAAAAATGATGCCTTTTTCAGTAGCTAATCTGTTACTATTCTTTCACAGGATATGATGGGGAGAAGTCTGTTCTCATGTCTCAAAAGAGCCTGGAGAAGCGATTCGGTCAGTCACCTGTATTCATTGCTGCCACCTTCATGGAGCAGGGTGGTATTCCGCCTTCAACAAATCCTGCAACACTTCTGAAAGAAGCCATCCATGTCATTAGCTGTGGATATGAGGACAAGACTGAATGGGGTAAAGAGGTGAGCAAGCATAACAGCAACCAGCTAGGCTGCTGCATCACTATTTAAAACTCACACAATATGAAAAAGTTGAAATTATCTCAAACTGATAAAGCTAATAGGGTTTCCTCTGTTTATCCAGATTGGATGGATCTATGGTTCTGTCACAGAAGATATTTTGACTGGGTTCAAGATGCATGCCCGGGGCTGGATTTCAATCTATTGCATGCCCCCAAGGCCAGCATTTAAGGGGTCGGCTCCCCTCAATCTTTCTGACCGTCTGAACCAGGTGCTTCGATGGGCTTTGGGGTCCGTTGAGATTCTTCTTAGTAGACATTGTCCCATTTGGTACGGCTACAATGGGAGGTTGAGATTCCTGGAGAGATTGGCATACATCAACACTGTTGTCTATCCTTTGACGTCTATTCCCCTTATTGCCTACTGTATTCTGCCTGCTATCTGTCTTTTGACAAATAAATTTATCATCCCTACGGTGAGTTAAATTTTGACTAATGATCATTCTTTGACTGTATTTTCCCCTTTATCTTGTTGGAATTTTCTTTTCTTTTTGGGGGGGGGGGGGTTGGTTCAATTACACATGGTAAAGTGTGCCATTTGTTCCCTATTGCGTCTGTTTAATACATGTTTTCATTCTACCCCCTTCCCTTTGTCCCCCATAAGACCAGGGAGTGAAGATTGAATGCTTCATTGGATCCCCTCCCACATCTTACCTAAGCAGGATTCTTGGGTTGGATTTGGATTTGGATTTGAAAGACCGGTGCTGAAGAACCCCTTTCCTGCGTAGCCTTGATGGAAACCTTAAGCTGCCTCTCCAGTCTCCCTTTACTAAGCCATCCTACCTTTTACCCTTCTTTTTTTGGGGGGTTGGGGGGGGGGGGGCGGGCGAAGCATGGCATTTCTTCTCTGTGCACCAAAACTGCTGTATAGTGTAAAATTAGGGTCCTTTTTTTTCCTTGGTTGCTCATGTGGGCTGCCCCATGCGTGGGGGCTGGGAGGTTACTGCTGTTATTGAATTTTAAAGGGATTTCTCAGTGGACCTTAGATTGGAAAGGGGTTGGTTGCCTGTGACTGCTCAACAAACGAGTAGATGAGAACTTAGCTTGTCATTTTGCTAAGACCAATATATTCCAAACCTCAAAAATACTGTTCAATAAAGATCTTTTTCCTTTCGTGTTCTCTCAGCACTCGGTTCTAGCTTGGAAAAAGCTTTGGCTGATCTAATTGTCATTTTGTTTGGTATGTACATTCTGAAGCACAATGTTGAAAATGGATTGTAGCTTTAATATGTGATTCAAAAGGTCTGTACTGAGAAGTCGGAGTCATTTTAGGATATGAAGTGTCACCTTCTAGTTCTAAATTTACTTGTTGCTGTTGCTTAATGCGAAAGACAACTTGCTTATTGCCTGCATTATTAGCCTTTTGTTTTCCTCGCAGCAGATTCTAAAATTTCCTTTCTGCATCTTATGCAGATTAGCAACTTTGCTAGTATGTGGTTCATCATGCTCTTCATGTCCATTGCTGCCACCGGCATTCTGGAACTTAGGTGGAGTGGAGTGTCCATAGAAGACTGGTGGAGAAACGAACAGTTCTGGGTTATTGGTGGCACATCAGCTCACCTCTTCGCCGTCTTCCAGGGTTTACTGAAGGTCCTTGCAGGTATTGATACCAATTTCACCGTCACTTCCAAGGCATCTGATGATGATGGCGAGTTTGCTGAGCTTTACGTCTTCAAATGGACGTCACTTATCATCCCTCCCACCACCGTCTTGCTCATCAACTTAGTCGGGGTTGTGGCTGGGGTCTCGTATGCCATTAACAGTGGTTATCAGTCATGGGGACCGCTCTTCGGGAAGCTCTTCTTCGCTCTTTGGGTGATTGTCCACTTGTACCCCTTCCTTAAGGGTCTTCTGGGCCGGCAAAACCGTACCCCTACCATTGTCATCGTGTGGTCCATTCTTCTGGCTTCTATCTTCTCCCTGCTTTGGGTCCGGATCGACCCTTTCACCTCCGATTCAAACAGGGCCGCTTCCAAGGGTCAATGTGGCATCAATTGCTAACTTGCTTATGAGGCTTGGTCTAGGCAACACTTTGGCCTTGATGATCGAGTTTTGTGTAAATACCAAAAGAACTATACCATTCCTCTTTACCTCAGATTCTGCGAACACCATGACTCACATCAGGTGGGCATGGGAGCGGCCGTTGTACCAAGGAGTGCACAGGTCATACATAGTCACGTCGCTTTGGCGCACGATCTGGGATGAAGTGTATGCTTGTTTTGTGCATCTGTCTTAGGTTCTCCATTCCTCGTTGTCATTATATGATGCTGCTAAATTAAGCCCGTGGTGAGGGCAACTGTAGAGACGTGAGCCTCGTGTTCTCCCTTTGTTAATCTATATTGATGAGTCTGGAATGAACTCTGAAGAATGTAGACGTGTATACTCTTTCTTAAAGACTTCAAAGCAGTTACTCAGCCCATCATACAAGTTTTAATTAATTAAATCGATTTCTAACTATAAGATATATATCATTACTCTTTGTAGTTTCCGGTTGTCAAGTCTGATTTGTCTCCCAAGGGATGTGGATTTTGAACCTGACCAAAATTAAGGGAAGTATACTTTTCCCCTGTTCATCTTTGGGATTCAAAACTTTTCATGCTTTCCATAGTGGGTTCCTTAGGAGCGACCTCTATTTTTTTGGTGGTTTTGGGGGGGGCCCGCCCCGGACGAAGGTAAATATGTAAGAATATCAGTTAATTCTTGTCTAAAGGGTTTTTATCTATATTGTCATCAATAAGAATAGAAAGGAAACATCTGCAAATAGGGGAAGCAAAAACATGCGAGGTGAAAGTACATCCAAAATTGCAAACTTCAATCAAAATCTGTTGTCATATTGCCTTCTTGAAAGATCTGGTGAAATCCTACATTTATATTTCTAGGCTATTGTTTTAGGCCTTACTATCTTTCTCCTTCTCCTTTATTAATTGCATAAATAACTCGTATAACGTTTTGATAACCACGTGGCATTCAATACAACAAGTCAAGGTCATTCTGGTTAGCATGAAATACTGATTTGGAAGGGTTGGGGTTCAATGTTAGGGAGGATGTACCTTCTTTACAAAGTCCCTACCAAAATCCTAGTCTTGCACCCTGATTCCAGCAATCAACCTCTCTATGGGTAGAAATACCGGTAGAGGTAAGGTTGCCTACAGCTGGATCTCCCCAGACCCTGCGAAAGCGGGACCCACACTGGGAGTTTGTTGTTGTTGCACCTTGATTCGAGCAAGCATGATCTCTACTTTTGACATCTAGAAAAAGAAGTACCTAGACCATACCGAACACTCCCTATCGTTTGTAGCTTTTACATCATGAGGCCAGGATTGACAAAAGGAAACACTTAAAATCATTTCAGCAACACAATGCAAAAATATATTTCAGATCAAGCACTCATTTTGTGTACCTAAGTCTTTGTCTATGAGATCACTAACTTTGAAAGGAATAGCATTATTACCTTTTGGCATGACCACCTGAAGGTGAGGGGCCTTGGAATCCAACGATCCTCCCAAATATCAACCAACTCACCATTCCCAATCACCCATCGAGACAAGACCCCTGATCGATCAACCATCTAACCTCTCAAAGGCATCTCCACATGCAGTTGAGGCGATACATGAGCTGTTAACACTTAAACAACTTTCACTAAACATTTTCACATGTGAAAAATCTAGATATGACAAACGAGTCGTTGGGTTCAAGTACAAGTGTTGCTGGTCAAACTACACTTCGGGTTTTCTCGGTTTTGGTCGAACTAGGGTCAACCGATATTTAATCTGATAAGCTTGTCATGCAAAAAGAAACTACTTTGTAGAAAACTTATGTTCCAATCAATTCAAATTTTGAATGAATTTAATTTGAATGTTGAGTTAGGCATAGATTTAGATCGTTCGATTTGACTTTTAAGTCTTAGATTAGGTTTACCAGATTCAACCCCCCAAAAAAAAACCACTGTGCGAAGCCCACCTTTGTTTTTCTCTCATCCTCAACTGGGTTAGGCCCAAACAAACAGAAGCAATACACCCATCACTCAATCTCAACTTGAACAGTTCAACTTTCAAGATAGCCTTGGTGGCCAACCATAAACCCTCTTGACAGTTTGTATCGCAAGAAACAGAGAAGCGGTCAAGGGTTTTTCCAGCGTTTTTTGGAGCTCAAAACCTACATCACATTCATTGAGAGAGAATCAGAAACAGGGGACAAACGCTGTTCAGTTTCCAGTGAGAGAGAGAGAGAGAGAGAGAGAGAGAGAGAGAGAGAGAGTATGGAGCAGGTAACAGAGGCAGTGAGCAACATGAACATCAAAGATTCATCCAATAACAACAACAAGAAGAACCGTATTCAGGTTTCTAACACCAAGAAACCCCTCTTCTTCTATGTCAATCTCGCCAAGGTATATTTTTTTGTGTTTTATCCGTTATTTTTCTGGGTTATTGTTATTTTTAGGGTATATTGTAAAATCCCTCATAATTTTGTATTGTTTAACTTTAAGATTTCCTGGAAATTTGTGGATTTTTATTAGTAGCTGATACCCAGTTGGAGAAATGCGCAAATGGTTAACTATTTGAATAGTCAGCATATCCATATGGGTGCTAAATTTGTTTTCTTCTGGTTGTAAAGCCAAAAATTATTTATCTAATTCTCATTTCTCCTAGTTGTTATGTGGAGGGATGTGGGTTTTTTAGATGTTTAATCCTAAGTGGTAAATTGGGGAGTGGGCAAAAGAATTGTCAAGACAATCCCTGGAGGGTTGGGGGGGGGGGAATAAGTTGTGTTCTTGTTAAATATTTTGTTTTATTAATGCAAAAGGACTTGAATCTCCAAAATTTTGTTTATGTACTTGTTCTTGTTTCTGAATTTGTCAACTTTTCTGCTCTGACTTAAGATTGTCGGTTGCCTTCTTTGTTGTGAATCCAACAAAAATAGCATCTTTGCAATTATGATATAGTTGTCAGGTTTTGTACACATTTCTTATTTATACAGTTTATCTTCCTTTTGGGGGGGGGGCAAGTCAGGTAGTGTCCTAATTATTATTGCCTCTTCAAAAAAGGGCAGCCCCGGTGCACAAGCATCCTGCTTTCACAAACGGTCCGGGGAAGGGCCACACCCTAAGGGGTGAATTGTAGGCAACCTAACTTAACTTTGTCAGTGGCAAACACTTATGTGGTGTTTTAAAAGAATTACACTCAGATATCCTGATGTTCGTATATCTATGGCAAGCAAAACCATAGTTTACATGCTTAGTGGAAGTGGAACTCATGGTTTTAATCCTTTAGAAACATGAGCTCCCTTGTTGTTCCTCAATGAAAACACATCTTTCATGCAAAAGTGACTTTATTTTTGGCATTTGAGAGTAAAGGCACTTTTTTGGGGGTTGGGGGTAGGAGTTGATGGGGAATTTCCATAAAGGTGCATATATTCAAATGAAACAGTCTCATTTCATCAACTAAGAATTTTCAAAGCAGGGTATCTATCAGCTAAAAGTGTGAATTACATTTGTAAAACGCTGCCCGTGATTCTATGACTTGTCGTTTATTCTTTGAGGCACTTTTATGTAATTTGATTAGGCTTCCTGATACTATACTGATGTTTGTCTGGAAAACTTAAATGCTACTACCTTCTTGATGATCACAAATCTTAATTGTTGGTAGTTCAAAGTGTACTGTGTACAATTATGATGGCCATTTTTGTTGATTTCTAATATCCAACCTCAATTTTGAGAAGACGGTGCTAAGAATCCATTAAAATTATTAGAAGTATCAAGTATCTAAGTGATATTTGGAAAAGAGGCGCCAAATGTTTAGGGCTGATAGTGTCTTTAGCACCTAAGAAAAGCATCCATACGTGATTTTCAGAACAATTGTCTGAAAAGTTTCTAAATGGTGACTGTATTCTCGTGGTGACCCCTAAAAATGCTTGATATATTGCCGTTTTTGAATATCATGCTTCAAACTCTGAAAGATGCTAGTCAAGCAATTGTAATTGTTGGACATATAAAATGTCCTAAGGGGATTGGAGGTACTGTTGGTTTATCCTTTTGAAGCCCCCCAGAATGAAAGCTGTTGTATGTTGGTCTCAGGATCAAATGTTGGCTCTGTGCTCCCTCAGACTCCTCAAAGTGTTCAGGGCATTCTAGGATTACACCAGATGGGTTTGAGTTTACCGCCATAATAGCTGTTCTTGGGTGTATTGTCATCACATTTAAAATAAACTAGACGTTGCTAATGAAATTAGCCTATTCATTGAAATTGCGTACGGGGATATTTGGAAGGCCTTAGGATGTTTTGGAGACACATCGGTTAGAGAATCTTGGGACCACCAAAATCAAGGCTATTAACATGGTTTCATGTTTCTGGGAAATTGTCGGAGGAATCGTCAATAGTTGATTCTGTGAAACATCATGACTTGGCAAACAGGAATGACGCTTAGAACCAATTAGATGGTGCCATTGAAGCCATTGCACACATTGAAATTGTTAGCGGATATTGAGAACAGCATCATATGTGGTTGCAGAGGTATGATGGTGAGAACCTTGTAGACTTGAAAAATGAAGAAGGGCTATATTTGATTTTTGGTATTTTTGAAAAACGTGTGAGTAGTTGTGGGATGGAGAATATATGTTCATACTTGCTCCTTCAAAGAAGTTGTGGATTTTGGTCCTTTTGGACCATTTTGAAGTGCATTTTTGTACCACCGTAAAGCCCCTTTTTTTGGTATTTTAGGTTGACACTTGCAGATGTGAAAGGTGGTGCTAGTGGCTCATTAAATTGTTTAGAGATAATCTGAAGAGGTTCTGGAGGTAAGGTGGTCAGACTTGAGAGTCTTTTAGACTAACTTGAGTGCTAGGTGTTGAGGCATAAATGATCCTAAAAGATGGGGCACAAATTGTAAGGCAATGCCTCAATGGTGTTTTGTTTGTCATGGAAGCAAGTCCCATATTTTTGCTAAGATGCTTAGTTATTGATACTTTTGATGTTCAAATTTTGCTGGTCAATGATTGTTATGATCATATTTTGGGTCTCCTACTCTTATGAAACTTGTGAAAGTTCTCTTTTGTGGAGTATCAAGAATGTAATATTATCCAAGTTTCTTTACTAGGTTAAGAAAGTGAGCAAGAAGTGACCCGTTTGCTTGAAAATGTAGTCTTTGGATAGGAACATAGTAGTGAATGATGTTCCCCCAGATATTTGTGTACCAAAGTTTGACAAGTACAATGGAGCAAATAGAGTTAAAACATTGAAAATTAATGAACAACCATATAACTAAGTGAAAGATTTGATGATTCTTGGGTTTTGTCTGAAGCTCACCTATGACTTCTCCACATGCAATTCAGAATATGGGCTTGATGTTTGTTGGAATCTTCAGTATGAGTTAAAGTTGAATATTTGGTGTTTCTTGTTGCACCAATTATCTTCAGTAAGTATCAATTTGAATGAAAGTCAGAGCTTCGATGGCTTACTATCTCATCTCCTCCTCACTTGATGCAGATTTCATGAGTTTGAGATGCACTGAGGTGTCTGATTCTATGAGACTTGGGGAATTAGATCACGTCAGAAATCGAGGAGACAAGATTTGAGCTTTGCTTCTCATGCATTTTTTTTAGGAGGAAAAAAGATGTGGACTGCTTGTGAATTTCCTATCTGACATTGCAATACAAAAGCTGTGTCTGAGATGGAGATCCATTCCAACCTCTGGTTGGTGGTCATAATATATTGTTTCGTTTCTTGATACAAGTATACAACATCGCTCTATGACTTGTTAGAGATTGACCAAGTTGTGGACAAATTGAATGACTCACTGGTCTTGCTTTTCAGATCATTTGCAATAGTAGTTTTAGCTCACATATAACTCAAGTGTTGGCCAGAAGGGGCTGGATTAATGACATCCCATGAATGGTTGATGGGTTTTGCTTTGCATTGATGCTTGAAATTCTACTGCTCATGTTACTGACTGAGTTCATTAGAAATACAGTTCTGCTTACTATATACTCAAACTACATATATATGATCTGGGTGTTTGTCCATGTGTCAAACTCGGCTGCTTTCTGAAAGCTACAGTGGTTTTTTGATCTATGATGAAAAATAATCTACCACACTTTGTGGCTTTGGCTCGTCTGCTAGTCCTTTTTATGTTTTGCCCAAAACCTGTATTTGCTATCTGTCTTAAAACTAATGGGGTTCATGACTGTTTTTCAGAGGTATATGCAGCAACATAATGAGGTGGAACTCTCTGCTCTTGGCATGGGTATGTTTCTACCGTTGTACCTTTTTGTTGCTTACATGGAGGAATTCGTGGCATGTTCTTTTGTATATTAAGATTTGAAAGAACTAATTGCTGAGCCTTCCCACAAGCTATGCTTTTGAGGTTTAACTTGAGACGTCAGCTTGGATATAAAAAAGTTTATCTGTGCTAGCCAGGTGTATTGCTCTTATCTTGAAATTTACCAGGACAAAAATGCGGATGAAAGAAAATTGCTAGTTAGATGCTAATTGCGGAGCTAATTGCTTGTTTCTACAAAGTTTGTCTATAAAGTTTAGCCTTGATCTTGGTATCATAAAGGTCATTGTTGAGGCAGTTTTCCAAAATGTCACTAGCTTATCCTCTATGTTAATGTTGTACTAGTAGATGATTCTATGTGTGCAATTGGGAGGCGTAAGGTTGCATAACTTCCTTCCCCCGGGGGGGGGGGGGGGTTGGTTTGGTTGCTTTCTGTTATCCATGGAATATCGGGTTTACTGTAATGCTGAAGGCAGATCCTATTCGCCTGCTTACTCGATGTGTTCTGTTGAGTTCCTTCTTGTGCCTCGTATTGGCCAGATGATCTTCTGGCTGCTCTTGAAACTGTAAAGGTGATCAGTAAAATGCTACAAAATCAAGTCTGAAAACTATGAAGGCAAATTCACTATTATTTGCTCTCTAGAATCTCTACTGTCATACTTACAAACCATCTTCATGCTTTACCTTGTTTGCAGCCATTGCCACGGTTGTTACAATAGCCGAGATTTTGAAGAACAATGGACTTGTTGTTGAGAAGAGTAAGTTATCATTCCTTCTTTCTTTACATCTACTCCAGGTTGTCTCATGTTTTGGGCTGTTCTTTCCTTACCTCTTCTCAGTGTCGCAGTCTTTGGAGTGCTGAGACTTGGTTATGTTTTCCTTTTTTATTTTCCATAGAAATCACTACATCAACTGTTGATATCAACGAGTCAGGTGGACGACCTGTTCAGAAAGCCAAGGTAATGAGCTTACTCCGTAATTCAAAAGCTTATAGGTTTGGCACTACTTTGCGAATAGAATTTGTTCTACGAAACTGGGACGCGATGCATGTTTGCTTTCTGGATGGTAAAAAAAGCCACTTTAATGTCGCGTTATATTATAGTCGTCTATAGGAAATACCTTAGTAAGTGTCCTATGCTTTGCACTGTTCATTTGCTCTTATTTGATGTGATTTGAATTATGCGTTATAATGTGAAATTCTTCCTAGTAGATTTAAGGAAGACACTCTACTTCTACTCCAGAGAACTAACAAAGTTCCATGAATGTTTTCTTTCTTTGATAGATTGAGATTGTGTTGGGAAAGTCGGAGAAATTTGATGAGTTAATGGCTGCTGCTTCAGCAGAGGCTGCTGATGGGGAGGAGCAAGCATAAGATGATTAGGACATGCTCTCTTCTCAGTCTCCTTTCTCTCTCCTTTTGTTTTTTTTTATAATTTTTTTGGGGTGTAATGCTCGTTTTTGGCTTGATCTTGAGGAAAACATACTGAAAGCTTCAGCAGAGAATCATCCCTCCTAATTTTGTTAGCAAAGAATGGTTCTTTCTTTGTTTTTTTGGTTGAATGCTTGTTGAAAACTTTCATCTCTGTTCGTATATAAATTATGGGCTATTGATTCTTGGTTGTGGATCAGTTCTTGAATATTTAGATAGTCAACGTATGATTGAGTACTCGACATGATATATTTATTTAGATAGTCAACGTATGATTGAGCAGTCGACATGATATATTTACTCACATTCTAATGCAAATGTAGTGGCTAAAATTCTATCCCATCTAATTTTTATAAATCATATTTTTCTTGGTAATTTTTTTATCGACAAACCTAATATTTGAGCCATTATCGAAGTACAAAGACCAATCCAACTTGATATAGAAATTAAGTGGACACATAACTCAACTCGAACCATCAATTTATTTGACCTACTTGAACAAATTTGGAATTGACGTTTCAATAATTCAATTCATTCAATTATTATGGATAAGAACTTTAAAAGCTGTTTCTCATCTACAATCTTCAGAAACGTCACATCGTGCAATCGTTTTTGCTTCTGCCTAGATTGCCATTGCCTAAGATGTTATACTCATCCTTCACTCTGAAAATGGAAACCTCAAGAGTATCAACTCAAAAGGGAAAGTATTTGGCTCTTTCCCTTCAGAAGGGAGTGTGTCAAAATAAAAAATTTGTCAAAAACTGAAGTTAAAGAGAGTGAGTTTCACCAAGTCAATTCTATGCCTCATCTCCATCCTCCACCAGTATCCTCTTGCAAGCCTCATAACACATGAAGGAAATCCCGGCAGCTGGCACGAGCTTCATGCAACTAGGCCCGAGCCCTCTGTATAAGCCTTGCACGCCTTCCTGCTCGAGAATGCTAGCTAGAGCATGGAGTACATTTTTGTATACTTGTCTATTGCGCAAAGCCCCTACTTGCATATGCTTCCGTGCCACCTCGAGAGGGAAAGTAGCACTACTTGATATGGCCCCGGCCAAAGAGCCTATTAGTAGGGTTTCGATGTTTCTGATTCTTTCTTGCTTGAAAACTTTCTTGTATGCTTTCCGGAGTGTATCATAAGCAAAGTAGTTGGTGGCAGCATAAGGAATCACCCCGATCAAGCTTGGGGCAAGGCCCCTATAGAGTTCGGCAGGCCCCTCCTCCCGGAGTATCTTCACAAAGGCATCAATTATGCCATTGTAGACACCCCTCTGCAATTTCCACATTATTTTGGTACGGAATCAATAGTTTGTCACGGAAAGCAGGACACTAGAGGCAAAGAAACTGATGGAAAGGCAGAATCACCTGTATGGTTAATCGGGTCTTCACCAACTCAAGCGGGTACGTACATATGGTAGAGGAGACCCCAGCACAGGCACCGGCAATAAGAGAAGCCGGGATTGGGACTTTAGGCTGTTCCCCCCGCTTAGGTGACAAGTGCTTGTTGACTGTGTCATACGCAAACAGCTAAATGGAGAAGAGAGTTAGTAAGAACTGCAAACGTTATATGAAGTTAGAACTGCTAAGACCCAAAGACAACAAGCATGTACAAGTTTCAATTGGTTTTTCAGAGCATTATTGTAGGTAGAGAATAGCATAGGCCAAATTCCTCACTGCCAGAACATTCAAGCAAAGTAAAAGGATCATTTTAGCACCTTCCCTTTGAGATATTTCAAAGATTATGGTCCATGTCTTGACAGAATTGTTTAGAGTTTAGATTTCCAACAATTGCATCCTCTCAGATTAGGCGGCTGTGTTATTTACAACAATGATAAAAATCTGGGGTGAAAAAATAAATGGCACTATCCACAACTGTGGATTCCCAATCATCCACATCACTAACTTATGGTTTCCAAAATTAAGTTCCCTACGTATAGAATCTACCATCCAAATCAATCCGCAGTAAATTCAGTATTAGGCAAAACACCAAGAGATTCATGAGAAGTTCCAATTTGCAGAGAAGAAAATGAAGCAACACCACCAGGTGCATTCATCCCAAAATTACCACTTTGTTCATCCGCTTCCTAGACCATTATTCAACATCATGCAAGCGCAATTGTCAAAACATTGCACATGCTTTTGGATTCACTATTGCATTTCGAAGTGTAAAAAAAGTACTGATTGCATGCTTTTGGAGAGTATTAGTTTTTTCCAAGTAGAACTGCCAAATACCTACAGCATGCTTTTGACGAAGCCTATACAACATTAAGTAAATCAGGAGAGCTTAGCAATAACCCATAACAGTATGACTGAATAAAATATCTCAAAAGCCAAGGAAAACTACCAAAACAGATTTCATCATACAGATGGGATAATCAAAATGTGAAATGACTGAGGGAATACAAAAATATTGCATATTACAGTTGAAATATTAGGTTTAATGCTTCATAAATTTGTTGAAGATGAAAAGCTTAACAGAAAATTCACGTCTGACTTGCATGCCAAATATAGAAAAACTACCACAGAACATGCATCTAAACTCAATCCAGCAGATAGCAAAGAACCACATCCATATTCTGACAGTCATGCTTAAGCGGGTGTCCAACTGCCAGGGATCGGAAAGAGCAGGATCACTGCTGAATTTTAGAACTACTGCAAGGGTAGTTCTGCTAGACCCTATTTCTAAAAAGCACGTCCTGCCCACAGCTCCATATAAAGGAAGTAAATGACAGTTCCGAGAGGTATTTAACAATTCAATGAAGGTCTAAATGCGATACCTCCATCGGCACCATTGCCACTGGAGTACCTTCATATTAGCATTGTGAAAAAATTCAAGCTTATCTTCACAAGACTAACAGGAGTACAGGTCATGGAGGCCCACAGAAAAGTAGGGAAAACGCAACCAGACATGGACTTTACAGGATAGACTTCTGAATGATATGGCTTTTGACAGGTTCATTAAAGACTGGAGTAGATTCATCCATACATTGATGACACCTTATAGCAGAGAAAGTCATCAGCTATTTAATTTTTTTATTTGCTAATTCTCTTCGTACTTTCAAGCAAAATTTACGGACTTTCTCACCAAAGCCATTTGGAATACAAAGGCCCCCTGGAGGCCTGGAAGCTTACTTGTTTGTTTGAGAAGGTTCCAAAGGAAAGATTACTATGAAAGAGTGGAATAGAATCATCCATACGTTTATGCAATCAGTGTTTGAAGGAGTATGAACCATCACATCTTTTATGTTAAAGAGAGAATCAGCACATCACCTCTTTTTGTTAGTTGGCAGACTTTTTCCAAATGGCATTTGTCTTTATACTCATGATGACTCATGTTAACCCTAAAGCATCAACTTGCAAAAACCTCTTGGGAAAAAAGGGCAAAAAACGGCTGGATGGCCAAAATTTGATTTCATTGGCAATGTTGCTGTGTACATGGATATAGAGGAAAACTGGTAATCAGTGAATCTGCGGTGTGGATTTGTTACATCAAGTATTTATAATCAGCTGTTTCGAGGATGCCGCAAGTTGGAGCCAATTGCTTCATTGCAGATGGCTACATAAGATCATTTTGTGATAGTTTAAGACCATGATCACATTCTTTGCTTCTACTTTGTGTAAACGAGTTCGACCCCGTTCAATATCTTCCACACATATCTTTGAATCACCAAAAATCCTGATATGAGACTCACAACACCTTCCCCGGGGCCCCCCCCCCCCACAAAAAAGGAAAAAGCGAAAACCAGAAAGAACACCCTCCCTCCTTCCTCTCTGCGGCCTTTCAGATACTTCTTATACATTATAACTTCATATGTCCTCTTTGTGCTCTGTCCCATCCGCCTATATCTGTTCTAGACTCTAGTGGAGAGTTAGAAGCAGAAAGGTAAAAATTTTGTCAAAGTGGCTTCTGCAGAGTCTTGATGCTACTTTACGGGGAAGGTTTTTCTTTTTAATGAGCAATCAAAAGATATATTAGATAGACACCAACAAGATGCTAGGCATGTACAAAAGGGGCACTTACATAAAACTTTATGCCCTCAAGCTCTCGTGCATTAGGTGCATAATATTATTGAGTATTGACAAAATCCAAAAAGTTGCTTTTACTACAATTAGGCACTTGACTCCACCTAAACAAAGTTCTTGAAAAGTAGAGCTCGAAATCTTGAACGGATATTTCTTTGCCCTAAAAAATTCTGACATTTGCTGTCCTTCACAGTAGTCCACCAAACAGCCAAAGGAGACCTCTTCCAAACCCCTAAAACCCAACTGTTAATGAACCAAAACATCTTATCCCTTTGATGGTTTAACCCAACTAATGTCCATCAAGGAAAGAGCCAAATGGCAACGCGAAGAGATCCATTGCCTTTTAACAAGGAGGTGGTCAACCAATTCTCCCTCCTTAGAACAACAGAACACCTAGTTGATCCAGTGGAACATCTTCTTTTAAGCATATTCTCCATAAGAATCTTTCATGATCATGTTTTTGGGACTTTTGAACGGTCACCCCAAAAAAGGGCTATCCTAGTAAGTGGTGAATTAGGTGTAGTCTTGCATCTCAGCTGTTCCCCCTTACTGTTTTGACTAATGGTGAAGCCTCAGATTTCTTACCTAGTTCGAGAGGTTTCAGCAAGGAAGTCCGAACTAGCAAGTGACCGCTTGATCAAGGCTAGGTAGTTGTACATTCATTCTGCTACGAGCACAAATGATGAGCATAAGCAAACACATGTGTCGCTTTTCTGAAACTTAATATGATGCTACGTCAACTGAATACATAAGTCAAAATATTAGTATGAAGCTAGCCATCAACAACATAAATCTTTCAAGTAGATTCCTCAAATATGTCAACAACTCAACATTGGAGAAGGTCACAATGCAGCAAAGTGATAAAATGAAACAGACAATAGTCAGCCATCACAATTACAACAGAATCAAAACTAAAAATAGGAGCCCTTTCTTCTTCTTGTTTTTTTTGGGGCAGGGGGGGGGGGGGTGCGCAAAGGCAGTAGTAGCATTCTTACTAAGACAAAATAGGAGTCAAATGAAACACATAACACATAATAACTTGAGTGGAAAAGATGTGATGATAATACCTCAATAGCCTTACTGGGTGCAACCCGAATAACATTCACTAAGTTCCCTCTAAACAATCCAGTCCATCCATCAGTCTTCATTACATTCTGAAACACTTCTGTAGTAGAATGCCCACTACTACCAACCATCAAATGAGTCCTAATGGTCTCCAATGGTGCCACCGCTGTCCTCGAAACCGCCCCGGCTATTGCCCCACTAATCAGCCTCCTAAGTGAAGGATTTGCAACCTTAATCTTCAACTTCAGTCCACCCTTTTTCTTTTTCACTTTCTCCTCTTGATCAATAGCCTCAGGAATCCCAACAACTTTGAACCCCTCTGGGGAAGAAACATACTTCAAATACAAATCCATGTAAGGGAACTTGAAACTGTCTCCATTGTCCTTTGGATTTGGGGGATTTGTTGACCCCCCACCAAACCCCATACTATCCATTTGTCCAACACTTGCAAACAAGCCTCCAGGAGGTGGGTGGATTCCCTCCGCTGGAAAACCCCATTGAAACCCCAAGTTGAAATTTGATGACAACCCATTTTCCTTCCCGTTGGAAATTTGTAATCTTCCCCCACCCATGAATCAAATAATCAAAAGTTTCCCAAGAGCGTTTCTCCTAGGATTTTAAACTGCCTAAAAGGAGGGTTTCATGGCTTGAGATACCAATTAAGGGGCTCTTGGAGAGCAAAGAAACGATTTTGGGCAAATGGGTATCTCCAAAATACAGTAGTTTTAGGCAATCATCACTAGAAAATGGAATATGTTGAAATAATAAAGGGGAATATTTTGATAAGAATCAGAATTTTAGGCAGAAAGCTATACAAAGATATTAAGGTATTGATTCAGAAATCTATACCCACCAAAAAAACAGGGCAAAGAAGGTGGAAAAGCGAGGGAGAGGAAGAAAAGAAGTGGAAGGTGGGGGCTCTGCTTCTCGCCTTCTCCCTTCCAACCTCAAAGAGACATTGATAGAGAGACAAACAGGAGAAACGTGGCGGGGGGTTGGTGGAAATAGCGTCTGTTGCTGGGGCTTTTTATATAAAATTTGGGGGATTTTAGGTTTCTTTAATGAGCGATGTTGATTGTTGAACATAATGTTGAAAATCGTATGTGACTTGTATACTGTAGACCACATGATGAGGCAACGAGTGGAGCCCGCACTGGGCAATGACCAGTGGGTGGGTAGGTTATCTATGCCGGAGTAATCAGAGTTAGCAAAATTGACCGAAAATTTGAAATTTGAATTGAATGATTCGAATTTATATTTGACCCAACATTCAAAACAAAGATCCGAAATCAAAATTCATTCAATTTGAACATTTTTTTCCAAACTTAGTTTTCATTGCGAGGCAAGTTTATTATTAATTGGACCAAAAAAATGAATGATCCAAAGTAAACCCGAATTCAAAATGACTCAATCCGAAACTGGAACAAATATAGTTGGCTGAACGCGACCAGACACGACTCGAAAGTTAAGACATGATACTTTCATTCAATAAAAAGGACACTTGTAGCTGAACTGAATGACTCGTTTGCTCAGTCTAGAAATAGCCGACTCCCACTATTATTTTGGGTGATGGCCAATAAGGTATTTAGTCTAATTGTTAAGGATCGAGCCTTTAGATACATTAGTTATCATATTCGATTTTTCTCCCCTATTTCAATTGTGTTACACTATGTGGATCTTTTGAACAAAAAGAAAAAAGAAAACACTTGTGTGTTGAAGTGTGTGGGATGACACATTAAGGAAATTCCATTAACAATGCACAAGTGCAAAGATAGGCTAACCTAACTAAAAAGGTTTTCATTGAAATGAATTAATTATCTCATTCAGAAAGAATTTAAAATCAAATTGAATTGAATTTCTCAAAAGTACGGTTCAAAATATTTGATATTGGTACATATATCACAGAAATTGTTCTCTTTTTTCAGCGGCCCAATTTTAAAAAGTTCATAATTTAGACATGTTTGGCATGAAGCGCTCTTAGGAGTATTTTTTATGAAGTTTCATAGGTAGATCTGAGTGAGAACAGAGTACGTATTTCTTATGGTGATTTTTAAAGTCAATAATTGATCCTATAGATTCTGCTGGACGACTGTTTGCAGTTGAGGATTAACGTATATTCTTTGATTGAAAAACAAAGCTTTGTAATGCCTAAAAATTCATTTTATTATGTTTGAAAGTTCATATTCTAAAATCTAAATATGCATTTTCGAATGTATAAAGTTTCACTCTTAAAACCTACATATTAACTCCTAGCAAAAAAACCCAAATATTAACTTTTTAACACTTGAAGACTCATTTGTTCATGAAAACTTCAACTTTAAGACACACGTGCTCATTTTCTTTTACATCTAAAAATTCACGTTTTAAAACTTACATAAATCTTATTTTTCTTATATATTTTTTTGCCAATTCGTTTTCAATTTTTTTCCTGTGTGGATCGATCTCTTGAAACCGCAAGATAAGATTGTTTACATCTGGATGTCTCCAGACGTGTAAAAGTAGAACCCATACTGAAAATTGTTGTTGTTATTGTCGTCTTATGTAAGTGGATTAAATAGAAGGACGGGATCATAGTGCCACCCAACCTTGTCCATAGATAACAATCAACTAAGAATGAGATAATGTACAATAAGCCGATAACTAACGAGGCAGCCAGAGGACAATCTGTTTATAATGGCAGAGCTACAAATGAAGATTAGGCAAGAAGGCCAATCCAAAAGCACATACAGAAGCCAATCAACCTGCAAGCACTACACACAGTTCAATGCTTTTATGCAAAATCAAATGTCACAATATGCAAAACCAAAAACCAAAACCAGAAGGCACACCCTAGAATCACTTAGCTGCAGTCAAATACTCAAATGTCATAATATGCCCCCATTTCTATCTGTCTATCTATCTATACATACATACATGCATCAATACTTTCTTTTTTCCCTTGTTGATTCTCTTAATTATGCCACTGCCTGCTCACATTCCTACTCCTCGCAAGTACGGATGTGGCAGCGGGAATCCTCTACCCTCTCCCTAGCTCTGCTGCTTTCCTCCCCATTACTTGTAAACAGAGTATCTTTTTCACCAACAAAATTTGAATGAAAATTGTATGATCGACCAGCCGAGATTGACAATACTGAGTTCCTAACAACATGAGGAGGAAATTGGTGTATGATAGTCCATTTTTGATGTAAGACGATCTGGTTTTAGTCACGTTGGGTCAAGATATATAATCATGGATCGATCGATTTTACTGAATTAATGTAACATTGTATTTGGAGTCCTTAATAAGACCTTTCCTAAACAGGTTGGGCATGTATTGGCCGGGAAAAGAATCATAGCGAATATTTTTCTGTTTGTGATCAAGAAAGAACAAAGACAGAAAATTCCCTTAATTGGTATTAATTACCTTCTGATTAAGCATAGCTTGTTGGTTTGAATGGCTTGTGACTTTTGAGAACACGAGCAAGATGCTACTGAAGGATGAATCCAGAGGAATGGCACTGACCGATCCAGATGAATCTATCGTGTGTGTGCGTATGCGCGAGTCAAGAGGAGGATCAATGCGATCCCTTTGGATTTCTCCTTGAGTTGCAGAAGAAAAATATCAAAGAAAACTTGGCCTTGGCCTGCTTATAGCTCTTCTTCTACTCTTCCACTTATGACTTAGCATTGAGATGAATCCTAAAGGAGTGGCTTGTCTATTTATAAGGGCCTGAGGACAAGGAATCATGGAACATTATTTATGTCTAATATCAGAACACAACACTTCAGCATACGTACTGTCACACTACTTATTTCTCATCTTTTTGGTTAGGAGGAGGCACCTCACCAAACAAAGAAAAATAACCACCAATATAAATCTTATTGTGGCAAATTTTTTGAAAATCTATACATATATATTTGACCAATACGGTTTAAGCTTTTCTCTAAATAAGATTTTACATTTAAGTCTTGCGATGGCGAACATCTGTGATGGAAAAGTAATGATTCTTATAGACCAAGGATATCCCGACTCCAGCTATATAGAAAATCAAAGACCACAAAAGAAAACATAAGTATTTGACATTAGCCATGACAACTCCAGCATCAGAACTGTTGAGAATTGAACTTCAAATCTCACTAGTAGTTGAACTTTTGCGAATAATTTTATATTCTAATAACAAGGTTTAAACGAATTCAATCTTCGTTAAAGATAAAGTAGGTATTGTCCCTTGGGGGAAGAGCCTTCTAAAAGACAGACCAAGGTTCGATTCTTCCTATGTTGTGTGCGTGCGTAAATTTACCCATCTAAAAAAGGAGCAATATTAGTGTGTTGCCTAGCTAAAAACTGGAAAAGGCATACAATCACATCCAAATAGATAGGGAAGTAGCAGTAGCTTATTATGACTCTCTACCTAAGGAGACATTGGATGTATTACGTACATGCAGATCTTATCGGAATCGCATGGCCTAGAAATGCTAAATAATAAACTTTTTTATGGGACATAACCCCTCTTTTGCACAAAAATAAGTAACATTTTGAAATTCGACTATAAATAAATTCTAAACTTTAATCTGTATGATTATTTCTCATCAATAATGGTAATAAATTTTTTATGAATGTATGATTCAAAACAGGGAAAAAAGAAGAAGAATGGATGCTTCATAAACAATATTGTCGAGTATGAGGTAGATCCACCATTATATCTTCCACATGTTTCACATGCATAGTGTCGTGTGAAGTTACCTTCTTTTAGATTTGACAAATTCTGATAGGTTAGGTTTGGTAGTTCTGAAAATTCAGCCAACAAATTATCTCTAAATACTCTCTGCTCAAATAATCATGCATTGGGTTGAGTAAAATTAATTCCAATTTCTAATATTGGAAATTTTTGAAATGGAACTAATAAGATCGGTTCCATAAAATTAAAATTGAAATTGGAATTATCGGTTTGAGTTTTGTTTCCAAGATATTTACAATAATTTCAAAGTTTTTTGAAAAGTAATTTCAATTAAGCTTAAGCCACAAAGTCCTTTTGTTTTTATTATAAGAGCGTTCTCAATCATAGAAGCACGGCACATAACATATAAAGAACTCATCCGGGGGACACAAAACGAAGATAAAGTAAAAATTAATCCTAACAGCTCCAGTTCCGAATTTGCAATACTCAAGAAGAAAGAATTAGAGCTATTTGACCGATTCCATCTAATCAGCTTCTTAGATTAGCCAAAAAAAAAACCGTGCTTACTCTAATGATGTGTAACATGGTCCTTCATAAATTGTACTTAGAAGCAGGAATTAGAACTACTTAAAGATCGATTTTTATCTTGTTTTATTTTTTGGAGTATATCTACTGTATCTTCCAACCACGTAATCAGATAAAAAGGGCATTTTATAAATTGAATATGCTTGTGAAGACTTATTTCCATCTCTTAAAATAGATGTACCAAATCACATGGTTAATTATAAGTTATATACCCATAAATGTAGGTTATGTATTCGTCTTGTCTACCACTACATTTCTTTGGTATACCAAACCACATGAAATTTTGAGCAGAATGCGTAAAGAATAACAACTCTAAAAAAAATGAATTTTGAGTGAAGAAGAGAATAAATTCTTCATGATTAAAAGAGTTTAGAGCATTCGCAGTCGGGTTACTCGTGTGTTAATTGGGAAATTTGCTACCACGTGACAATTTCTTATTTGCTTTCACTTTTTGTGTCGTGCGGTTAGAAACGTCTGTGTGTTTCCTGACAAGTTCCACTTTTTTGTTATTTTTTTTCCTTTTCTTTTTTCCTTAAAAATATGATTTAAGTGGTAAAAAAAGTTATATGTTAAAGGATGAGTCCATAATAGATATTTTATTGGATGATTCAAATTTAAATTCCATAGATTACGTTGGAGAAGTGGTGGAATGCAAGTTCTAAAAAATTGAAACTTTTACTGATGTGGCAAGCTTGAGTTATAAAAAATGGAACTATGACTGAGAATGCTCTTAAAGCATACCAAAAATATATATTAGAAAAAAAAAAAGTGTAGTTAATTTGGTTGCTTGAGTTAGGTGAGGCCAAAAGTCAGGTTTTGTATTTCCAAATGTAGTCAGTTTTGTGACTCATACTTCTGTAACCCATTCTAAGGATGCATCTTCTTACTTCTATGACCCATATTTTATCTTTCTTATTATTCTCCAAATTTTATGTTTCATTCTTGTATCGTTCCTTAGTCTAGTAAGTTCAGCTCCCCTTGTACGTAGTTAAAAGCTTTTTTTCTAAACTAAAAAGAATTTCAATTTTTTTTCTAAAAAAAGTTGAAGAGAACATGACATGAATCAAGAAATTCCAGATAACGAAAGACGATTAGGGATGGCAGGGGGGCGGAGAATCTCCATTATTCCCGCCGGGGCCATGCCTCACATCGGGGAAAAAATCCACTTCTCCAATGGGAACACAACAACATCCCGGTCCATTTGAGATCGAAACAATTTGGTCTCCAAAATAGAAAATTCGGTCTCCATTTAATTTTGGAGACCGAACAGAGACCGAAAAGTATCGGTCTCCAAATGTTTGGTAGCAATTCAAATTTGGAGACCAAATTTGCACACATCGGTCTCTGCTTGAGACCAAAATGGGTCGGTCTCTAATTGAGACCAAAATGTTTGGTCTCAATTAGAGACCAAGCAGTTTGGTCTCTGACTGAGACCAAAGTGAAATCCAGTCTCCATTTGAGACCAAAAAGGGTCGGTCTCTAGTGGAGACCGTTATTCTCGGTCTCAATTGGAGACCGAATTTCATTTTGGTCTCAGCTAGAGACCGGGGCAGCTTTTAAGCTAAATTAGAGACCGCACTTTAATTTTGGTCTCGAACAGAGACCAAAATTTTAATTTCGGTCTCTAACCTCCACATATTTTTTGCAACAATTCTACCCATTTAAACATATCACCTACATTTTACAGATCATGCTATTTACATGTTTAGGCCACGATTGCCTCTAAATACAATATATCGAATTACGTGCCACATTTGGCGTCCGGAATTACACCAAAATTTCCACAATTTCACATTTCAAAACTACATCGACGGCGTACAACAGTTCCATATGCACCATACATGAAGTCCCGAGACTAATGTTCCACATTCAAGTGTTCAAGTAATTGCAATTACGCATCCAACTAAGTTTAAACTGTACAACAATACATACCTAAATCTATGAGGATGTCTGAGAGCTGTCCGCACGGGTGGGGTGGCCAAGCAGTGCCGAGAAGCTATCAAACTGAGCATTAAGCTCAAGCAGTCTAATTCTTTGCTCATCCAGCTGCTTCCTCGTAGCTTCCAATTCTTGAATTCCTCATCAGTTTCCCTCTTGTTCGTCAATGATGTGCGAAGATCATCCGTCATCCAAGGAGTGATCTTCTCCGGATTATCCTTCCCGACCTTGTTCACGCACCTTTTGTTGCCATTCTCTTCTGACTAATGCCTCATGCTCGGGATCCCATGTGAATTCGAAAGAGTAGAACAACATTTGATTCATTGTGTTAGTTAGCAATAAAACTCATAAGTGGTCATGTGAACTTACAACAAAACTCATAATAAGTGGTCATGTTTCAAAAATAATACAAAAAAAAAACACCCAAGTTAACATGTCATATGTCAGTTTCAATTCCAGTTACATACATAGACCTTTCTGTCGCAGATACACGAACGGTGAACAAAAAAAGAGGACAGATAGAACACTTATTGGCTACAAGATTGCTTCAAAGACATACATATTTAATGTAATGCAAAGATAGGTGATTATAATGACGATCAACTGAATAAATAAATCATTCTCACCTCAAATAACATTTGATTGCTACCACCAACGCTCATTAAACCCCCTTTTGTATAAATAAATCAACTCAACATTCTCAAACTGCCCCTCTCTCTCATCTCTTCGCTTCATCATATATATATGTATTTCTGGAAAGAAACGGACAGAATTCGTCCTGAAAATTGACTATATCTCAGGCTTAAAGCCATACATTACTTCTCTGCAACAAATAAAAGTACAAAAGACATTCACACACTCAACAGGCCATACATCCGGAGTACACCAAGTATACATCTCAACGGATCACACATCCGGAGTATTGAGGATTACATCCCAAAAATTAAGAAAACAAAATCAATGTTTATGTCGCATACATGTTCGATGAATTTATGTGATATGATACACGTTTAAGGCTTATGATGTACCTAAATAAATTTATCTACCAATACTTATGGAACGTAAATCAATGTTGGTATCATGTACCAAAATCAATGGTAGTTTACCAATAAACACACCATGTTGTAAAGCTTAAAACCTTTACCTTAAAACAATTCCACCAAAACCGCTTGTGATCCGCAGGGGCGTCCTTCCAACACGTGAACGCGTCCTTATAGTAAGTTTGAATGGTCTCAGAGATGGCTCGTGCGACATCTCGATGACCAAACCTACAATAGAGCATTGCCCACAAATTAAATAAAAGCGTAGTACGCCTTGGGTTCGTGGATTTTGAAAGTTAATGATGCTCACCACATGTATGTATGTAAGTATGTATGTGTGTGTGTATATATACATATGTGTGTGTGTGTGTGTGTGTGTGTGTGTGTGGACCAAGGAAATCCAATAAATAAATAAATAAATAGAAACTAGAGCAAGCCCGAGCAAGCACAAGAAAGACAGGAGTACGAATGGATGTTTTACAAAATGTCAGCACACAGGAAAAAAAAATGAAAAGTAGTAATCAACCATAGAAGGTTTCTTTTCTGTTTTTAAGAAAGAAAGGGGGGGCACTGCATTGGTTTCCATAAAGGGTTTTTTTGTTTTTTAATTAAAGAGAGCCTAAGGGCCAATCTTTAACAAGACAAGTTTGAACAGTTCAAGTGCATTAATTTACACTTCAAATTTTTTTTCATATTGGTTTTCTAAAGAGTGTCACAAAATCAGAAATTGAACAAATATGAGCATTACATCATTTTATCAACTCTACAATCAAAATTTTAATCTCTTTCATCTATAGACGTTACATAAGACATTGAACAAACATAAACCACGACATCGTCATGTTAACTCCCTGTCAATATATCTGCCATTCATTTAACTCCTATACACAATGCATCCAAGCTTGAACATTTTGGGTTCACAACAACACAACAAAAACTATTCACAGAATTTAGAAACATATTGGCTTAGGACCTCCCAATTCCGATTCCGCCAAGATTCAGCTCAGAAGCATTGACCCCACGAGCATTTCGGGCAACCTCACCAAAGTCCCAACCTTCACCATATCTACAGGAAGAAATACATGATGGGAACCAAACTTTGGGGAAAAATCACAGGTAGGTGAAACTGTGAAAGGACAAAGTTAGAATGAAGAAATAACAACAAAGTAAATCATCAACTAATAGCACACTAACAAATAGATGTGTTAGGGAAAAACCACACAGTTTTAATATTTATAAACCCCAAGTGCAAGGTGTATCGTTGAGTACTTGGGGTGTCGTCCGCAGGGAATTGTGCTTTCAACTACCAGAGTTCACTAGAGTGTATCAATCTAGGCCAGAGAGAGAGTGAAGGGAGAAGGATTAAACTACTAAAACAAATAAACAAAAAGGGAGTTGGATTTATGATTTTACCAATGAATGAACCAACTAACCAAGACGATCCCTAACCTACCCAAACCACACTATGAACAAGAGATGGTCGGTTGCACCATCAAAGACCACCCAAGCCCTCTCTCAAGGGTCATGAGCTAGTCTAATTCGCGTAACCACCTACTTTCGTGGGGTTAGTCGAATTAGACCACAAAACTAGCAACCCTGGACCTAGCTCGATTCGTATACTACTTTCGTGTCCCGAACTCGGCTATTCCCTCTCCCACACTAGCAAATTGACCTCACCTCTCAGCATAAGTCAATCGCCCAAAAATATGGATGAAAACCCTCTCAGGCATTTCATCGAACACTTGGCGGGCGTGAAGGAAAACTCTTGGTTCTAAGTATAGATTGGGTATGGTTAGGACTAGTACAAGATTAATCAGCCATCAAGAGGCTAATCACAACCCAAGCCAACACAATCTACCAACCAAACATGAAAAACGCATGGAAACCTAAACTAACAACTAAGAACATAAACTTGAAGAACAAAACGAAGAGAATGAAATCAAACAATTCTAAACAACTAAATAACATAAATTAACAATGAAAACCAAACAAATAAACTGAACACAATCTAAACTAACATAATCAAAATAAGAACAAACAATAACCAAATTGAAATAAGCGGAGAAAGAGAGAAGAAGGCTTATAGATTGATGGAAGGAACTTCAAATCCAATTGCTTGAATCCAAGAACAATCCAATACAACCCTAATCTAATCCTCCCAATGGAGTTTTTATTGGCTAAAACCTAAACTAAACTACCCTAAAAATCGCCTGGAAGAACCCCCGAGAGAGCCCCGAGCGACCCCCGAACAAAGCTTAAATAGAAACCCGAGTAGACGGCAAAATTGGGGGGGAGGCACGACCGTGCCATGTGGCACGGTCAGGCCGTGCCACATTGCTGGCACGGTGGTCCGTTTCCCCCCGATTTTGCCCCCTTTTGCCGGTTTTCGCTGTTTTGTCCCGTCTTCGTCCCTTTTTGCGATATTTGCTTGATTTTGGGTTATTTCCTACAAAATATAAATAAAACAAATAAGAAAACTAAAGATTAAGTTATTATACGAGCAAAAAGTGAGTGAAAGAGGCACTTAAAACAGGTAAATTTACCGTTCAACAAGATGCTTGAGCCATCTACTCCATCCTTGCTTTTTGATAGGCCCTGCAACATACTTCTTGCTTTTACCTGCAATCATTCATCAATCAACTGATAATACATATATTACTTTAAAGACAGAAAATGAATAAAATTATTCGTCGACTATTTACATACCATGGCATGTTTCATTATATGATCCATCAGATCAAATCTAAATCCATCAACCTGAAAAGAAAATGGACATAAAAACAAAGTGAATATCACCACAAATCTCCCCGTGTTGACCATCATCAGATCGAATGGTTTAGCAGCCACTGTGTTTATGCCCCACCCTCTAGCTATTTTCCAACATAAGAACCAACTACACCAACCACAGGATTACCCAAGTACCCCTAGTGAGGCTCCTGCCTAGGCCAGGGAGGGAGGGAGGGTTGAATGTACACAGCCTCACCCCTGAAATTGCAGACAAAGTTCCTATTAGGCTAAGCTATCTGAAACATGCAAGAAACTCTAGCTTCCCCTTTCTTATGGTCCATCAGAAATCCAAAGGCAAGACAAAATTTTGATGTCTGCAAATACTTCATTCTTGTTTCATCAGAATAACTGAATAAATCCATAAACATAATTGTTATGCAAGAAAGTCCAACAGTCACCTTGTAATTGACTGCCCAAGAGAACAGATCATCCAGAATCAGGCGTTCAACCATATAATGCTCACTCGTAGTGTCATTCATACAGGTGCTATCCAGAATCAGAGAACTTGCCTTAAACAACTGCAGATTCAGGGGCTTATGTCGCCAGAAACCACCACCTCGTCGGAAATCGAAACCCTAACTTGCTACAGACCGTGCAGCACCTCAACAACTAGGGCGTGAGTGATGCCATAGAGACGATGATTGGCACTGGAGACGGCGGAAGTCGGTGCTATTTTGTTGTCAACATCACCGGCGTCGAAGTAGAGATGAGAGGGCGCGAATTTGGGGGAATTTGAAATGGAGATGGAGAAGCTACCAGAGGGATGAGGAGAACTTTGAGACCGCGTCAAAGCAGAGAAATCAGATCTGAATTAAAAGAACGCTCACAATTGGAGACCGAATTTAGAAACTGAAAGCATTTTTGGTCTCTAAGTGGAGACCGCCAATTGATTTCGGTCTCTGAATTAATTAGAGACCGAGAATTTTGGTCTCCAATGGAAATCAACCTGCAGTTTGGTCTCTAAATCTGAGACCGAAAATCACTTCGGTCTCTGAATTGATTAGAGACCGGGTATTTTGGTCTCTAAGTGAAACCCCAGTATAAGTCTCGCAACAAAATCGAGACCGAAATTTTTTGGTCTCCAATGG
This sequence comes from Selenicereus undatus, assembly GCA_017589665.1. Taxonomy (NCBI): domain Eukaryota; kingdom Viridiplantae; phylum Streptophyta; class Magnoliopsida; order Caryophyllales; family Cactaceae; genus Selenicereus; species Selenicereus undatus. The sequence continues at coordinate 1,119,192 of JACYFF010019584.1, forward strand.
AAACCGGCCTGGATTTTGGTCTCTAAGTGAGCCCATCTAGAAGTCTCCTCAACAAAATCGAGACCACAATTTTTTTTTGGTCTCCAATGGAAACCGGCCTAGAATTTGGTCTCTAAATCTGAGACCCGAAAATTGATTAGAGACCGGGAATTTTGGTCTCTAAATAAAACCGTGCTAGAAGTCTCCTCAAACAAATCGAGACCGAAATTTTTTTTGGTCTCAAATGGAAACCGGCATGAAATTTGGTCTCTAAATTTGAGACCGAAATTTTGTTGATGGTCTCTGATTGAACCCAAAATACCATTTGGTCTCTCAAGTCTGAGACCAAATATCATGTTGGTCTCAACTAGAGACTGTATATTGACTTTGGTTTCTAAATTGATTTCAATTTGATACCAACTTTTTCGGTCTCTAAATGCGGTCTCCAAATAAAAAATAGAGACTGTTTTAATTTTCGGTATCTATTTTCCGGTCTCCATTTACACGGAATGTTGTAGTGGAATGGTGATGGGAATAGGGACAAGATTCAATCCCCGAGCGGGGAAGGGGATGGGGACGGCATGAAAT
>JACYFF010019584.1:1124758-1135125 GCA_017589665.1 Selenicereus undatus
CAAGATTCAATCCCCGAGCGGGGAAGGGGATGGGGACGGCATGAAATCTATACTATTATATAATGGGAATGTAATGATGATGTGGACTTTTCCTAAATTCTCATAAATTAGAGGTTTTAGACCGTTGGATGCAATCTCTCTCTTGATCTCAACCATTACTTCAGTTTTGATTATATTTAATACATTCCATAATTTCTTAAATTACTTCCGTCATATTTACTCTCATATGTTAACATTATTATTATTATTATTGTAGTAGTAGTAGTAGTAGTAGTAGTAGTAGTAGTAGTAGTAGTAGTAGATTAAAACACGAAATAGTAGATTAAAACACGAAATTATATGATCAAACAAAAGAGGAAACTATAATGACCTTGGAGATCATAATTATAATAAAAAGTGGTTATGGAATCTTCATAACATAAAATTGTTGTTCTGATATAAAAAAAATATAGATATTTCATTTAGCCGTGGGCTTAGCAAGCTTTCCTACTCCTAATGCTAACCTCCACATATTGTATATCCTTTAGTATTCTATCCTAATGCGTAACTAATAAGCTTTGCCATATTACACTGCAATAGCCACACATTTAGGTTATATTCTTTCCTATATTACCACGCGACATCAATTCCAAACATTTAGGTTATGCTAAACCCACGTCTAGGTTATATTGCATACTATACACAAGCTGTGTATACACTATTAGATTATATCACATACCATTCACATCAAATTGTTTCTTCTAATACTATTTCTCTATTTGAAGATAGAGTTTTCATAAGCATTAAAATCTTTGATGTTGTAAAATGACTCATTTTTATTTTTATCTTCTTCTTGAACCTATAGGGATCAACATTCAGTAAGAAAGATGTCTGTATTGAGCGAGGTCGATTTAAAAAAATCCATCTTGCTCCCCCCTCTTTCATCTTCTTCAACTTGGATGCTTATATTTTTCTTGCAATCATTTTTCTTTTTATATTTTTGTAATTTGTAGGGATCAAGAAACAATAAGGAAGGCGTCTTCATCAATTCCATATGTATATTCTCATATTATTAATTCTTTTCTACGTGCGGATTACCCACAACAATAAGAGAAATAAAAAATTAAGAAAGTTATTCAACCAATGTTTAAACTTTTAATTTTATCTGCTTGCGTGTGTGTATATGTATATGATTTTCCAAAGCACTCTCTCTCCTTAATCTTTAGTTGACTGATTGTATTGCAATTGAAAGTAGAGAAGTAGTTGTTTGTAGCTATTGTGGAATTTGGGACTTTCGATATCATTGATATTAGTATGCACCCCAATTTTACAAAATTGACATGTTGTCTAAATTCAGAAAAATGAGTTGCACCCAGAAAAGATTGATATGTGTCTAAAACATATTGGTGCATAATTAACTTGACGACATCTGCATTTTAACATACGGATGCATAATTAACAAACAACTCATAGATTGATATGTTGTCACACAACATACAGGTGAAGGTATGTTCCCCTATCTCTTGGAATTTATGCACCCCATTTTTTTGAAACAAAAAAAAATTATATTTCGTAACCTTGTTTTTTAAAAAAGAATGTGATTCTCATAAAATTTTTACTAATCAATATTTTTTGAAAAAGAATTAGACAATTACGAATGGAAAGTTTTCTTTCCCAAGAAAATTGTAAAATCAATTACAATTTCAAAGATTTTCTTTCCAAATGAGAAAAATATAATGCTTAATAATGATGAAATATTATAACTTTTGATAAAAAAAAATACTATATTACTAATAATAATTCCAATATTTCCAAAAACAACATACTAGATTACAATATTGCGATTTATACAAATAGAACAGTGAAGAAAACTAAATTTGATTCACTTCCAATGTTAGAATGTAAAAGTTCAGTGATTTTGATAGCATTGATCCATCAATGAGCTCGAAATGATACTATTTAAACATTTGATGACGGTCAATACACTTTCGTCAGAACTTTAATATTCATGTCCACATTGAGGCCTTCTTTAGTTTTACATACAGATATTATACATGCTTTTATACTTAGTAGTTGTGCAATGACCAATAAGTATTTTTGCTTTGTATAATATATCTAGATAAATAATTAAAAAAGAAAAATAGGTATCACTAAGAAGAATCTTAACACATGTTATTATTGTAAGGTGTGAAAACTTATTAAATTTTTTCAATTTCAAGTTTGTTAGAATCCAAGTGAACATTAACAATTTTTTGGTTGCAAAAGTACGTACGTACCTTCTCTTTAATAACCTCCGCATTTTTATTGTAATATTCTTATCATCAAACAATAAATAGTAACTACAAATAAAAAACTTATGAGATTTTTCATGCATTGCATGGATCCTTAACACGAGTTAATTATTATAAAGATGCAAATATGGTAATAGATTGTTTTCCAAATTTTGGATATTTGTTAGAACCTCATTTTGATATATAAATGCCACAACCTACAGTCAGGTCACAGTCCCAAATGAATGGCTAGTCATTTTATTTTGCTTACTATTTTTTTATTCTTATCTTTTCTTATTGTAATAGGTTCACTAGTAGTTTTTATTTTTTTTTTAAAAAAACCTGCAATAATACTACCTTAAATCCGAGGGATAATTGAAACGATATTGGATCCGATAAGAAAAGTCTTTTCAAATGTCCCTAAAAAGTCGTCCTTCCATGGTCTGGAGATCAACTGACTCGATTGGTTAAAACTAAAAGATCCATATTCGGGGGCAAATGCATGACATCAAAATGAATTATATCCAAAAATCATCCGTCAAAGACAATCTCTACTAATCAAAACAGAAAATTATTTAAGTTATACTAAAAAAGGCAGACAACAGAAATAATAGTATTCAAAGAAGACATAAAGAAGGAAATGGAGAAAGAAACAAAGGAATACAAAATTATTACAACTGGCGGGGTTCTAAACTAACTAACCAAAAATATAACCTTTTAAGGAAAAGGGACATTGCATAATAATAAGTAGCTTAGGAGTGTTGAACGGTAATCATCCTAATTTGAACGTTTAATACCAGTGTACTTTTCATATATTGAGCATATTTAACGTTTCCGTATCAGACTAAGGGCGTGTTCGGTAACAGTGTTTTGAGTAGCGTTTAGCATTTTGACTAGGTCAATATACTCATCAAATAATTTTTAGTGTTCGGTAACATAGTGTTTTGACTAGCGTTTCAAGTAGTGTTTAACGTTTTAAGCAGGGTTTCTGAAGAGCTAATAGTATTAACGTTTGACATTTAAAAGTAGCGTTTCATATTTTTTTGTCAAAAAATATCCTTACGAAATTTTATATTTGGAAATTATCTATATCCTTTTTATGTCAAATTACATTAATTAGCTAACCCAACAGCTAAATTTACCGAGCACATTTATTTCAATTGCTCATCTAAACAACTATTCGCAAACAGCTAAATTAGAAACGCTATCCGCTGCCTAAACAGCTATCCGCAACTGCTATCCGCTACTTAAATCGCTAATTTTGCCGAACAGGGCCTAAGTTTGTAGGCATTTTTAGTTTGTGTAATGCAAAACTTTCAATAATATTATACACATGCATATATTTAAAATGTAAGAATTTTTAAGTATATGTAATTGCATATGTTTAATATGCACTTATATCACCGATTAAAAATACCTTCAAACTCATGGTTCGTATAAAAACATTAAATATATTCAAAGTTCCTACTATTGGCATCCAATGCTAAAGTTATCAGTGTCCAAATGCACCGCACATTTGTGAACCAGCACCCGCCATCTTTACTACAGCCAGATATTTTGCTTATTTGCTTAAAAAAAATTAGGAGGAATTGCATTTCATACCTGATCTTCCAACTTCAAGAAGGGGAGCCTTGGAGCAACGGTAAGGTTGTCTTTGTGTGACCAAACGGTCATGGGTTCAAGCCGTGGAATCAACTATTGACAAAATCAGATTAGGCTGCATACAATTCACCTCTTAGGGTGCAGCCCTTCCCCGGATCCTGCGTCTAGGGGTGTTCATGGTTCGGGTACCCGAACCAAAAGGAATGTCGGTTCGGGTACCCGAAATTTCGGGTCGGCATAATGGTGAACCGTATCCGAACCGAAATATTTGGGTACCCGAAATTCGGGTACCCGAAAATTTCGGTTCGGGTTTTTGGTTAACCAATAACCTAATTTTTTAAAAATATTTTTTTCCTATTTTGTTTAATAATTTTTTTTGGTACCCAAAGGGAACTAATACATGATATTATCACATAATATGGCAATACCACAAAGTACGTTACTATTATTCACATTTCAACGACTTCACACATCCATAAGACATAACCTTAATAATATTGTATTCATGCCGAAACCATTGTCCAAATGCAACAAAGTCTTATAGAAGACCTAGAAATCTAAACAAAACAATGCAACAAAGTCAAAAACTCAAAGTCCTTGTCTTCATGGGGCTTGGGGATATGTAACTTACAAAGTTTTTAGGGAAGAGAAAATTAAAAAAAAATATAAAATAAAAAAAAGTTTTGGGTTTTCGGGTACCCGAAATTACGAAACATCCGAACCGTATCCAAACCGAAACCCAAAAAATTTAACGGTTCGGGTACCCGAACCAAAAATTTTAAATATTTCGGTTCGGATACCCAATATTTCGGATCGGTTCGCGGCTATTTGGTTCGGGTTTTTGGTTACGGATAGTTTTGAACACCCCTACCTGCGTCAATGCGGGATGCTCGCGCTTCGGGCTGCCCCTATCTGATCTCCCAACTTCAATGTGAACAAAGTCAAGTCGAATCCAATTGAATATTAGAAATGCAAATATGATATCAATCCCATTATATATTTCACAAAGTTACAAGTGGGTCCATTTGGCAAATAATAGTCAAGGTTTGAATTCCTACTTGGTAGGCTGAAACGAAGCTTCCTTTTAATTAGTTGACAATCATATGGCTTAGTTCCCAAAATGTAAAACATGCAACTCAAACCACAGTACTACAATACCAATCTATACCAATCCGAGTGAAAAATGGCACCACCAAGCACAGATTATGACCGCAAGGCCGAGCTCGAAGCCTTCGATGAGACCAAGATGGGTGTGAAGGGGCTCGTTGATGCGGGCGTCTCCAAATTGCCCCGGATCTTTGTGAACGAGGAACCACCATCTCCAAAGGCTACTCATGGCGGCCCTCAGCCTGAGAGACACATTCCGGTCATAGACTTGGCCGGAGTTGAAGGTGCGGGCCTAGAGAGACGTAGGGAGATCATCAAAACGGTGTCTGACACGCTCGAGGAGTGGGGGTTCTTCCAGATTGTGAACCATGGGATCCCCCAATCTGTCTTGGATGACATGATCAAGGGTGCTAGGAGGTTCCATGAGCTAGAGCCCGCGGCCAAGAAACCCTACTATGAACGTAACACTAATACTGCCAAAAAGTTCGTATACCTTTCCAACTTTTATCTTTACACTGGTCATGTCACCAATTGGAGAGATACTACTGTGGCCGTTATGGAACCAACCCCTGCCCCAGAAGAAATTCCTGAATGTTTCAGGTAATAATCATATTTACTAGTGTTGCTCAACAAATTAATTTGTCTTAATTATAGTATAGCGCATTGAAATATACGCGTGCCTGCATGCATGCAGTGACATTACAATAGAGTTTGGAGAGGCAGTGAAGAAGCTAGGACATACATTCATGGAGCTAATATCGGAGGCAATGGGGCTCAACGCGACCCATTTGAAGGAGATGGATTCCGCGGAACAAGTGTTGCTACTAACTCATTACTATCCGCCATGCCCTGAACCCGAATTGGCAATAGGGATAAACAAGCATGCGGACAGTGACACATTCACCATCCTACTTCAAGATGACATTGGAGGCCTCCAAGTCCTCCATGATGATCTTTGGTATGATGTCCCCCACATCCCTGGTGCTCTTGTAATCAACGGTGGAGATCTCCTTCAGGCAAGTATTAATTGTTCATGATTCATAATATATTAAGACATAATGAAAATTAATGATGAGCAATGTTAACGATGAAATTGTGGAATATGTGTGCAGCTGCTAAGCAATGGCAAGTACAAGAGTATATAATCCACAGAGTGCAGTCAAAGAAGGTTGGGCCTAGAATTTCAGTGGGCCTTTTCTTCAGGCCGCATCCGCAAAACTCAAGGGTGTTGAGCCCAATCCAGGAGATACTCTCGAAGGACAACCCCCCAATTTATAGGGGCACCACCACGGGCCAGTATCTGGCCCACTACAGGACTATTGGTCAAGATCACGGGATCGAACCTTCTCTTCAACATCTTAGGCTCGACATCTAAATAGACTTACGCTTTATATGGGATATGGCCAAAAAAAGAATGAGAAGTTTAACATTTTTTGTCCTTTTTTTTTGTGTATATATGATGATGTTTGGTATGTGCAACTTAAATAATCGAAATGAATATGAGATGTATCAAATTCCTGTGTTTGATGTAGGACAGGTCGAGCCGGGTTAGCCATCTAATTGGACCAGGATCTTGACTGATTTTTAACTGCTTTGTTGAAGTGGTTTGATGATTGCTTATAGCCCAATTTGAACCAATGTCTGGCTCGTGGCTAAATCGATTGAATCAACCGATCCGGTCTAGCAACCGTAGTTTCGTGGGAGTATTATAGTGATGCAGACTCCTTAAGAGATGACCTTTTAGAGTTGGAATGGCTAATTAATAATTTTTAATCAAAGCTACTCATAGTGGATCATTGCATGAGTTATGAGACGCGAGCAACATAAGAACCATTCGAATTTTAATTACGTGTTTTTAATTCTTGAACTTTTGGTAAAATTAGTAAACTAATTCCATTTACAGGTGTTGAGCCGTTCAAATCCGAAACCAATCGGATCCTATGAGTTGAACCAAATTCGAACTTCATAAATTTCTTGGATGAAAGATCGAACTCGATAAATGCTCAACTTAAACTAGACCTGATTAAGAAAATCTTAGACTAGCCTCGACAAGATGGATTGGACCAAATTATTAAACGAGCCATTAAGGGGTCGAACCGCTCCGACTCGTTAACATGTTTTAAATGGGTCAACCCATAAATGACCCGCCCAATTATTAATATCTTAATTACGGGTCAACTTATTCAAACGTGACTCATTGTCCATCAGCACATGAATTTCCTATATCATGTTAAAAAGTTTGGATATTTTTGATATTCTTTGAAAAAATTACGATTACAATGCCTATTCAGTAAATGCAGACAATTTTAAGTAATAAATATGCCGAATTTTTGATTTTGACAAAAAAAAGAAATAATTCATTAAAAAGGCGCTTCAAACCCGTTGGGTTAATCCGAAACCCGTAAAACCGAACTATGTCGGCCCGTATTTTACCCGAATTTGAAATATATCCGACCCATATTTTACCCAAATCCGTATACACCCGACCCCGTATTTGATCCGTCCGCCTGAATTGACACGTCTAATAGCTAATGTTTGACTTCTTTGACGCGTACATAATACGTTGCAATTGCAGTGCTTTTAATTTGTCCTTGGGATTAAAGGTCACGGTGGTGGACTGGTGTTTGTCTTCCTTAGAATAGTAATCTGATAGGGATCAGGAATTAGTTTATTACGGCCTTTTACTTAGCCGTCTTCTTATCTTTGTTGTTGGAGTCTTGTCTTATCAATTAGTTTTGCCTTTGGCAAATAACAATCCGGGGGGAGGGGGGGGGGGGGGGGGAGCTTTTCTTAGGAAAAAGTGCCGGCAGCAAAGGCAATAGGGCAGATTTAATCGTACTTTCAAACAAATATATTTTTAAAATCGACATTCATTCTCAAATTTATATTCATTGGGTGTTGTAAATCTAGATCCACATCTATATTCATTGGGGATAGTAAATATGTGAGTTTTACTCGAATATATATAGATAAAAAGAAGTAAACTCATTTTATACCCATTCAATATTAAATAGCCAATGTGTTATATTAAGACCAAACTTCCAACAACATATTCAAGAAAAAATTAGCACTTTGACAATTACAATTTATAATAAAATGTTCTATCGGAGTCTTGAATACAATACAACTCAAAGTAACCAGTGAAGTATTCAAGTCCAAGCAACAAATTATAACTTTAAATAAGCAGAAACATTCATTATATTGGGTGGATATGGGTCAGATATTGATATAACATAAATGAGGTGGGTGGAGACCTATACTCATACTCATACCCATATATACCCCAACCTGTGTTAATTAGCAATACTCGCCCTATATTCATTTATTTTTTTCCATTTTCTACATCCATATATACTCATATCTATTATGGCGGATTTTGCAGGTTTTAAGCAAATACGGATTTTTTGTGGCTAGGAAAAGTACTATCACTTTTAAATCATTGTAGTATGTTCTAAGGCCATGTTCGTTTCAGTGTTTAGCAAGTGCTTGACAACCGCTAACCGCTCCTAACTACTTTCAAATGAAGTAACCGCTAATATATAGCTAGCGACAAATGCTACTAACTACCAGTAAATGCTGACTAACCATTATTTACTAAGATCTAAACGGTAGTCATAGTGCTATTAACCGCGGGTAATAACTAGTTGCTATTCCTAATCGCTAATAAATGCTGGTAACTATTAGTAAACCATTGATAATCACTAACGGCTAATTCTAAACACTTAAATAAACAGATCATTGGGATGTACAGATGACATTAATATTAAACGGTTTGAAATTATTTTGGTTTTTACATCCTTGGGAGTGTATGCATAATGGTACGACCATTATTCTTACAAATATTGGGTTTTTGGTGTGGACCATACTTTTTTGGGTTGAGATTAGAGTGGATTAAAAATTAGAAATTTTATAATTTTTTGGACCAAAAACTAGACCGAAATAAAGTTGATCCCGTCAAATTCGGTCCAGGATGTTTTTTCCCACTAGATCAAAAAATGAACACTGTTGGTTCCGTTTGTAGTTACAAAGAAGAAAGAGTAAAGGATGTTCTATAAGTTCCGCCATTTCGATTTTTTAGAGCATCCGTAGCGGGCGTGAAAAAGGGGAACATGGGTCTGTTGCTGCCACTTATCGCAATATTAGAGGAGAGAGGAACTGAGGAAGGGGTGCCACGCGGGGGAGAACAGGCAGACGTTTCTCCCCGCGGGCCACCTTTTGGCATTTTTTAATATTTTTTTTGTTTTTTCTTTTTTTTGGAGTAAGTATATAATTTTTTAAATAATTTAAAAAATAGGTTGTGTGTTATAAGGTGGGTTTATGACAAATATTTTTATTCGATGATTAAAATTGAGTTTTATGGGTTGGAAAAGTGAAGAAATACAAATTTCAGAATTGTGAAACTTTTGCTGATGTGGCATGTCAGAGTTTCAGTTGACTGGGAATGCTCTTACAGCACAATTTAAAGCAAATAGATAGATATCTTGCAACAACCACTTATTATTAAACATCCGGTCTTAACTTAGAATAAATAATACAATTTATTAAATTAAAAAAATAGTTTAATTGAATAGTGAAAGAATGCTATTACTTATAAATTGCATTTTTACTCATAAGTTTTCAAAAAAATTATAAAATTACACATATAATATATTTTTAGTTACAAGGTTGATATGATTGAGACTCACTTTACAAGTCGGCATAGCCTACGAATAATAAAGCTCAACAATTCATAGTTAATTGTAATTGTTTTAAAATAATATAACATATTAATTTTCGTTAAGATAGAAACATCTTGTAACAAGATATATATATATATATATATATATATATATATATTTACTTCTTTAACGTAAAAGGATAACTATATACTTCACTGGACTACTTACTCCAAAGGTATTTTGCTTATTTACTTGGGGGGGAAAAAAAAGGAATTTCAATTTAAGTTTGCCCATGAGATTTGAACAAAATCCTGGTAGTTCAACTTTGAATAATAGAATTGTCAACAAAGATGTATCGATCCCATTATAGATTTCAAAACTTATGGGCGCCCACCTTGGCAAATAATATATGGTCAAGGTCATCTTCATACATGGTGGGCTGCAATGAGTCTTCCCTTGTGACAATCACAAGTTTTAGTTCAGTACTCCTCATCCTTGTTAACACTTGTCTCTGTATATAAATAAGCTCCTCAAAATGTAAAACAAGCAACTCAAACCTCAACCCAACACTTCCTGTCTATACAAGCCCTTGCAATTTAGTTGCCATACTAACCGAGTGGAAAATGGCACCAACCACAGATTATGACCGCAGGGCCGAGCTCGAAGCCTTCGACGAGACCAAGATGGGTGTCAAGGGGCTCGTTGATGCGGGCGTTACCCAATTGCCCCGCATCTTTGTGAATGACCAACC
>JACYFF010019584.1:1150125-1202824 GCA_017589665.1 Selenicereus undatus
GACAAGTACAAGAGTGTGATACACAGAGTGCAGTCAAAGAAGGATGGTAGGATCTCAGTGACCGTTTTCTTCAGGCCCAAAAGGGAAAACCCAAGGCTGTTAGGCCCAATCAAGGAGATACTCTCCGAGGAGAACCCCCCAATTTATAGGTCTACCACTACGGGTCAATATCTGGCTCACTACATGTCTATTGGTCAAGATCACGGGATCGAACCGTCTCTCAACCATCTCAAGCTCAACAATTAAATTGTTGATGCTTTATACGACTCAATGCCCAAGTCACCGGTGTTTTTATTCGACCAAAAAAGAATAAGAAGTTTAAACATTTTTTTATCCATTTTTTTTATGTACTATGATGTTTTGTATGCGCAACTTAAATGATCGGAATGAGTTTATGAAATGTATTGAATAAATTCCTGTGTTTGATATAGGGGAATAGAAATAAATAATACTCCTAATGTTTTATTTTATTTGCTTGTTTTTCTTTTTATAGATTTCGTATAAGTCTATAGCATTTGCTTGGTTTCTTTATGTTGACAATTAATTGAGAGTCTTTACCTTTTGTAATTCTAGCCCTTGTAATGAACACAATTTTCAAAAGAAAAAAAGGAATAATAGTTAATGACTTCATAAAATTCAAAAGTGCGTTTAACAATGGCTAATTAGTAGGGCTGTCAAATAGGTCAGGTCGGGTTGGGTTCGTGTTCGGGTCGAAGTTAAACAGGTTGAAAATCCCCCGACCTGAACCTAACCTGTTTAATAAACGGGTTGAAAAATCCAACCTGAAACCGTTTAACATTTAAACGGGTCGACCTGATTTTGACCTGTTTAACCCGTTTAAGTTAAACGGGTCAGAATCAGGTACCACTTACCTGTTTAACCTGTTTAACCCACTTAAGTTTCAAACTTTACATGAACATGTGTGTGAGCCTGAGACTGCAGGTGGACACTTTGTAAACAATACATGATTACATGAATTCTTGGTATACCAACTACTGAACGAACCGGCTTCTGAGGAGATCAGTAAGTCCTAGAGATCAGTAGCGAGGAGATGGGGCGAGGGGAGTGGAGAGGACATGGGGAGATCAGATTAGTAGAGAGGATAAGAGAGGGGCGACTGAAGGCTGAAACAACTCAAACAAGCTCTAACTCTGTGAGGAGGAGTGGTATTGCGAATGAAGAACTGAAGAAGGCAAGAAGCCTTTTATATCTAGGGTTTTCACTTGATAGGGTGGGCTTTATGAGTTTAGGAACAAAAAATGTGAAAAATATAAAATTTGAACTCCCCACCACCTAGCCAAAAATCTGAAAATTAAAATTTTAATGGCCCCCAAAAATGTTCAAAAAAACTACACATAATTATATACCGATAGACGGGTTAAACGAGTTACTGTAAATGGGTAAACGGGTTGACCTATTTAACCTGTTTATTTAAACGGGTTAAATAGGTATTTTTTCGTGTCGAAAATTTCAACCTGAACCTAACCCGTTTAATTAAACGGGTTAATCGTGTCAACCCATTTAATTAAACGGGTTGAAATCTTTACCCAAACCCGCCTAATTTCGTGTTTGGTTCGGGTCGGTAATTGTGTCGGGTCAGCTTTTGACAGCCCTACTAATTAGTAGATCATAGAAGCACCCATTTTGGATAAATGAATATTGATAACGCACTTTAATTTGTAACGTCTTGAACCATCTCAGGCGCTGAACAGTTATTAGAAATGACTGAAAGGATCGTCAATTGGTCCCACAAATTCTCACTAAGTCTTTTCCATATGCTTCATCCTCACTCACGTGCTAGCTGAGAAGCATTCCAACAGATCACCCACCCCACGCCTAATTAGTTGTTTAAAATCTTTTAAGCCACAATCCGAACGTTACACACCAAAACTAGCCATTCCACTTGTATTACAGGGTCTAGCATCGGCCGGATAATATCTGTAATATACAATCATTGGTGGATTCCCTTTTTGTTTTTAACGATGCCCACATAATTTGATGTCTATATACCTTTGTCCAAAACTAGAGCCAACCATGCCAGCCATCTACCTTTTGCAATTTTGAATTTTCTAACAGCTAGATATTAATAGTGACGGAAATCTAACCTGATTGTTTTTGTTGTTCGTTTGCTGGGCTTGGTTATCATTATAGGTGCAAATTCGGGTTGATGGATAGATAGTTAAGTTTGTATAAAATGAATTCAGTGTTAAATTATCCGAGGTTTTTAGATATATATAAGTACACTTTTTTAAAGACTCTATTTATTTTCATGCGTGCAACGAGGCTGTCTAAATAGGTATTTGAGATACAAAGAAGTCTTCCCTATCTATGTGTTGTATTTAGAAAGATATAGAACCCTATATGTCCAAGACATGACAGAAATTCAAAGAATTATAGTGCCAGTATAATCTCTTGATCATTCCCGTCAAGGTATACTTGTGCTTCCAACTGGCCCAAGTATTTATAGACAAGTACATGTCTACTCTGGAAAGGATCTTGTCTTTTCATGATGGGACATTTATCGAATAGACACAATGTTAGTGTAACAACTAACATACCTATTCATTAATAATGTCTCTTCAAAAATAATTAGTAAAAATTAATAATCACAACATGCCTCTTCATAAGACAAGCACACCCTTTCTTTAAAAGATATAAGTTAGTTAATTATCCAAGCCAACTTGTACCTTTTCATAAATAATTAATCAAATTAATTATTTACCAAAAGGTGAATTGCAATAACTAATTATCAAGATAATTAGTTATTATTTAGGCACAATTCAAAAATATATTTCCATAATCATTTTTATGGAAATAATTATTTTATTAAGTTTTTATTTTTATGGAAATCACTCCAACAACCGTCACAGCCTAATTGGAGAGCATTGATCGGCTTTCTTATAGTTTTTATGGGTTTAGCTAATTTCTTTTTTTTAAGCATAAAGTAAAAATGATATTGATACATGTTTGACATCTCTTCTTATAAGTGTACTTTCACCCATATTCTCTATTAAGTTCATCTAAGAATTGGCGATAACTATAAATTAGACACAGACGAATCTATAATAAAAGTTAAGAGTCAATCTACTGTCATATTTATCTCTTTGAAGACGTGCCTACTATTGAATTGAATGTCTTGATACTTGTTCCGGAGTGTGACCAAAACCTTGGAGAACTCCGTCCGTCAGGCCATGGCACCTTGACATGCAGTGACATATCAAAGTGTTGCCCCCATTTCTGTTTGTTCTTTTCCCTTCTATTTTCTGACATCAAATGGGCACATGAGGAGATAATTCTTTCCTTTTTGTGGCAAAAATTACCGATTATTGGCAATGAATACGTCCAACCGCTTAGAATTGCGGAGTTTGTCGTAAGTTTGGACTATTAGAAACCAAACCGGTCCAAGTTCAGATTATTTAATCATTTCGATAAGATATTATCAATTGGTTTCCAGCAAATTCATATTTTGGACCAAACACCCGTGCCCTCTTCCTCATCCACAGAAGGTGACCAGAGTCATCCTTGGTCATGCAGCTAGAAGATGGGGACTATGAGCACTGATAAATACACCAATGGCTTCCAAACTGCCCAGGATCGCCTGCAAGAGTTGAAGGCCTTCGATGACACAAAGACAGGGGTGAAAGGGCTAGTGGATGCAGGTGTAGAAAGCCTCCCTAAGATATTCATTCGACCCCCTGATGAGCTCTTAGAAGAATCGAAAACTCCTTGCGTGCAGTTGCAACTTCCTGTCATAGATCTTTCGGGCATCGATGAAAAGGATCGTTACAGTGAGATCGTCAAGGAAGTGCTTAAAGCAGCTGAAGAATGGGGATTTTTTCAGGTAGTGAATCATGGAGTACCTTTGGAAATACTCGACAAGATGATCGAGGGAATTCGATTGTTTTATGAGCAGGATGATGATGTGAAGAAGCAACTCTATTCGCGTGATTTCACCAAGCAAGTGACTTTTCTATCCAGTTTTGATCTTTATACATCTCGAGCAGCCAATTGGAGGGACAGTTTGGCTGTTCAAACTCTGCATGCTGATCTTGATCCACAACAATTACCTCCAATATGCAGGTTCGTCTTTTATTTAATTGTGTGTATATGTATATGTATGTTTGTATTATGTATCGCTTTGTCGTTATAGGCCTTGTAATTAGACCCTGTGTAACCCAAATTGTTAATATAAATATACGCCCAGATACCCCAGTTGGAGTGCGTTACCTCACAACCTCACAACCTCAGCATTTGAAATTATCAAGGTAAAATATACAAACAGCACAGTTGGGGTATGACTTGACTTGAAGCTAGATGTTGTAAACATTTCATTCGGGTCATTTTAAGCTTGGCATGAATAGGAGCAGAAATGTAGTATCTTCGGTTGAATCAGGCTGGAGTCAGTTATGTTCAAATTCCGATTGATCCTGGACAAGTCTAGCTTGGAAACAAAGTAACAATGAGCATTGCTCTGGCAGGGATGTGATGCTGGTCTACATCGATCATGTTCTGAAGCTAGCTGACAATCTGTTGGAGTTGGTTTCGGTGGCGCTTGCACTGAGACCGGATTATCTGAAAGAAATGGAATGCAGCAAGGGATGGAGCTTAGTGAACCACTACTACCCTGCTTGCCCTGAACCAGAACTAACATTAGGAGCTAGCAAACACACTGATCCAACTTTTCTTACTATACTACTTCAGGACCACATTGGTGGTCTCCAAGTACTTCATAAAAATCAATGGGTTGATGTTCCACCCCTTTGCGGTGCCTTCATTGTGAACATTGGGGATATGCTTCAGGTCTGCCTCCCCTCCCTATCCTCACAATCATATATTTGCTCTGTTAGTAGATGATTGGTCTTGATGGATTTTAGTTTCTATTGTTTTTGCTACCTTTTGTGTGTCGGAAGATTTTCAACTCTTAAATATTTTCCCTTTTTTTTGTGGGTCTCTTGAAATTAGTCTCTCTATAGGCCATGATACTTACATAGGGAAGACTGCTTAAATCTCGATCTCCCAAAACCCTGTGCAAACGGGACCACATTTGGGGGGGGGGGGTGATTGTCATTGTAGTAGTATATGATTGATCTACCAAAAGGGTGATACCCTTGGTATACATGTCAGTACTTTGTGGAAAAAGAGTGTTGAGAATACACTCTTTTTGGGGTTTTTTTTTGGTTTTTGGTTTGTTTAATGGGGTGCTCGTCAGGTTTGCCAATTCTAGATTAGCATCAGACTAAACTATCTATTCTTAGTTAAGCAAGTTACGCTTATAATTGTTGTCTACATTGATGCAGATAATGTCAAATGATAAGCTCAAGAGCGTGCACCATAGAGTGATTGCAAACAGAGTTGGACCAAGAATTTCGACAGCATTTCTTCTCAAAGGTCGTTTATCATCTCCAAGGCTATATGGACCGATCGCAGAGTTGCTATCGGAGAATGACAAACCAGTTTATACAGAGTTTACTCTGAGGGAATTTGCTTCAAGCTTCTACTCTCGGCCATTGGATGAGCCTGGGCTTGGATGCTATAAAGTACGAAACAATGGAGATGGCAAATAAATGAAGCACCTGTTCCCTTTGTGAAAATGTTGTCCTAGCTGCATGAGAATGTAACGATGTGTGATAGTAAGTAATCGTGTCTGCACCTTCTTCATGTGTTGCTTTGCGTATTGTAACTTCAACAAGGATCTTGCTTTGGCTAATTGGCTTCAAATTCTAATGATTTGTGAACTATCATGCTAGCTATCTTCATCCCAGCATGGATATCTTTGGGATGGAACGGCGACTTTTTTGATAATTTTATTGGATAAAAGACAATAGAAGATAAAGCATAAGCAAGTTAGAATCGATTTGACTTCCAGGTACTTATGATTAAGGGACATTCAGATTATTAGCTTTCTGAAAGAGTTTTTTTATATATTTTGATGAAAGACAAAAAGAGATTAATCAATTGACATATTCATCATGTTACATTTGTATTATCTTGAGATTACAATGGTGATTATAATTGAAAAATATTATGATTGACGTTATCCCTTTTATTATGATTGTTTTCTTATTATTAGGGATCCTTATGAAGTAAATATCAAGATTTAAATTCTCTTTAAATGCTTGATATCTGACTTGATTTTTTGGAAAGCAATTGCCAAGAAAATCCTCATTAGTAAAAAGAATGGGAAGCAGCCGTTGAGAATATCCATCAGCTCAAAAATTGGAAGGAGTCGTTGAAGGAAGATCAAAACAAGCCGAAAATAGCTCATAGCCGTTGGTTGCTGATTTTGCTAAAATTTCAAGGACACTGAACTGCAGTCCAAGGCATTGAATTGAAACAAAAATCCAGATTGTGTCTAACAGCTAGTTTCCAACAAATCCTTCAAGTTTCTCCTATAAATACAAAGTTGAATCAGAGCTGAGGAGAAAAAAAATTGCAAGCACTCATTGACATACTATTCACTCAAGCAATACATTGGCATCCATTGCACTTAAACTTGCTTCCTTTACATTTGAGTTGTATTGTTCATTTTGTACTTTGGTAGGATTATAAAGTTGAAGGGTCAACTCTACCAAGAGTAGTTGTGATGAACCTCTATTTGTACCATATTTTAGCCTGTATTTGACTCGATCTCTCCTATACTTGCATGCTTTATCACGTCAGAGAAAGGTCAAATTGGCCTCTTACGCATATATTTCGCTCATATGACGTCTTTCTCTAATTTCAAAAACTGTGTTGAAGGAATTGAAAGACAGTTAATATTTGGTAGAAAAGAGCGTTAAAGAGGCCAGAAAAGCCGTGAAAAAGCGTCGCATGGAAGTCCCCGGGGATCGAACGCACGCGGCATCGGCCAGAAGACGGAGAACCGACCAAGCCAAGCCAGTGCCAAGTGGCACGACCGTGCCACATGGCACGATGTGGCCGTGCCACGTGGCGTGGCCGGTCCCACTTGGCGTGGCCGGTCCCACTTGGTCGACCTTCTTGATGTTTTGCCAGAGTTTTGGCGCGGTCATCCCGTGCCGCCCCCGTTTCCGCGTTGCGACTTAACTTTCCTTCGGGGGCTGTTTTTGGGGGCATCCAGTTTTCATTCAGTTTTCTTTTCCCCATACGTTTTCTTAGGCAATTTTAGGTTTAGTTTTAGAGTTTAATCTTCACGTTCTTGGATTGTAATTTTGGATTGGAGTTTGATTCTGCCTTCAATTTATACGATTAATTCCAGGTTCTATCTCAATTCGCTTTCCTCTTGTCCTTGATTATTTTAGGTTTTGGTTGTCATGGTTATTGGATTGAACATTGTGATTGCTGTGTTAAACATGATTGTAGGTTAAATCCTTCAACTTAGGTTGGGATTGACGCCGAATATGTATAGTTGAATTTTGTACTGGCTCAATCCTTTCTCCCCCTTTGTTTTGCAAATATGAATTCTACTATGCAAGCCAACTGCTCGATGAAATGCTCGAAAGAACATTCGTCCTTTTAATTGGGGTTTAGGGGAGCGTTGAGAGACGAAACCTTTACCTAGTGCGCCTTAGTAGACGATTAGGATTTTAACATGAAAATAGTTAAAATTTTAATTGGGATTTGAGATTGTGAATCTTGTAATCCTTCGATCTTTAGTCCCATGAAAATGGGCAACTATAGTTCTAGGATTAGTCTTCGACTCTTGAGAGAGGGATGAGATGGGCTTAATTGATAATCTATTCATTCATGATCCATGCCTGGGGGATGTTTGGTAGGGCTAGTAATTGATTCGCTAGCATATTTGTGCTGTTAATTTCAACCTACGTGTTTACTCTTCTGCTGTTTATTTCATCTTTTAGTTCTTATTGTCTCCCTTAGTTTAGTTCCAAAACCTTAATTGTGACAGTCTAACTTGAGTAGTCTAATTAGTTCTGGTAATTGAAGCCAAATTCCCTGTGGATTCGACCCGTACTTGCTGGTTGCTAGTTGCAGCTACACCGTGCACTTGCGGTAAATTAAAATGATAACAAGTTGAAAGGTTCAACTTGTGACTTAGAACTTAGAGTAAGGGTACTCTAGAGTTGTGTAATCAATCCTCCTAATAAAAGTTTGGGTTAATCCTAGAGTTAGGGAACTCTAGGTGGGGATTAAGCTTTTTGAGGCCCAACCTCGTTAACAATCGATTGTGTTTTGTCCTGATTTAATTTTTCCCATTTACATTTCGATTGTTTAGTGACCTCGATTATCACCCTATTCACCCCCTCTAGGGTGATCTTATAGCTTTTGATTCTTCAATTGGTATCAAAGCTAGACCCACTATACTTTGACTTTACCATCAAGTGGGAAACGATCATGGCCACCACTGGAGAAGGCTATTATGATCAAGGTCGTTCCACTATTAGACCTCCTTTGTTTAGAGGCACTAACTTTTCCTATTGAAAAAACTTGATGCAGATCTTTATCAAAACTGAAGAGTACGAGTGAAATAACCAAGGGACCATATGTTCCAGTGACAATCATTGATGGAAAAAATCAGCTGAAGACCGAGGAACAATATACACAGGAGGGCTTTGCAAAACTCTCTAAGAACTTTAATGCTATGAACATTTTATATTGTGGTCTTGATGCCAATGAATATAACCGTATTTCTTCTTGTGAAACAGCTAAGCAAATTTGGGACAAGCTGGTTGTGACATATGAAGGAACGAGTCAAGTGAAAGAAACAAATATCAATATGCTCGTTCACCAATACGAGTTATTCAAAATGCAACCGAACGAGTCTATCAAAAAGATGTTCACACGCTTCACTGACATAACCAACAACCTTAAGTCCCTCGGCAAGTCCTATACAAATGAGGAGATGGTCAGAAAAATTCTTTGATGCCTTTCTAAGAGCAAATGGGGTCCTAAGGTCATTGCAATTGAAGAAGCCCAAAACCTCAAGATCTTACCTCTGGATGATCTACTTGGGAAGTTTATGACTCATGAAATTCATCTTAAAGAAGATGAGGAAGTAGATCAAACTAAGAAAGGAGCAGCATTCAAAACTGCAAATAAAGACTTCATATCCTCGGAAGACGAGTCAAGCGAAGATGATGAAGACTCTATGGCAATGATTGCTAGACGGTTGAAGAAAATGTTCAAGTCAAAAATATTTGACCCCAAAAAGTTCTATAAGAAGGGGTCTTCATCAAAGAAGAATGAGAAATACTCAAAAGGTACAGAATTTTCTAACAATAAATTTGAATATAATATAGGTCCTTGTTTTGGTTGTGGTTTGCCAGGGCATATTGCAAAGGATTGTCCAACCTTGCAAAAGAGGGTAAAAAAACGAAAGGAAAAGGCCAAACAAGAATTCAAGAGAGCGATGATAGCTGCATAGAGCGACAGTGACTCGAGTGATAGTGAGAGTAAAGAAGAACAAACGACGAATCTTTGCTTCATGGTGGATGAAGGCCAAATCCAAGAAGAAGAAACCGAGTATGAAAGCTCGGATGAGGTAGATTATTTTGAATTTCTTGAATATTCTAAAGATGAATTAGCCCAAGCCTTGGTTAATTGCATTGAATGTGAGAAAAAATATTTGTCCAAAATAAAGTTTTTAAAGAAAGTCATTAGAAACTTATCATTTGAAAAAGAGGCCTTACAAAAATCAAATGATGAACATCATATGAAGATTGGTACTCTTGAAACAAAGAAGGAAGAAGTTCAATCTAAAAGTGAAGGTTTTGAAAAATTGGTTTTAAAGTTTTCAAATGGACAGGAAAATTTAGACAAATTATTAGGCTCTCAAAGGATGTCATTCAATAAAGAAGGAATTGGGTATAATGTCTTTAATAAAAAGGAAGTCTATAAGAACTTCTTTGTTCAATCGACCTCCCAAAACAAATCTAATATTAAATGCAATTACTGCCCAAAGAACGGTCATATGTCTTATTCATGCCCCTTTAGAAAATCTAGCCCTAGGTTAGTTCAAATTTGGGTACCAAAAGTCGCAAGACCGCCCAATGTGAATTGAGGGAAAACCCTCTCTATGTACTAATTATGTTCCTAAGTTTTTACATGTCAAGCCAATGAGGAATTCGTTATTGTCAAGAAATTCAAGGCCTTCAACTGCAATCCTTGGACTTGAACTATAGGCAAAAACTGGGTATTTTTAATATGACCAATTCAAAGGCTTGAATTTTTGTGTCAACATCTTCAATAGTGATAATATTTGGATTCTTGCTAAACATAAGATGATGTTATTTTACATGATCTACTTCCTATATTTGTGGCATTTTGATTTCAAATTTTTTTTTTGCTTTATTATCCTTGGAATGTGAGCATGATTAATATTTCAATATGTCCTATACTATTATGACATGTTATTATGCACATTGCTTTTGTTCGTAATTATTATGATTCCTAATACTTATATTTTCTGTTTCTAGAAAAGAAAAATTATATCAGTTGATCATTTTTCGACAACCTCGATTTGCTCTTGATAAGGGGAGAATTTTGTTAATGTTAATCACTTATTACATCATTGTGTTGTTTATGAGAATTTCAAGTCAATGAGCATTGGCATGTGTGATTAATTTTATGGTTAGTATTTTATCCCCTATATATTTGAGTGCTATGGATTGAGGGAGAGCACCTTTATATGACATTGACTTATTAACAGGGAGTTATATGTGTTTACCACAACAAGTTTTAATTTTTCTTTCTCCTTCTTGTGCTATCTTTTTGATGAAATACAAAAAGGGGGAGAAGTATTTGGAAAACTTTTCATGGTGTGTCATTCAAAATTGTATGAACTTGTTATTTTAATTGGGTTTTGTATTTTATCAAAAAGGGAGAGATTGTTAGCTTTCTTAAAGAATTTTTTTATATATTTTGATGAAAGACAAAAAGAGATTAATCAATTGACATATTCGTCATGTTACATTTGTATTATCTTGAGATTACAATGGTGATTAATATATAATTGAAAAATGTTATGATTGACATTATCCCTTTGATTATGATTGTTTCCTTATTATTAGGGATCCTTATGAAGTAAATATCAAGATTTAAATTCTCTTTAAATGCTTGATATCTGACTTGATTTTTTGGAAAGCGATTGCCAAGAAAATCCTCATTAGCAAAAAGAATGGGAAGTAGCCGTTGAGAATATCCATTAGCTCAAAAATTGGAAGGAGCCATTGAAGGAAGATCAAAACAAGTCGAAAATAGCTCATAGCCGTTGGTTGTTGATTTTGCTAAAATTTCAAGAGTACTGAACTGCAGTCCAAGGCATTGGACTGAAGCAGGAATCCAGATTGTGTCTAATGGCTAGTTTCCAACAAATCCTCCAAGTTTCTCATATAAATACAAAGTTGAATTAGAGCTGATGAGATGGAGAATTGCAAGCACTCATTGGCATACTATTCACTCAAGCAATAAATTGGCATCCATTGCGCTTAAAATTGCTTCCTTTACATTTGAGTTGTATTATTCATTTTGTACTTGGATAGGATTATAGAGTTGAAGGGTCAATTCTACCAAGCCTAGTTGAAAGATTCAACTTGTGACTTGGAACTTAGAGTAAGGGTACTCTAGAGTTGTGTAATCAATCATCATAATAAAAGTTCGGGTTAATCCTAGAGTTAGGGAACTTTAGGCGGGGATTAAGCCTTTTGAAGCCCAACCTCGTTAACAATCGATTGTGTTTTGTCCCGATTTACTTTTCCACATTTACATTTCGATTGTTTAGTAACCTTGATTCTCACACTATTCACCCCCTTCTAGGGTGATCTTATAGCCTTTGATTCTTCACAGATAATAATCTTCAGAATATCCCTTGATAAGTTCATTCCGATTTTATATGTCTTTGCTGCTTATTATGTCGAAAGGCTTAAGAGTGTACGTTTGCCACAAAGTTAATAGCAAACAAAATTGGACCAAGAATTTCAACAACATTACTTTTGAAGGTTGTTTATCATCTCGATCCAAACCCAAAATTGTTCAACTTGGATTAAAGAAAACATGGTACACCTATCTGTATTTACTCCTATAAGTCACGTGATTCTCTTTACCCATGTGTGTTATATAGGCAAGTTTTAATATGTGTATGATGATTATGTGGTTTATGAAAGTTTATGCTCCTATGAATACAATATAGAAATTCTCTACCTATGGCGTGTGATTGCTTGGGTTGATCAACTGCTGCATCAGAGTTGTTTGATGGACTGCTAAGGAGCAAAGTCCATTAATGCTTATGCCTCTCATACAGCCAGGGGTAAAAAAAGGTACGTCCGTGAGCTAATATTTGTGGATGCCTTAACAAATAACAATTCTTGGTGATAATATGTCAAAGTGTATCTAATCTTTCTATTCTTTCCCATTCCTTTTTTTTTTTTTGAGCTACTCCCATTCCGTTTTAGGCCTGTCAAACGTGTCGGGTTGACCCATTTAATAAACGGGTCAATTTCGTGTCGGCCTTGAAAATAGCTTAGATTTACTCAAAACTGAAAAATAGCAGGTTTTCACTCTAAACGGTCAAATCATGTCGACTTCGGGTCGAAATCGATTCGGTTCTGGTCGGGTTCGTGTTTCTCTCAGTAAATTCGGGTCGGAGTCGGATCGAGTTATCGTGTCGGGTCAGACTTTGATAGCCCTATTCCGTTTTCTGATATATATGTGCCCATGCATGCATTTTTGTGCGTGTAAGAGAGGGCATAACTTTGTCCAAAGAGCGGCATGAGGGGATTTAATAGTTTGGAGGAAGGATGCATAACAAGTATCGATTTGTTACAATCAATAATTCGGCTCTAATTTAAATGTTGAAGTTGTTGAAATATATTAAGTAATTGTTATATCTTACTGGATTTGTCGAAATTCATTTTCTCTGTATTATTAAATTAGGTGAACACCACCACCACCTTTCAGTGTGGGTCCCACTTTTGTGGGATCTGGATAAAATAAACATGCAAATGCTTAGCTTGAAATAATTAGAGATTAATTTTGACTGAATCTTGAATAGAGTCAACCCAAAACAATTTGATGTATGACAAAGTATACATCTTCACCAGAGCCATCCACCCACCTCAATGCTTAACCAGGTCGATCACCACGGTGGATGTCTGAACATTGAGCTTAATTTGCAATTTTGATTGTTCCCAACAGCCACTCATCAAGTATGTGAAAAGCTTGCTTCTGATTGTTTTAATTATTGGATTGCTAGTTGTTTCTCGTCACAACCCCATTGGAGATCGTTGATTGGGCTTCTTATGGTTTAATTTTTATGTGGTTTTGGCTAATTTGTCTATTAAATTACTAGTGGTCTGTTTACTTTTTATTTTTACATAAATGAAAGTGAGATCGATACATGTTAGTTGTTTCTTTTCATAAGAGTATCCCACCCATGTTGTCTATTAAAATTGACCTAAGGATAAGAGAGAAAACGTAAATCAGATGCAAATCAATCTGTAATGAAATGATCAGATTTGAGGAGTTCAATCTATTTTTATATTTGCCTCTCTGAAGATATGATTGATTGAATTGAACACCTTGATTCTTGTTCTAAAGTGTGACAAACATCTTTGAAAACTCTGCCCTCCAGCCCAGCTCATAGTTGTGGATGCTACGGCACCTTGTTAGTGACATACCAAAATGCTCCCTCATATATATGTTTGATCTTTTCCCTTCTGATTGTTCACATTGAAAGGATACATGCATGAGAAGTGTCTTTTCTTCTTCTTTTTTTGTAGTTACAATAACTTCTGGTGTGGATTCCACTTTTGCAGGTCTAAGAAACCTAAAATTAGCTCTAATTCTATCCATTCCAGATGACAAAATTCTAACTTTTAATCCCTGTCATCACCAACCCGATTGGGGTGATAACATATGTCTTGCGGCAAGATACTCTTCAACCTATGTCAAAATTGGGTGATTTTAAATCGTATGACATATTATTTTAGGTTTAAGAATGATACTTAAGAAGTGCATTACCATACGATATACATCATTACCTGTCTTCAATAGCTACAATTCCTTATAACCACAATATTATCAATTGGTTTCTAACATATTCATATTTTGGACCAAGCACATATATGCTCTGCCTTATCCACACAAAGTCGCTGAGTCATACTTTTTCTAGTTGCAGCCAGAAGAAGGGGATTGTTAGAGTATAAATATATTTCTAGGTCTTCAACTATCAGCTTAAACTTTTGATTGAGATGGTTTTTGAACATGGTATCAGAGCCTTTTTTACCAAGAGGTCTCGAGTTCAAATCTCAGCAGCATCCATAGTGATTCATTGAGCAAGGTAAGGGGAACCTTTGCGACAGCCACGTTTCAAACCCAAAAGACATTCATGTAAGAGGGCGTGTTAGAGTATAAACCTATTCCCGGACCTTCAATCATCAACTTAGACTTTTGGTTGAGATGGTTCTTGAACAAGAACTATCAGCAAGATTTGAAAGCCTTCGAATGATATTATTAAGACTTACTTCAGCTAATTGACTTCAAACTATAATGGTTTATGAACTATCATGCTAGCTAGCTTCACTCCAACATCAATATGTTTGGCATGTAACAACAACTTTTTTTTTGGGACAAGTTTATTGGATAAAAGAAAATTGAAAACTGATCTAACCCAAGTGTATTAAGGGATATTCTAGATAAAATTATATGTAACGAACCGACTCAGAATTACACAACACAACCCACTAACATGGGAAGTCCAACAATTGGGCATACAAATCAAACTACCAAACGCAAAAGTGAAAGACCTTGTTGTTATGCTTTACAGGAATTGAACGTATAAATCCGATATCCGACTTTTCAAACTAACGATGTGGGGCAAAGTCCCCTTATACACATATTCAAATGATTAGGGTGTTACATACTCCTCTACTTATAGAATGCGACGTCCTCGTCGTGGGCCTCGAATCTCCTCCCGATGCAATGTGGGCTTCCAGGGGCATTAGCCCACCACGTTGGTGCCACTGGTCTCCAAGCATAGCACCACCCACACCCCCTGCTGGACCAAGAGTATCATGGAGATTGCACAGTAGGTTCCAACATGGCCCACACATTGCGGAAGGGAGTTGGCTCTGATATCAAATGTAACGAACCAACTTGAAATCACACAACACAGCCCAATAACATGGAAAGTCCAACAATTGAGCATACAAATCAAACCACAAAATCCAAAGGAGAAATGCCTTGTTGTTATGCTTTGCGGGAATGAAACTTACAAATCTGATATTCTATTTTCAAACTAACTATGTGAAACAAAGTCCCTTTATACACAAATTCAGATGATTAAGGTATTACATTATCCAAATTATCTATTGATAAGTTTGTTGTCGCTATATGTCCTTGATGCGAATTATGTCAAATGGCAAGGTCAAGACGTGTTTACAACAGAGTGACACGATTATACAATATCGGACCAAGAATTTCAACGACGTTACTTTATAAATGTCGTTAGTCATCTCTAAACTCATGTCGTCTGATAAAGAAGTTGCTGTCATAAGAAAATAACCAATCTGTAAACGCACAGGCCATGCATGTATTTTTCATATGAAGGGTGATGAGAGATAACAAATATACGGAATGACAGCGAGACCAAGACAACAGTCATTTTCGTGGTGCTCAAATTAAAGTGTTGTCCTTGGTGATCATGAAGCCATGTTAGCTTGTTAAGTCATTATAAATGTATCTGTACTTTGCTCTGCATGTCTGTACAAAATGCCTAGTCAGGTTTTTTGACAGCATGTTACAGTTTCATGTTAGAGAGATTAAGATTCAGTTTGGTTCTGAGAATTAAGTGGAAAGAAAAAAAAATAGCAAAGTCAAATTTTTTTTTCTTGTTATTATGTTTGGTTTAAGGAAAATTATGAAGAAAAAAAGTGAGAAAAATTTGATGGAAAAATTGCTAAATTTAAGTAATAAAACTTTGCTGAGGAAATTTTTGCAAAAGTTTGTGCTTGCTAAATTTAAGTTTTCATTATCAATGTTCATCCACGAAAGTAAAAGAGGGAGGAGATGTAATGACATGATTAACATTCTTGAAGGTAAAAGAGGAAAGGGACAATCAAAGCAGAGTTTAGATGAGATGATTAGAGAGGGCTTGAAAATTATAGGGTTGACGGAGGACATGACTCATAATAGGAGATTATGGCGAGATAGGATTAAGATCTTAGATCACAGAGAGATGATCTCGTAGTTGTCTTTCGGTTGCAGTAGATTGAGTTTGGCTATGGGATTTTTTTTTTCATATATCGTGTTTGTATGCAGGTAGTATATACATCTATGAAGAGACATTGTTCGCCTACTTCTGTTTGTTAAGGTATAGTACCTTCTTTTGTTATGTTGTAATTTTGTTTACATAGTTACTGTCACCTGATTTATTAGTATTTCTTAGTTTATTCTCTGCTACTTATGCTTAGTTCTTTCCATAAAAATTTTTTACAAAATCATTCTTCTATAAAATGTAAGTTTTCACAAAATCTTGTTTTATAAGTCTATTGGAATCAACCTCTTTAAGGGTAGGGATGCCGGTAGAGGTAAGGTTGCCTAATTTGGATCTCCCTAGATCCCACAAAAACCTAACCCATACTGAAAGGTGATGGTGTTGTTGTATTATCAATGTTCATAATCATAAATATCATCCGCTCAGTCATGCCCACCACGTCCAAGTTTTGGTTTGAGTGGAGTTACAAAAGGCCAGAAGCATCAATAACTGAATGATGGAGATTAGCTTAATTACGTAGAATGAAACTTAAGTTATTTTTTTCCCTTTTTCCCTTAATCCAAACAAAGGGAAAAAAAAGAAAATTATTTTCTTCATTTTTTCCCCTTCTTATTTTATTTCCCTCAAAATTTACTTTCCGTAATACTTTCCTAAGTTTAAACGGAGTCTAAAACTCAGGTCTCCGGAATTCCTCCAATTTCTATTTCATCGTCCCATTCCTCAGTCCTCCGTATTCCAAACGTAACGAGTGATAGGGCTGGAGGAAGTGAAAACTAACTCGATTACCGGGAGAGGAAGATTAAGAAAGCTCTATGCTTACTTCTGAATTAAGGTACGACACTACTCTATGACGGAGTTAAGTAGAAAAGTACGAGGGTTAGGAAAAGACTTTCTTCTTTTTTCAGAAAATTTGAGATGGGATTGTTCTTAGCTTAGTCTTATTAATTAGGAAAGAAAATTTTCAATAAATAACAGTCAGAATTGACGCTTTTAATTTGTGCATCTTTTAGTAACTATTATTGTACTCTTATCATTATTAAAACTTAATTGAAGTTATTATTGATATCATATATAGGGCACAAAATTTCTTAGAAAACAATAAATTAACTAAAACAAAAAGATCCCTTTTGAGGTGAAAATAATTTCTAGAGTGCAAAAAATTATATGGTGAGTTCGAAGTATAATGAATATGAAAAATATATAATATAATATAGTAATATATAAATTACATTGTTTTAATTTTATTTTTTGTTTTGATTTCTTCTGGGTTTAGATTCTGAACACCCTTAGCATAAAGTAAAGTGCATGACCGTATGCTTGCAAAATGCATGCAATTTAGGCCTTGTTCGGTAAAATTAACTGTTTAGGCAATTGATATCGATTTAGGAAGCAGATAGCGGTTCAGATAGCGGATAGCGGTTTTAATTTAGTTGTCAGCGGATAGCTGTCTAGATGAGTGGTTTAAACTAATTAGTTCGGTAAATTTAGCAATTAGACTAGCTGATTAATGTACATTGACATGAAAGAATATAGATAATTTTCAAAGATAAAACTTTTAAAAGATATTTTTGGCTAAAAAATATTAAACGCTACTTTTAAATGTCAAACGTTAATAGTATTAGATTTTCAAAAGCACTGCTTAAAACGCTAAACGCTATTTGAAATGCTAGTCAAAACACTAGTTTACCGAACACTAAAAATTAACTAATTAGTGTATTGAATTAGTCAAAATACTAAATGCTACCCAAAACACTGTTGCCAAGCACATCCTTAGTTACTAGTGTTCTCATGCATGCTTTTTAAAAAAAAAAAAACAAAAGTGAATTGATATGGAGCTATCTAAAATACATTTATGAAATTAATTACTTTTTAAGATTTTTTGTTTTACAATATAGCTTTGGTGCAATTATTTAAACCAATGAAAGTTGCTTCCTCCAAACATTCGCATGAAGATAGTTGCTACATTGTTATTGCCTACTTTTATTTATTTTTTTTATGCCAGGAAACTGTATACCTACCTCAAATTTTATGAAAAAATACACCAAAATTTATTTAAAAAAATTCCACACACCAACAAGGCAGTACAATACAAGGGAAAAGGGAGAATTGAACCTGAAATTTAATATACTCATGATCTCAATGTTAACCACTCGATCAAGATCTCATCAGTACAAAACACAGATGATAATTAGTACGTAGTTGTCTTAAGATTGAAATTAAACCATATGAAACGCAGTGTAAACGGAATCATGTATGTGGCTAGAAGGCTTCCTTTGGATTTCCTTAGACATATTGTTATGTAAGGACATAAAACTTCTTTTTAGGGGAAGATATGTCACATAACTTGATTGCATATGTTTTGGCAACGTATGAGTTTATACAGCTCCATTCGATGAATCTTAATTATTGTACGAGTTGACAAACATATATGCAAGAAAGTTCAATGTGTTCTTTTAGGGGCGGATCTTTGTTGAAGTCCAACGTTGCCCCCCCCCCCCTCCCCCATTCCAGCAAAACAGTCTGTTATAATATAATTTTATAGTTTAGAAAGTTCACATAAGAATCAACTATTTAAGTTACAAAGTATGTCCAAGTCAAGTCTTAAACAACAGCAAATAAAGTCAAATTGTCTGAAATTCTTAATAACATAACCAGCAAGTGAACAACAAACAAGTCCATAAAAGAGACCACAAATCTTAATTCTCCAAGGCCTAATTTTCACAAAAAATGCAAATGATAAACAGTAAACGGTAAATAAATAATAAACCAGTTGACCTATTTAACCTGTTTAATTAAACGGGACAAATATATTTTTTTCGTTTCGAGATTTTCAACCTGAATCTAACTCAATTAATTAAACAAGCTTACCGTGTCAACCCATTTAACTAAACGGGTTCAAATTTCATACCCAAACCCACTTAACTTCATATCGGGTTTGGATCGGTAATCGGATCGGATCGGCTTTTCCCAACTCTATATTATACTATGCATGGATTCTTTTTTTTTTTAGTTTTTTTTTTATACTTTAAACCTTTGTGTTGTTGACAGCCCTATTATTTTGGGGTTAATTTCTACCACCCTTGATTGGTGATGATGATTTAAAGTAGCGCCCAGTTCTAGTTAGCAAAACGATAAGTGTCTTACTACAAGACACTTCATAACTGTCTTGTTTTGATTTAAAAATCATGCTATTGTGTTTATAAGTTGAAAAAAAATGGTAGGAGTGAATAACAAAAGCACATGAAAACTTAAAAATTATACAAAATTATCTTTTTATCCATAATTTATCACATTTCTAAAATACGCGTATTATGGATACTCGCGGAAAGGGTTAATGCGATTGGGGTATCTTTTAATACTTTGTTGGTGTAGCCAACGAATATATAAGGTTAGCAATTCATAATTAAGTGTAATCATTGAAAAATTTGCGATTTTAAATGATAAAACATGTTAATTCATGATGAGGCAAGACATTTAAGAGTATCTTGCAGTAAGACATATATCACTGCCCGTTCTAGTTATAGGATGACGTGCATGATGGTAGCATGCAAAGGTGGCTTTTTGGGGGGGGGGGGGGTCAAAATTACCCCTTAACAACTGTGGTACCAAAATTACTACAATGATTTAAACCAACATAGAAGTTGCATCCTATAGACATTTACTCTGGAGATAGTTGCTATAGTATTATTGCCTGCTTTTAATTTTTTTTTAATGCTAGGAAATCATATGCATACCTCAAATTTTATGAAGAATATACCAAAATTACCCCTCAGGAGTTTTGAACATACAAAATACTTGCATGGGTATATAAAAGAAAAATCTTATCTGAAATAGAGATCTCATTCAAAAAAGAAATCTCATTCACTTGGAATCTGTTGTCCTTCAACTTCCTATCCCTCACTGTCGTTGCCCTAAGTGATGCTCTACCACAGCTAGTAAAAGGTAAGCTTGGATTAATTTTGTGTTTTCTAGTTAATTTATTTATTGATTTGGAGCTTTCGTTTTTCTTCTTCTCTATCATAACCTGTTAATTGTGGTTGACAGTATGTTAATTCGATTTTGTATTCTAGGCTTTTGAAGTTGAAAGCCATGGACGGTTCATCAAGCTTTGGCTCGCCTGCAGCAAAGGCGAGTGTTTATTGCACGAAATGTAGAAAACCAACTGAATTGGAATGTCAGGTGTCTAGATTTGAAAGAATTTGTTGAGGTTGTATTTTTCATATCTAAAATGTGGATGTTTCATTGGCTAGGCTGTAGAAGGTTGACTGGAAGCAATCTACAAAATATAAGACTGAAGAGTACGTAAGATATTATGCTATATAGCTTGCTTAAAAAAGTAAATAAATATTGAAGCTAGAATCATGACCTTCCTGGGGCTTCTTCTAGCTAAGGGGCTAGAAGGTGTGTTGGTGAAAGTGGAAGCATCCTAGGTCAGACAACAAATGGGTTTGGCTGAGTGAATAATTTATACCATCGAAGGAGAGCTTTGGAACAACGGCAAGGTTGTCTCCGTGTGACCAAAAGATCACGGGTTCGAACCGTGAAATTAGTCATTAACAAAGTTAAGTTAGGTTGTCTACAATTCACCCCTTAGGGTGCGGCCCTTCCCAGACCCTGCCTTAATGCGGGATGCTTGTGCATCGGGCTGCCCTTTAATAATTTATACCATCAAAAAATCAAGTACAAGCAAAAAATTTTGCTTTAAAAAAAAAAGCCTATTTGGGGCTGGTAGCTTTCTTGGGCTTCTCCTAGGCACATGACTTAAACTAAGATGGGTTCGTGCAAGGAGCAATCTTAGCTGGGCCAGTGAGCTAGACTTTTTTGGGCCACCTAACAAGGTTAACAGTTAGAGGCTTCTTTTTCCTCTTGTATGGCTCACCACTAGCCAATCGACATCCTGCTTTCTTGTGGTCCACTTGTTTGCAGAGTGAGTATCTTATAGTGTTGGGCCTCCCTGTTATCCTCTTGTCTGTCGCTCATCGTTCCCTGTTCTTTTTTTAATGGAGCCTCTTTGTCTGTCAATAAGGGTTGAGGAAACAAGAGGAGTGTCCTTCAAAGAGGCCCAGTAGCATGGGTCTCTGGTAAAGTAAATGGTCTCATTATAACTAGCTTTGCACTTTTCAATAATATAGCATTCATCAACCATTCTTCTAGGTGAACTTTCGTATATGACAGGCATTTCACTGCATGCTTGCAAGGAATGTCAGACACTTGTCAGTGACTTCAATCATAAGTTTTGCAGTCAAGTCAACTACAGATTGAGTCCAATCATCATGCACCTTCCAATTGTTTTTCCTGTAGCATCTTAACATGAAGCTCCATATGCCTTGCTCTCAAACTTAACAAGTTTTTCTTTGACTGATGAAACAATCTTCCCTGTTTAACCCTTAGGTTTAGCTTTCTTCTTATCCAACTAGTCAGTTAATTTCTCCTTAATCTCTTCACATACATTAAACACGTGCAAGTCTTTACAGTTATCTAAGACATTATTAAAAGATTCAACAAAGATGTAGAGTTATCTGGTACCTTGGTGGTGCTGTCAAAGGTATATATGTGCCAAGACTCGATTAGCTTTTCCATTGCCTAAGTGTAACCATCAAGTGATTCCTTCTGCAAAGATTCAATAGCTCTCTAGTACTTCATATATGAGTAAAGCATTTGCAGCTTTGGATAGAATCATTTAACTTGGGGCTGTTGGAGTATGAAGAGTGGGTGTTGTCCCACATTGATGAAATATAAAAATATAAAAGTGGATGGGATCCCACATTGATAAATTGAAGGGTTTGAGTATGTATATAAGCTTGTGAGTTACTCTATCCATTGCCAATTGGTTTTGGGATGGAGCCTCATTTGAGCTTATATGCATGACTCGTTGTTGAAAGCCCAATTAATATAAAAATTTAACATGGTATCAGAGCAAGTGCTCGCACGTTTTGGGCCTTGTTAGTAACCTACGCGTGAGGTGGCGTGTTGGAGTATGAAAAGTGGGTATTGTCCCACATTGATGAAATATAAAGATATGATAGTAGGTGTTGTCCCACATTTGTTGATGGTATAAACTCATTTTATAATATTGGCATGTTATGTGTTTTTCAAATATTACCAATGTTTTGCTCCATTGTTGAAATTGCATTTTTCGGTCTTCATTAATGATTTGTACTTTGTGGTTAACATTGTTTTTAACGTTGAAGGATAATGTATATCATAAACTTAGAGCGTATACTCTCACTTATCATGTATATATATATTTCCCGCTAGTGTGTATTTGTCACATAGATAATTTTTAATATATAATACTGATGTGACTTATAGAAGTATGTACTCTTAAGAGTACGATATAGACTTTGATGTTAAAATTGCATTTTTCGATCTTTATTAATGATAATGTACTTTGCTCTAATTTTGTTATTATTTGTACTGCTATCCCTTCTTGGACTATAAATGATCTGGAAAAAAATGATAATGTTCTTTGTCGGTTAACATTATTTTTGTTGTAGCAGGATTACTGTTTATCGTTCTTCATCGTTGCCTATGTTGTAGCGGGCTTTCTAATCACAGGCAATGGCATTAGGTTTTGCAATGCAACAAATGATCCTATATTCAATGTGCTTAATTATGGTGCATTTGGAGATGGAACACACGTTGACAATCAAGTATATTTCTTCCTCCTCAACATTTGTAGTAGCAAAGAATACTTTCTTACTTCTTGCTTCACTTTCTCTTTGTCATATGTAGTATCTTTGTGTATTTGACATAGTATTTTCTTTCCTAAAGGCATTCTCCAAAGCATGGGCAGACCTATGTGGTGCTTCAGGAAATAATCCTACGCTCTTTGTCCCCGGAGATAAGACATTCTTACTGAAACCCATATCATTCAATGGTCCATGCAAGTCTTCCATGGTTCATTTTCAGGTAACATGTTTTCTACGTGATAATTTAATTAAGTCGAACAATCTTCTCCCATGCACTGCTTAAAACACATGAACTTTAAGTTGCATTTCGTCCTTACCAATAAATTTATTTATGTTAATTATATATTGAACATTTGTTTCAGAACCAACAAATTAAACTAAACAATATTTGTGGGACATTGCCTAAACAACAGATCGACGGGAAAATGGTGGCACCAAACACCGTTGGCGGTTGGGGAGAATTGTATAAATCCTCTTGTTCTGCTGCATGGCTGTCTTTTGATAGAGTTGATAATCTCGTATTAGATGGTCAAGGTGAGCTTGATGCCAGAGGTTCAGTTTGGTGGGCAACTGCTTCAACTATCACCCATGACTTCCATGCAACTGATACTTACGTACGCACGTATTCATTGCTTTAACTAGTATTACACTTAGAAAAAGTGAAAGAATGCAAAATGAAGAGTTGAGTGATTTCATATTGATTAATGTTTGTGTTTCATTGATCCAGGATGGAGATGGTTGTGATCGTCCTGCGGTATAACGCTGGCTCTCTCCCCCACCCCCTCTAATAAATGTATTTCATTGTAAGATTTATAAACTAAAACGAGCGTATATTGAGGTGTACTGGAAATTGTGACGGGACTTGACTACGTACAAAAAGATTGGTGTGTTTTTCGACGTTGTTTATATTAATTTACTCAGAAATATACAAGGAGTACTAATTTTTGACTATTTGGGAATGATTAAATTAAATGACAGGCTCTATCGATTAATGCCTGCAATGGCCTACGACTAAGGGGTCTAACACACAAAGACAGTCCCAGAGCACACATTAAACTAACAAATTGCAACAACTCGATCGTATCAAATCTTCACATTATTGCACCGGAAGACAGTCCCAATACGGATGGCATTGACATTGCTTCCATAACCCAGCTCCAGATCCTCGACTCCTTCATAGGGACTGGTGTGTTGTTGAATATGTTAATTCAAATAATGAAAAACAAATACCTAATGTAATGCATCACTTCAAAGTTCTAACATATTTTGGTGAACGATTACAGGTGATGATTGTATTGCCATAGGATCGCCTTCATCATGGATTAACATAAGTGGAGTCACTTGTGGACCAGGCCATGGCATAAGGTGTGTCAACCGTCAAAACTGTAATTAACTAAAAGCTCCAACCTAAATTTTTTTCCCTATGAAAGTCCCCCCTCTTTATGCCATTGGTGTTCTTATACTTGATTGAGATGTCACTTTGTCAATATTTTGAATCATTTAATACATGAGTTTCGATTTCATATCCCCTCCCCCCCTTGCGCGCACTTGTTTATAGTGTGGGAAGCTTAGGATATGGTGGAGAGAAGGCCGAAGTAGAAGAGATTCATGTTCGAAATTGCACTTTCAACAAAAGTACTAATGGGGCTAGAATCAAAACATGGCAGGTATGATTGTACGTTCGTTTTTGTTTGTTTGTTTTTTTTTTTTTTGGTTGAAAGGAAGCTAATCAACTCCTTTCCAATCCTAAGTTCAAATTACTAGTAACTACTAAAGATGCAAACATGGTACCCTTATCATGCTTTACACCTCCTCAGGCTAAAAGAAATTAAAGAAACTAAAAGATGTCATTATTCACTATTCGTTTCATGCATGGTAAATACTAACGAATGCAGGGAGGATCTGGATATGCGAGGAAGATCACATTCGAAGATATCACTCTTATAGATGCGGCCAACCCTATTATTATGAACCAATTTTACTGCATTAATATTAATGACGATAGCAAGAGTTGCCCATCTCAGGTAAGCAACATTTGCCCGGACCATTTTCATTCTCTTATTTTCTTAAAGAGATGCTTAATAAATCAGATCAATGCATGCATGACTAGTGACACATAAATAACGTACGTACTAATTTGCCCTTTTCTACGTTTTTCATGTGTTTTATGAATGAACGTTACGATCAAATTAAAGCCAACGGCGGTGGCAGTGTCGGACGTGACATACAATGGGTTCCAAGGAACTTCGTCTAGTGTTGCGCCAATTACATTCAACTGTAGCCAGGCTACGCCTTGCACAAACATTGCGCTGCAAAAGATTGACATTACTTCGTCAGCATCAACAGACCAACCCCAATCGTTGTGTGAAAATGTTCAAGGCACACAAAATTCTGTCACACCTCCAGTCCCCTGTTTGCACTAGCTAGGGTAATATATACATTTTTATTTGTATTATTGGGAAAATTGTAACACATATGTAGACTTTGATGTCCAAAAAGTGAAGAAAAACTATAATTAGTGCCGGTAGAGGTAAGGTTGCCTACAGTTGGATCTCCCCAAACCCCACGAAAGCGGGACCCACACTGGGAGTTTGTTGTTGTTGTTGTTGTAATGTTGCTTAATTATTTGTTTGTGTGCGACGAAAACCATTGTAAACTATACTACAACTATTAGCATGGTTTTAGTACAGTACATGAAAATTGTTACAAAAAACGTGTGTTCAAATTTCACCTGCGCATATATATGCTGATCTTTATGCTTTCATGCAACAGAAAATTATACATCCATCAAGTAATAGTTGTGGATGCCTTAATAACAATGGATCAATGTAAAGCCTATCCCTGGTGCCTTGGTTGTTAACATTGGTGACATTCTCCAAGGTTTTGCCCTCCCCATCCTCCTTTTATGTTATAGAGATATATACTTATCTTTCACTATCATATCATTGAATTGGGAAATAACAATAGAAGTTTGAAATTTTATTGAGGAAGGAAGTTGATAAAATGATGTATTAAAAAAATGATGCATTTAAGGCATGTTTTTTTCAACATGTCAAAAGAACTCATCATCAACATTCAACACAGATCAGCATGCATCGGCATTGATTGGCAAAAAGTTACTCATGATAAGTTCAAAAAGACATACCCTCAGATTTTCCCCCCTAATGATAATAACTTTAATATAGATCATATCAAATGACAAGTTGAAGAGTGTGGACCATCGGGTGATTGCTGATTCAATGGGACCAAGAATTCTGATGACATTATTCTTTACAAGAGTTCTATCATTAGAACAACTATACGGACCTTTTTTTTTTACAATGGTAAACGGGCTCAGCCCACTAGGCTCCTATTGCAGGGTTTTACCCAGTGGACCTATTAAAGAGCTCCTATCAGAGAGAACAAACCAATTTATTGGGAATTCATGCTTGGTTTTATCAGCACTTCTTTACTCAGGCCAGTGCTTGATGGCTTTAAGATTAAAAAGCCTTCAAATCAGCAAGTTGATGCAAGTCTTCTCCCTTAATCCAATGATCTTCTATGTAGATTTATCTATGTTGTGCTTGGATTCTCTTAATTTATGCATAATTTTTATTTCCACTGTTTTTGCCCCTTTTAACACGGCATTTATTTGTGAACACCAGCCAAAAGGCCTACTAGGGATGAGCTTTAGAAAATTAAAACAAATTATCATATATGGTAACTTGAATCTATAATTACAGAATTGTCATAAAACTTATATACCTTTTCCTCGGAACCGCCAAACAATATGAAAGGTTTTATTTTTTGGGGGGGAGAGGGGGGGGGGGGTTGTTTGTTAGGGCCGACCGGGCCGGCCCACTTGGCCTTATTCGAGTATGTGCTTAGCATGAGACACTTCTTTGACTAGGTTTATTCATGTCATATATATATATATATATATATATATACACACACACACACACACACATGCGCGCGCGCGCGCACACACACACACTAAAGTTGTGGTTCACAACACGTGTCCTCTGAAGCACTTATTAAGAGTTTATTTAAAAATCAAAATTTAAATAATATGTGATTTAAAGTCATCATACTAAATAGTGTCTTTTAAACTACTTCAATGAAAAAAATAAATTACAGATATGTTAATATTATTATTTCTAAAAATTTAAATTATAAAATTAATTATAATATTTCTGAAAATATTTTAACTAAAATTTTAAAACAAACCGTATTTAGCACTGATTTAAAAGTTCGTATACAAGATAAGTGGAGCATTTGAAGAGTCATAAAGTTATGGAGTTCGTATCCACTAGCAACCCTGAATAAAAGGGTGAAGAATGTGATTAATTTTCCATGAATACTCACCAACTTGTTCCATTCACCCAACCTCCACCTGCAATAGCAATAATGTTCATAGAGCATTTACACCTTGAAGAAAAATTCTCATAAATCCAACTAGAAGACCCATCCCTACTCGATCACCGGCTCAAAAATGATCTTGAAATGGTGCAAGATTTTGACTTCGTCAAAGCTCTAGATATTTTTAATTGATGTCCAATGATATTAATTAAGTTATAAAATCACCCGTGTGAGTCTTAATTATTTTCTGTAATCTTATTTTTTCAGCCTTAATTCGAGCCTTATATTGTCATAATCGTTATAAAAACTTAAGTAATTTGACACCCAAGACATAAGAACAAGAATAACCACGCAAGATTAGCAGAAAGAAGTGATCTAGGACCACAGTATTACTAGAGACTTGCTTGTAAATCAGTAAGTACCCTTTTGATCATGACTAGTTATCGACAGCTAATCATGATCTAAGTAGCTTAAGTCCGTGGAACAATTCAATGAAATGCAAAACTGTAATTTGGATTTTTATCTCTTTTTTTTTGTGTGAACCGTAAGTCGTTTTTCTAGAGAAAAGAAGTAATTAACAATCACAGAGTACACGCAAAATGTATTCGAAAAATATGCGTAATTTTCTAGGTTGAAAAATATGCGTAATTTTCTAATGAGATCTTTACATAGTGATTGGAAGTAATATCCTTAATACTATAGATCTTGTTTACTTTTTTGTTTGACCGTCACAGTTAGTATCAACAGTCTTCCTAATCACCTTAGTCAACACATTGTTGACTTAGTCAATAATTTGATTATTCAATACTTCCTAGTTGATTAGCTTTTTAGAGTAATATTGACTTAGTCAATAATGTGACTTTGTACCAGCAAAAACACGCAACTTTATGCCCTTGAATGGAGGGTATATTACACTAATATACATGTACAGACCACTGTATGAGATCACTGATCGATTAGCTATATTTCCGTCTCTTACTCCATCTTCCAAGCAAAAATACTCAAAAATGAGCAACCAAACTACCATGACTAGTGGATCCCAATCCAATAGCTATGATCGAAAGATCGATCTTAAGGCCTTCGATGAGGGAAAAACTGGGGTTAAAGGATTAGTAGATGCAGGAGCAGAAAAAATACCAAGCATATTTGTTCGACCACACGAGGATCTCTCTAAAGAATTTGATACTTGTCAAGAGAATTTAGCGATTCCTGTCATAGACCTTGCTCATGCTCGTCAAAGCAATAGTCGGGGTCAGGAGATTATCAGAAGGGTCATTTGGGCATCGGAGAAGTGGGGTTTTTTCCAAGTGGTGAACCACGGCATACCATTGGAAATTCTTGACAAAGCAATTGAAGGTGTTAGGATGTTTCATGAGCAAGATGTAGAGGTTAAGAAGGAGTTGTATAGTCGGGATGATTCGAGGCAGGTCAGGTTTAATTCCAACTTGGATTTGTATAAGTCCAGGGCTGCTAATTGGAGGGATACTTTGTATGTTACCACTGCATTTAGATCTGAACTTGAACCTGAATTGCTGCCTCCAATTTGCAGGTATAGTTGCTTTCTTTTTCTTTCTCTAATTGATATCTGTAGTGAGTCTATCTCTACTTGCACGTGTGCTCGTAGCATAGGATTGTCTATATTTGGATCTTTTTAAATTCCGCGAAAGCAGAACAACTCACATTGGGATGAGATGGATTATATTACTTGACCCTGAATTGAGCCCTTTTGCCACGGGTGCTAAACAAGTTGGTCTATTTTTTGCAGGGATGCAATATTGGCCTACATAAACCATGTTGTTAAACTTGTTGACCTCCTGCTTGAGCTATTATCAGTGGGTCTGGGGCTCGAACCGAATCATCTGCGGGAGATTGAGTGTGCAAAGGTTTGGAGCCTAAGTGGACACTACTATCCTGCATGCCCAGAGCCAGACTTGACATTAGGAACCACCAAGCATTCTGATCCTTCTTTTTTGACTATACTTCTGCAAGATCAAATTGGTGGCCTCCAAGTTCTTCATCAAAACCAATGGGTTAATGTTGAGCCTGTCCCTGGTGCCTTGATTGTCAACGTTGGAGACATTCTTCAGGTTAGCTTTCCTACCTAATTAGCCAATTAAAAGACTAACATACAGCTAAACCTTACCTAGACTCACTATACAAGAACTACTACTACTTTTCTAGTGTGGGGTTTGGAGATTTTCAAATGTAGACAACCTTTCCTCTGACAACATTCCTTCGAACAGAAATAGAGACTGATTTCAAGAGACCCACAAGACTCACTATCATTTAATTTTATATGAACCATATCCAAATTGGCCTAATTTGAAACAAGTGCACTTCATCAGTTATATTTTTCTTGTAATTGTATCAGAGGAACTAACAGCATATTAAAAATGACTTAACCTAAACCCAATCAACCTAATCTCAAACACCATATACTATATCTATTCAACTAGCTGAAGGGGGGCAGTAGTTCCCGCTGCAAATATATTGTTTTCGATGGCGACGTGCCAAACTGCTAATACCTTGATTATATTCAACTAACATCTGAATGCAGGTTATTTCGAATGACAAGCTTAAAAGTGTGTACCACAGAGTGATCGCTAAAAGGGTTGGGCCGAGGATTTCAATTGCAACATTTTTCGTAGGACCTTTCTTGTCACCTAAGAAGTATGGACCACTGAAAGAGTTGGTATCGCAAGAAAATCCACCTATGTATAAAGAATTTACCATCCAAGAGTTCTTAAAACACTTCTTCAACCGGTCAATCGATCAGTCTACAATGCAACGTTTTCAGCAAACCATGTAATCCAAGAGACAACGTAACATTTCAGTCTACGTACCAATTCCTATAGGATTATAAAGAAAATAATTTACTTGTAGCGAAGTATTCGAGTGGGTTGCTTTCTTTTTTGGTCTTTGATCTTTTACCAACTAAATGAAGGGCCAGTTTGGTTGAGTTCAACCTCGACAAGAGGTAGATGATGGATGTCTAGGTCAAGCTTCAGTCACTGTATTAGTATGTGAGCTTGATTAAGCTTTATTCAAATGAGACTACAGAGTTAATTTGAATTGAAATATGAAATGTCATTAAATCAAGACCAACTTTGAAGCTTAAGCTAAATTCAGCTCTGTACACCCTTAATTGAGTCATAATAAGTTACTAACGTTTGTTTCTTTTAGGATCTGTTCGGCAAAATTAGTTGTTTAGATAGCAGATAGCAAGTTCAGGTAACGGATAGCTGTTTAGATAACGGATAAAGTTTCCAATTTAGCTGTTAGCAGATAGCTGTTTAGATGAGCGGTTGAAACTAATGTCCTTGGTAAATTTAGCTGCTATATATGCTAGCTGATTAATGTAAATTGACATAAAAGGGTATAGATAATTTCCAAAGATAAATTTTTAAAAGGATATTTTTTTTGGCTAAAAAATATGAAATGGTACTTTTAAATGTCAAATGTTAATACTATTAGCTTTTCAAAAACGCTGTTTAAAACACTAAACGCTACTTGAAATGCTAGTCAAAACACTAGTTTACCGAACACTAAAAATTAACTAATTAGTGTATTGACCTGGTCAAAACACTAAACGATACCCAAAATACTGTTGCTGAACACGGCCTTAATCATGTCATCGTATCTAGTGTCCAATGTGTTTCCTTTGCAAATTTACATCCACAACATTTAACGTCTTTGTCAGAAGAGACACATAAGTATTTTCCTTTTTTCGTATTGATAACCTAGTACTCCCTCCATCTCATAGTCATTGTCAAAAATATCCATTTCTATAGTCCCACAATATTATTAAAGTACTATTTTCATCGACTTACAAAATTATTTTCATCGAATGAACCGCATTTAATACTTAATTGGACATACTTCAAAAATTTTACTGCACTTATGGGACGAAGGGAGTAAATCTTTCTGTAACATGGCTAGATTTTTCCAAATTACGTGTCTATTATCAGAATCGAGCTATTACTAACCCATAAAAAATAAAACTTTTCTATTACAAATTTTCTTCATCTGCAAAATTCAAACTTAAGATTCTATTTGAAAAAAGAAATTATCAAATCACTCGAACCAACTTATTTTGGTGTCCATCAATCAACCTTATTGAAGAGAACGGAAGCCTTAACAAACAACCAGTAGTGGGCTGTTTCATGAAACGGAGGCCCATTCATATGACCCATTTATGAGATCCATCAATCATGTTGATGGGCTTAAACGATGGATCCGCTTCTGTTTGTAACATCCTATTCCAGATGCGGAC
The DNA here is from genome assembly GCA_017589665.1 of Selenicereus undatus. Classification (NCBI taxonomy): domain Eukaryota; kingdom Viridiplantae; phylum Streptophyta; class Magnoliopsida; order Caryophyllales; family Cactaceae; genus Selenicereus; species Selenicereus undatus. The sequence continues at coordinate 1,181,618 of JACYFF010019584.1, forward strand.
CGAGTGAAAAGGCACAGATAATGATCAATTAGGGAGGTTTGATAAACATTCTAAACTAAATCCTAATCTAAGCTCACTCATAACCTAATCTCTAACTTATTAATCAGGCAAACATGTCTTTCATTACATACTAGGGAAGAGAAAGGAGCAAACATATAAGAATAATATGCATTATTTGGAAAACTCTAGCTTGTACAGCTATGCTTTTGACGGTCAACTGTAACTCGACTTTGATTGACCAAAGCTTAATCTACTTAATTATGCAATATATTCACTAGACTGAAATGCGTTGTGTACCAAATTACATAGTTTGTCGAAAATATTGAATTACAGGTTGGTCAAGTGGTTGGGTGAAAAACTGCTCAAGGAACTCTTGGCGGGTAAATTCTTTGTAAATTGGTGGATTTTCTTCTGATACTAGCTCCTTGATTGGTCCATATATTTTAGGTGATGAGACAAGTCCTGTCAAAAATGTTGCAATTGAAATCCTTGGTCCAACTTTGTTAGCAATAACTCTGTGATATACACTTTGAAGCTTGTCATTCGAGACTATCTGCACTCAAAATTAGCCAAAACATACTCATGACAATATGTTAGTACTCCAACTTCAAAAACACTACAAAAATGGCACAAAATCTTGCCCTCCAGTTAAGTAAATCAGAAATGAGTTTTGTATGATCAATTAGGCCATTTTGGATTTGGTTGATACAAAATAACCTTATAATTGCAAGCCTAGATATATAGATAGGGTTTAGCTATACATTGTTGAGCTAACCTGGAGAAAGTCTCCAATGTTGACAATCAAGGCACCGGGGACAGGCTTAACATGAACCCACTGGTTTTGATGAAGAACTTGGAGGCCACCAATTTGATCTTGCAGAAGTATGGTGAGGAAAGAGGGATCCGAATGCTTGCTGGCTCCTAATGTCAAGTCTGGCTCGGGGCACGCAGGGTAGTAGTGCCCACTTAGGTTCCAAGCCTCTGTGCGGCACATTTCTCCCAGATGGTCTGGTTCGAGCCCAAGACCCACCGATATTAGCTCGTGCAGGAGGTCACGAAGTTTAACGATATGGTTCATGTAGGCCAGAATCACTTCCCTGCAAAAACCAATACTGCCTTAGCTTGTTTAGCACCCACTAGCAAAGGACTCAATCGAGGGTCAAATTAATTGGGCACTAGAGATGTAAATTGCATCACTCCCAGTGTGTGTCCGCTTTCACAGGGTCTGGCAAGACCACAATGAAAGCAAAGAGACTCAGTAAAGATACGAGCAATGCCGAAAAGAAAGCAAGCATACCTGCATAATGGAGGCAGCAATTCCTGAGCAGGGTCAGGTTCAGAGCTAGAGGCAGTTTTGACATACAAAGTATCCCTCCAATTAGCAGCCCTGGACTTATACAAATCCAAGTTGGAATTAAACCTGACCTGCCTCGAATCATCCCGGCTATACAACTCCTTCTTTACTTCTACATCTTGCTCATGAAACATCCTAACACCTTCAATCACTTTGTCCAAAACTTCCAATGGAATGCCGTGATTCACCACTTGGAAGAACCCCCACTTCTCTGATGCCCAAATGATCCTTCTGATAATCTCCTCGCCCTGACTATCTCTTTGATGAACATGACTAAGGTCTATGATAGGAATGGCTAAATCCTCTTGACAAGTATCATACTCCTTGGACAAGTCCTCTTGTGATCGAACAAATATGCTTGGTATTTTTTCTGCTCCTGCATCTACTAGCCCCTTAACCCCGGTTTTGCTCGCATCAAAGGCCTTAAGATCGATGTTTCGATCATAGCTATTAAATTGGGGTCCACAAATCACGGTCCTTTGACTGCTCATTTTTCAGGGAGGGTTTTCCTTTCGGGTTTTTTGGGTGCTGGATTAAGAGATGGGAATGTAGTTTATCACTGGAAATGTACTCTTGTATCCATCTGCACAAGAGAAACAACACCTTCTTGCTTATGTTTATGTTAGTGGAAAGCCATCAATTGAAACAAAAAAGTCTTCAATGATCTTAATTGCATTTTGAACGATGGAATATGCATATGGAACAACCCATGAATGTAGGGACCAAGCTAAGCAGGTGAATGTTGACATAGATTGGGACATTCAAATAGAAACAACACGTGATCTACTGCGCTAGGGATTATTTTTAGCCACTGAATTGAGACTTTATCTGTAGATTGTATGGTTCTGATTGTAAAAAAAATATAAATGCATGATTTCATAAGATCTTACATGATCTTCGAGGATTACTTTTCCTTTTACTCAGAAGAATGAGGTACACTTCATCATGCATAAGCATATCACATCGATCGAAGTTCCGAATTGTTTTGTTTTTTCATTGAATCACGCACGCAATTCACGCCACAAACATAAGTTACTTGAAATACATTACACAGGGATGTCAACATTGAAAAATTAGCACTTTCTTGGTAAATATGCTTAGTAGGTTTTATGTGAAACTGCCTCTTCTAAGACTTATTCTAAGACAGACACTTTTACTGTGACCTTTAATAAATATAAGCATGACTACTAATTATTTAGGATAACTTTGATAAAACTCAGTACTCGATGAATATTCATTGAGGCTACAACAAGAGATCTAAAGAAAAATGCTCATTTATGCCATTAAATCGACACAGCTAATGGTGCAAGATAAAAAAAACAAAAATTAAAGTGCTGATTACATTAAAATCTCTGGTGATGTCTACATTGAAAAATTGGTAGTCTTTATCGTGTGCATAAAGTATAAGTTGGTAAACTATTCCATTTATTACCAATTTAATTTATATTGAAATCTCATTGGGACTTTTATAAATGACTTATTTATTTAGTTGCTAATTTGTATAAAAAAAATTTGAGAATTACTTGGCATCAACAAAATGTCTAAAATACATTCCATTTTCGTTCTTTCCCCGCATCTTTTTTCATTCCATACCTAAACTAACGATATTGAAAGAAAATTTTTATTTGATGTCTAGGAACAGTAATCTTACACGAACTTCAAACGTAAAAAAACAAAGTCGGGCAAGAAAGAAAGACATAGAATTGATGCGGAACCGTAGCTCGTGAAAAACGAGATATCTCAAGTATGTTAACACAACTTATTCAAGCTTAACTTAATCACCTTAATTATCATCAAGACTATATTTGAGGTCTAATTAACTTAACCAAATAGGCTCAGGAGATGAACCAACTCGGCTTAGACACAATTCTAGCCGGGCTTAGAGACTGCTTCTAGCATAGCATGGATTCATAGAATATAGGAGTGGTCAAGTAGCTAGGCAAATAATGTTTCTTTCACTGTATAGTAGCTAGCAAAAGATAAGCATACATATAAAAAATCTAAACTCCTGGAGCTATATCTCTTATGGCTTAACTGTAATAGACTCTATTTGACAAAGGATAAAAAAATCCATGAAAGAAAACATCGTCTAATTATCTTGAGTAAACAACTAATTCACTAGTCAAATCTGTTGTTGCAAGTAGGTTTCCATTCGTCCATAATGCTATAGCAATTGCTGGACTGAAACACGTTATACCACAAATTACATAGTTTGTCGAAAATATTCAATTACAGGCTGGTCAAGTGGTCGGGCGAAAAACTGTTCGAACAACTTTTTGGAGGCTAAATTCTTTGTAAATTGGTGGATTTTCTTCTGATACTAGCTCTTTGATTGGTCCATACATCTTGGGTGATGACAGAGGTCCTGTAAAAAATGTTACAATTGAAATCCTTGGTCTAACTTTTTTAGCAATAACTCTGTGGTATACACTTTGAAGTTTGTCATTCGAGACCATCTACACTTAAAATTAGCCAAAACATACTCATGACAATATGTTAGTACTCCAACTTCAAAAACACTACCAAAATAGCACAAAATTTTGCCCTCCAGTTAAGCAAATCCGAAATGAGTTTGTTAGGATCAATTAGGCACCATTTTGGATTCTATAAAATGTTTTCACAAAATCTTATTTTGTGAGTTTTTTGGATTCAGCCTCTCTACAGGCAGAGATGCCGGTGGAGGTAACATTGCCTATATCTGGATTTCCCCAAACCCGATAAAAGCGGAACCCACATTGAAAAATGTTGTTGTTGTTTGTTCAATGACTATCCGAGTTTTAGCTCACTCTTAAGAATAATGTTAATTAATACATAATCCATGCTGTGATCAAATGTGACAAAATCATAGCTAACATCTATTTTTATTATAACATAAAATTCAAACTAAAATATCCAACGCTAAATGGCAAATGCCCAATCTATATAACTTGGTTTAAATGACGTGACTCTTATTTTTCTTACCCCTGAATTGCAAAATTATAGATAAATTAATTCCGATTGACCCTAAATTTAAAAATTATGGACTATCTATTACTTCAGAGAAACGGAGCTGAGGAAGTTTAAGGAGACATTTTGCTTTAGTCCGTACAATCCAAACTGAAAAAAATAGTCCAAACTTGCTTTTTTAAGCTATACAGATTTCAGACACAAAACTCATGCTATGATCAAATGTATGTTACTATTGCCATTTTGAAGAACTTCGCAATCAGAGACACTCATCGCGCGTCTCCCCATTCACCATTTTCTTTAATTTGAGTTTAATATAGCTCAAAGTCAACTGGGTAATACTTAGGAATAGTAAAAAAATTGATATTCATTAATGTTGACTCTCTCTTTTTCTGGGTTTAATACCGGGTATATTTCCTATTAATGTTTTGGGTTTGATTTTAAAGAGAAGAGAGAAAAAGAATTTGTTGGTTGGGTCGGGTCAGAACAGTAAACAGGGAAGGGGGTTGATGCTAAAAAGAAATGAAGTGAGGGCGGGGGAGGGTTCATTCTATCAAATAGTAAAAAATAAAGTAGAAAGAAAATGATTTTTCATTCTACCAACCAACTGAAAATGTAACTGAAAAATCATTTTTCTTGGGAAAATATTTTTCATGAAAAATAATTTTTTAGGAAAATAATTCCCCCCCTCCCCCCGCCCGCCAAACACACCCTTAGAGAAAATGGAATGAAGCAAGTATCATGTGAAGTATCATAATCATGATAATCAGACATTGGATGATAATTATCAACAAAGTTACAAATAAATAATTAAAGTAGACAAAATAAAAATGAATTGAACTGCAAGTATTTTAGGCTACATGTAAAATGCAGTATTATTTATAAATGGATTCATCCCATTACAGTTCTAAAAATTTTGTAACCAAATATTTACATTACATGGTAATTCTATTGCATAGTAATTATATTACTTTTAACCAAACGCCACGTTATAATTTGGGTGTCCTACTAGATTAGACTATTAATTTCAAAAAAAGGCACAGTATTCAATTTCTAGCTATATTTTGTCGTATCTTAGCGGTCTCTTTCATGTTATGTTACAAACAGCGTTAGCTTGAGAGCTTGACTATGTTAGAGTACCTAAGCAATAAGAAGTCATAGTATTCTTCCGTCAGCTATTTCTTTGTATTTTTTTTATGGCTTTTATATTGGATTTTTGAACCTTTTTTTTTGTGTGTATAAAGAGGCACAAAGGTTTATATAGATAGAATTTAAACTCAAATTTTTAGGAATAATTTTGAAAGATTTTACCAATAAAATTAATTAATACCCACACGAAAATTGAATTGTATGTATATATTATTTTGTTGGGGCTAGACAAAATTATTGACAAAATTATTGGGCGTTTAAAATTTTTTAAATTTTTAGAAGATTGTTTTATTAGATACAAGCTACTGTTAATGATGTAATTTGGACAAATCAATGAGAAGCAATGTCGTTTGCCGTGCCCTGGACAGAATGCAAATACGAATACGTTGATTATTCAATACTTCTACAATTAGGCCCTAATGAACTTCTATAATTCTGAAAATGATTATTATTATTTAAGACGTCGTTGACTACTTGACTTGGTCAAGAATATGACTTTCTACTAATATAAACGAGCAGCTTGATACCCGTTTGGAAATGGGCATCTGACTGTGAGATAATTGAAAACCCAAAGAGAAAAAATCCTGAAAAATGAACAATCAAACTGCCGTGATTAATGGATCCCAATCCAATAGCTATGATCGAAAGACCGATCTTAAGGCCTTCGATGAGGGAAAAACAGGGGTTAAAGGGCTAGTAGATGTAGCTAGGTGTAGGACAAATACCAACCATATTTGTTCGATCACACGAGGATCTGTCGACGGAGTTTGATACTTGTCAAGAAGATTTAGCGATTCCAATCGTAGATCTTGCTCATGCTGGACAATGCAGTAGTCACGGCGAGGAGATTATCAGAAGGGTCATTTGGGCATCGGAGAAGTGGGGTTTCTTTCAAGTGGTGAACCATGGCATTCCTTTGGAAATTCTCGACGAAGTTATTCAGGGTGTTAGGACGTTTCATGAGCAAGATGTAGAGGCTAAGAAGGAGTTTTACACCCGGGATCAATCAAGACAAGTTCGGTTTAATTCTAACCGTGATTTGTATGAGTCTACAGCTGCTAATTGGAGGGATACTTTGTATGTTAACCCTGTCCTTGGATCTGAGCTTGACCCTGAATTGCTGCCTCCAATATGCAGGTATAGTTGCTTTCTTTTTCTTATTGCTCACATATCTCTAGCGACTCTCTGTACTTGCATGCTTGCTTACAAGAGTAATGCTACATGCATTGGGATCACTCCAGGCTTCGCGAAATTTCTATGGGCCTATTAGAATCGACCTCCCTGTGAGTAGGCACCCTTAAAGGTAAGGCCGCTTACCTCTGGATCTCCCCAAGTCCCGCGCAAGTGAGATCCACACTGAGAAGTTGTTGTTGATGTTGTGCCTAATTAATTTGATCCTCAATACTTTTGGTATGATATGATTACTTGACCTTCAACTAAGTCCTTTGCACGGGGTATTAAACAAAGAAGTCTTAATTTTTGCAGGGAATTGATATTGGCCTTTGTGAACCATGTCATTAGACTTGGTGACCTCTTGCTCGAGCTACTGTCAGTGGGTCTGGGGCTCGACCCAAACCATCTGCGAGAAATGGACTGCACGAAGACTTGGAGCCTAGTTGGGCACTGCTAACCCGCGCGGGTCCCGAGCCAGACTTGACATTAGGAACCAGCAAGCATTCGGATGCCTCTTTCCTCACCATACTCTTGCAAGATCAAATTGGTGGCCTCCAAATACTTCATCAAAACCAATGGGTTAATGTCAAGCCTATCCCTGGTGCCTTGATTGTCAACATTGGAGACCTTCTCCAGGTTAGCTTTCCTTTCTTCTACATTTACGTAGCTTGAGGGCAAGATTTTGTACTACACATATACATAGTGTTTCTGAAGTCTAAGTGCTAATATACTGTGGTGATTACATTTAAACTAATTTCAAGTGCAGATAGTCTCAAATGACAAGTTTAAAAGTGTGTACCACAGAGTTACTGCTAGTAAAGTTGGACCGAGGATTTCAATTGCAACATTTTTCATGGGAGTTGTCGCATCATCCAAGATTTATGGACCAAGCAAAGAGCTATTATCAGAAGAAAATCCACCTATTTATAAAGAATTTACCCTTCACGAGTTCTTCAAGCAGTTCTTCACTCGACCCCTTGATATACCTATAATTCAGTATTTTCGGCGAGCCATGTAGTCCAGTACATTGCATTTTAATCTATCAATTGCTATAGCATTATAAACAAATTAAATAGAAATCTACTTGTAGCTAAGATTTTGACCAGCGCATTAGCTATGTCCTCAAGATTAGACAATGCTTTCTTTTTGAGTTTGTGATCCTTTGTCAAGTATAGTCAATTTCTAGCTAATCCATAAGAGATATTGGCTACCTTGATGATAGGTGACTACCTTAAGCTCGAATCAATTGTATTAGCTTATTAGATTCAGCTGAATTTAATGGCACCCGATCAACCGAGGCCATAACCAGAGCATGAGCCAAGGGCTCTGCAAATTCAATAAACTTCATAGTTATTTTGAATCGAGGTGAAACATTATTAGTTCATGTCGAACTTGGTCGAGATTTGACAGACTCAACTACATGCACCCTTTAATGTATCATATAAGTTGCTAACATTACGTAACTTGTAATGGCATGGGTCTGGACCAAAAATCGAGTGCTTAGCAACAACATTTAACTTACAAATTAAGAAGATGTACTTCATTATAGACTTTTTTTTCTTTTGCGCATATTCATAACTGTGTGGCCCATTTTTTGCAATAGGTTGTTTCATTGAATAGAGGCCCATTGTGTTGGCCCATTCATGAGGCCCAACCATCGTTTTGCTCCGGTTAACTGATGGACCCACTGATGTTAATCCATAATGTTATGAGTAAGCGTCCAATCATGCAATAACGAAGAGAGTCATGGGCATTCAACTAATAAACAAATTAAAAAATAAGACCGAACTGTAGACAGTGGACTGTGATTGGAGATTTTACCGGTCAACGCGGGCTTTTTTTTTTTCCAAGTAAATGAAGAATTCATTAAATAATTTACGATACAACATCTACAATATGTGTTCGATAAAAAGATACAATATTTGATGTTCAAATAAGATCCTAGCATTAAAAATATTAACTTGAAACATAGTAATTATTTATCTTCAAATAGTCACTATTTTACGTATAGTCTGGAGAAGAGATTAACATATCAGTTTATGATTAATTAATCCCTGTGTAATGTATTTCAAGTAACTCATGATTGTGGCGTGAATTGCGCGACTGATTGACAAACCCAAACAACACGGAACTTCGATGTGATACGTTTATGCATGATGAAGTGTACCTCATTCTTCTGAGTAAAAGGAAAGTAATCCTTGAAGATTATGTAAGATCTTTATGAAATCGTGCATTTACATTTTTCTACAATCAGAACCACACAATCTACAGACAAAGTCCTAATTCAGTGGCCAAAAATGATCTCTAGCGCATCAGATCACGTGTTGTTTCTATTTGAATGTCACAATAATCAATGTCAACATTCACCTGCTCAGCTTTGTCCCTACATTCATGAGTTGTTCCACGTGCATATTCCACCATTTAAAATGCAATTTGGATCATTGATGACTTAGTCAAGAATATGGGTTTCTACTAATATAAACTCAAACAATTAGGTGTTTTTTCTCTTGTGCAGATGGATACCGGACTACATTTCCAGTGATAAACTACATTCCCATGATCTCTTAATCCATCACCAAAAAACCCGAGAAGAAAAAAACCTGAAAAATGAGCAGCCAAAGTGCCATGATTCATGGATCCCAATTTAATAGCTATGATCGAAACATCGATCTTAAGGCCTTTGATGAGAGCAAAACCGGGGTTAAGGGGCTAGTAGATGCAGGAGCAGAAAAAATACCAAGCATATTTGTTCGACCACAAGAGGACTTGTCCAAGGAGTATGATACTTGTCAAGAGGACTTAGCCATACCTATCATAGACCTTACTCATGTTCATCAAAGAGATAGTCAGGGCGAGGAGATTATCAGAAGGATCATTTGGGCATCGGAGAAGTGGGGGTTCTTCCAACTGGTGAATCACGGCATTCCATTGGAAGTTTTGGACAAAGTGATTGAAGGTGTTAGGATGCTTCATGAGCAAGATGGAGAAGTAAAGAAAGAGTATTATAGCCGGGAGCATACGAAGGGGGTTTGGTTTTCTTCCAACCGCGATTTGTATCATTCAAAAGCTGCTAATTGGAGGGATACTTTTTATGTCAACTCTGGCTCTATCTCTGAACCTGACCCTGCTCATGAATTGCTGCCACCAATATGCAGGTATACTTGCTTTCTTTTCCGTATTGCTCGTATCTTTACTGAGTCTCTTTGCTTGCATTGTGGTCTCGCCAGGCCCTGCGAAAGCGGACACACACTGGGAGCGATGTAATTTACATCTCTAGTGCCTAATTAATCTGACCCTCAATTGAGTCCTTTGCTAGTGGGTGCTAAACAAGCTAAGGTAGTATTGGTTTTTGCAGGGAAGTGATTCTGGCCTACATGAACCATGTCATTAAACTTCGTGACCTCCTGCTCGAGCTAATATCGGTGGGTCTAGGGCTCGAACCAGACCATCTGGGAGAAATGTGCCGCACAGAGGCTTGGAACCTAAGTGGGCACTACTACCCTGCGTGCCCCGAGCCAGACTTGACATTAGGAACCAGCAAGCATTCGGATCCCTCTTTCCTCACCATACTTTTGCAAGATCAAATCGGTGGCCTCCAAGTTCTTCATCAAAACCAGTGGGTTAATGTTAAGCCTGTCCCTGGTGCCTTGATTGTCAACATTGGAGACTTTCTCCAGGTTAGCACAACAATGTATAGCTAAACCCTATCTATCTAGACTTGCAACTGTAAGGTTATTTTGTATCAACCAAATCCAAAATTGCCTAATTGATCCTACAAAACTCATTTCTGATTCACTTAACTGGAGGGCAAGATTTTGTGCCATTTTTGTAGTGTTTTTGAAGTTGGAGTACTAACATATTGTCATGACTATGTTTTGGCTAATTTTGAGTGCAGATGGTCTCCAATGACAAGCTTCAAAGTGTATACCACAGAGTTATTCCTAAGAAAGTTGGACCAAGGATTTCAATTGCAACCTTTTTGACGGGACCTATCTCATCACCCAAGATGTATGGACCAATCAAAGAGCTAGTATCAGAAGAAAATCCACCAATTTACAAAGAATTTACCCGCCAAGAGTTCTTCGAGCAGTTTTTCACCCGACCACTTGACCAGCCTGTAATTCAATATTTTCGACAAACTATGTAATTTGGTACACAACACGTTTCAGTCTAATTAATATATTGCATAATTATTTTGATTAAACTTTGGTCAATCAAAATCGAGTTATAGTTGACTGTCAAAAGCATAGCTCTACAAGCTGGAGTTCTCCAAATAATGCATATTATTCTTATATATGCTCCTTTCTCTTCCCCATTATGTAATGAAAGAGACGTTTGCCTAGTTAATATGACTTTCTAGTTTCCCCCAATACGTGATGAAAGAGATATTCATTGAACCAAGGCTTCACCATCAAATTTATTAAACTTTTTTAGAGATAACTTTGGAAAGTTTTGTTAGGAAAAACAACAGAGTTTTAATTTTTATAAACCCCAAGTGCAAAGTGTATCATTGAGTATTTCGGGTGTCCTCCGCAGGGAGTTATGTTTCCAACTACCAGGGCTAACTTAAACGTCTCGAGTCAGGAAAAATCAAAGGAAAAAGAGGGTAAACTAAACTACGTTAATAAACATAGAAAAAACGACTTGGAGTTGTGATTTAACCAATTGACGAACCAACTAATTGAGACAAGTCCTAACCTACGCAAACTACATTATGAACTAGAGATGGTCGGTTGCACCATCGAAGACCACTCAAGCCCTCTCTCAAGGGTCATGAGCTAGTCTAATTAGCCTAACCATCTATTTTCATGGGGTTAGCCCAATTAGACCACAAAATTAGCAATCCCTGGACCTAACTCAAATCGGATACTCTTTTCATATCCTGAATTCAGCTATTCCCTCTCCCACACTAGCTAATTGACCTCACCTCTCAGCATAAGTCATTCGCCCAAAAATATGAATGAAAGCTCTTTCAAGCAGTTCATTGAACACTTGGCGAGCGTGAGGGAAAACTCTAAGTTCTAGGCATAGATTGGGCATGGTTAGGCTAAATACAAGACTAATTAGCCATCAAGAGGCTAATCACAATCCAAGCCAACACAATCTACCAACTAAACATCACAAACACATGAAAACCTAAACTAGCAAACAAGAACATGAACTTGAACAAGAGAAGAAGGAGAACGAAATAAATCAAATCTAAACAACTAAATAAACATGAATTAACAATGAAAACTAAATATTGAACTAAACAAAAGAAATACAAGAATCAAACTAGCAAAACATAAACAAGAACAAGATATGAAATAAAGAGAGAAAAGGGAAGAAAACTTAGTCTTGAATTGATAGAAGGAACTTGAAACCCAAAGGTTGAATCCAAGATTACAATCTTCAATCCTAAACTAATCCTCCTATTGAGGTTTTTATTTGCTAAAACCTAAATTAAAACTAGCCTAAAATCACCAGAGAGAAGTCCGAACGACCCCCCCGACAAAAACGCCCGAAGAGGGCTTTAAATAGAAAATCACGAAACTGGACGACGGGCCCGGGGACACGAATATTCATAAAAGAAAAACTGAGCATTTAAGTTCAAAAAATAGAAACATAGAAACAGAGGATGTACCGGTCAACAAGAGCATATGATAGAGATTTACAAAGAAAGAAGAAATCATTAAGTGCAAATTAAGAAACTACCAGACAGTAAACACAAATATTAGTATTATAGCATTCACTTGATTTCATTCAAATCGGTTCGTAACACAATACATTGAACTGCACGACTAATATTCTCATTTTTACGTTCAATTTATGGTTGTAGTAGCCGAAAAAGTAAATTATATACGGAAGATCTCAACATATATCTTACCAAAATCATCTATGGAATTTCTTAATCACTGGTGTACCAAAATTATTTGTGATAACAGATGGGAAGAAATCAAATGGGATTTCATAACCATAATGTAAAAACATGAATAATATAAGATAAGATGCCATGAAAAACGTTATGTATAAATAATATTCACGTAGGATAAATGAAGCGATGATGAATTGAATACATTGTCGTAGCAACTACTTGGCCTTGTTGTGTGCTCAAATGGTGAGAGCTCGACTAGGTTAGAATATTAAATTAGAAAAAGCCACAGGCCGTTAGGTTTTTTTTTTTTTTTTTTACTTGGTAGATTCTCCTGATAGTTATTTCTTTGTATTTACTTGTTGGCTTATTCCATGTTAGATTTACCAATTAAATGATCGAAAAAAGATGTCGAGTTTGCATGTTCAATATGCTATAAAAATGCTTTTAATTGCTAGAATCTCGTTTTTTATGATTAAATATTATTACATATATGGATTGATTTAGTAATAAGCTAGAGAAATTGAAGGGATATTTTAAAATTTTTGAAAGGTTTCATTGCATTGTGTTAAGCATATGTTGATTTATATATGTAGTTTGTTGTTGATATTGATTTCTGCTCGAGCAGGATTACAATTTTCCCCTCATCGTTGTTGCCTACGTTATAATGAGCTTTCTAGCTACAAGCAATGGCACTAGGGTTTGGAGCACAAAAGACGATTCTTCTTTCAATGTGCTTGATTATGGCGCAATTGGAGATGGTAAAAAAGATGATACTGAGGTATATAATCAAAGCTTAGTTTGATTTTTCGCCACAGTTTTGTACTTTTAGACAGTAAATTCTGCTTCCCCAAGCTAGTTATTATTTTGCCATAAGTCATTAATTTGTATACATATAAGCGTATATTTGACATAGTTCTATTTTGTTCTTTTAAAGGCATTTTCCAAAGCATGGGCCGAAGTATGTGGAGCTACTGGGTACAAACCTTCACTCCTCGTACCTGGAGATAAGACATTCTTACTGAAACCTATTTCATTCGAAGGTCCATGCAAGTCTAAATCGATTCATTTTCAGGTAACATGTTGGACAAATACAACATGTTAAATAAAACTTCACCTTTCCCGACTTAGTACATTATTTAGTTTGTTTTTGGGATAAGTTTTCTTTTAGGGCAGATATGTTCGTAGAGATAAGATTAATTATATCTGGATCTTTATACCACCAATCAGGACCTAAACTAAAGTTGTTAATGTTGTTGTTGGACTGAGCAATTAACAAGCATGCAACCTTCGGCTAAATGATAGATCAATGGGAGCTTGGTGGCACCAGACAGCCTTGATGCCTGGGGGAGCGCATGTCAATCTGCATGGATCAGTTTTGAAAGAGTGGATAATCTCGCATTATATGGCCAAGGCAAAATTGATGGTAGAGGCTCCATTTGGTGGGGAAAGGTTTTAACTATTGCCCATCACCTCTCTACAATTAATATTAACGAAAGTGTATATCCATTGCATTTATTTCATAATGTTGATTGACGTTGTATTTCACAATTCAGGTCCCAGATGGTTGCGAAAGCCGTCCTGCGGTATGTTTATGTTGGATTTCCTTCCTTATTGAAAATATTGAGGCTTTATTTTCGTTCAAATCTTTGATACTGCATGAGTTACAAACATTGAATTAAGGTTTAAGGAATTGTCATGGAATCGGACATGATTCAAATTTTGAAACGAAACTCAGTTTGATTTCCGCGTATTTATAAAGAAAAGAGATAGATAACGAGTACTAATTCGAAATATTTTTTATATCCAATAAAATTCAATGACAGGCCTTATCGTTACATCGTTGCAATGGCTTACGGCTAATGGGTCTAAAACACAAGGATAGTCCCAATGCTCACATTCGGATTTCAGGTTGTGACAACTCAATCATATCAAATCTTCACATCAATGCACCCGAAGATAGCCCCAACACTGATGGCATCGACATTTCATCTTCAACACATGTCCAAATTCGTAACTCTGTCATAGCAACTGGTACACATAATGAATTTGATCATTTGCATGAAGACATAGTCGAAGTAACACTCGACTTCAAAGTTTTAACTATCCTTAATTTGTTAAACAATTACAGGTGATGATTGCATTGCAATAGGGTCACCTGCATCATGGATTAGTATCACTGGAATTACTTGTGGACCAGGACATGGCATAAGGTATATTGTTGTCAGCGGCAATTTTTATTTGTTTTATTCTTCATTTACATTGAACAAGGTGTCCTAATCGAATGGGTCTCTAAAAATAGTTTTATATTTTAAAAAATATGCTTTTTCTGAGGCTAAATTGAAATTGTCATACTCACATTATAAATTTTTTTTAAAAGGAGAAGAGAATTTAGGTTTTTTTTCCTCAAAATTTGAAAATTTTAATGTCAGTTCAAATGATAATTTTTCCTACCCGTACCCTCTATTTCTTTAAGTGTGGGAAGCTTAGGACGCGGTGGAGACAAGGCACAAGTGGAAGAAATTCATGTACGAAATTGCACTTTCAAAAATAGCAAAAATGGAGCTAGAATAAAAACATGGCAGGTAGAGGTTATTACTCCGTTTGAAACCCCCCTCCAAAGAAATGAAGAAAAAGATACGTCAGTACTAGTTGTTATCTTTTTAACAAAAAGTCCCAACTATTAATAAATATAGGGAGGATCCGGATACGCAAGGAAGATCACTTTCGATGATATCCCTCTTATAAACGTCGAAAACCCCATTATTATCGACCAGTATTATTGTGATCGTAGAAAGGGCGGAAGAGAATGCGAAATCCAGGTAAACCTACTAACATATGCCCCGTATTTATCCTCGATCCTTTGTAAAAAGGTGATAATGCAGTAACAATTCCTATTTTTCTTTTCATATTTTCATGAATGGATGTGCAATTCTATCAACAGCCAAACGCGGTGGCGATCTCAGATGTGGCATACAATGGGTTCCAAGGAACTTCGGCGACCTTGGCCGCTATTACACTCAACTGTAGCCAGGCTCAACCCTGTGCTAACGTTGTATTGCAGAACGTTAAAATTACTTCATCAGGTGGAAAACGCCTCAAATCAGTGTGTGAAAATGTTAAAGGCTCACAGAAGTTAGTTGCACCGTCAGTCCCCTGCTTCCAATAGGAAATGCTTTCAACACATATGCATAGAATTTGATCGGCATGGGGGAAAAGAAATTGTATAAATGGATTGTTTGGCTGATGGTATCATCACGACGTCAATAAAATAACAAAGTGCGCGAAAAATTCAACCGTTTAATGTGCTAGTTTAGTGATATATTACAGCATTTTCAGTGGTGCGTCAGCTTTTTTGGCTCACAAATGGGGGTTTATTTCTGTCATATCAGCTTATGAGCTAACTTTTTAGCTCATAATTCTCTCTTTCTTCAATGCAAGGCTCACCACTTTGGCTCACTAAAAAAATAATTCTCGTAGACCCTACTATACAACACACAACATTCTTTTTAATATCTCAAAAAAAGGAAAAATTAATTAAAATTAAAAAATAAAAAAGCAAGAGAAATTGGGAGTGAGCGGCTCACGGCGACGAGCCGGCCCGCTGGCTGTTGCGGAAGGGGCAAGCTGCTCGGCTCACACATCAAGGCACGCGAGCCACAGAATGCACAATCCCAACAGTACACACGAAGCTTCCTTCCACTTGCCTTGCGAATCCGCAACATTGATTTTTATAATGATCTCAATAGAAATAAGCAATGAAGTAGCATAATTCAAATGTGAACACTTTTCATGAAGAATAATGTCTTTACTCCACCAAAAATTGTGTAATAGAAAAACATGAAAAGATATTTGTTAAAATATAAACTTATTCTTGGACCTTCAATCAACAGCTTAAACTTTTGGTTGAGTTGATATTTGAACATGCATGGTATCAGAGCTTTTCTGAGTAAGACATCTACTGTTCGAATCTCAACTGCCCTCATATTGATTTATTACGCAGGGTAGGGTGGGCATTGTAACATCCACGCTTCAAGCCTAAAGAATATTTGAAAGGGTGTGTTAAAATATAAACCTATTCTTGGACCTTTAACCAACAACTTAAACTTTTGATTGAGTTGGTCTTTAAATATCATAGACTTGAATGTTGATGCCCAAAGAATCAAATACCTATTATCGTTACGTTGTCTTTTGAGCTGCTAATTATGTATGAGGTAACTACAGAAAGAAAAAATAAATCCAAAATGCAATGAGAAAACAAACATTATATTATTTTTTGAGAACTTTGGCAACGAAAGAAAACCTAGTCGTAAGATAAAGTTAAACCATGAAGCGGAGGGAGTAATAGACATGAGAAGTGGCACAACACTTATCTTGCAGATTTGTAATTCTTGTTTTATAGATTCACTGATATGGTGCAATTTGAACCATAAAAATTTTAGTTTTTTAAAAATGAGACTATGAAAATAGGGATAGAAAAAAATTGAAAATATGTATATATGACACACCGAGTTTGTGGCATCAATTGTGTGATTGAATGAAAAACCAAAACAATACGGAAATTCGATGTGATATGTTCATGCTGAAGTGTACATCATTCTTCTGAGTAAAAGGAAGAATAATCCTAGAAGATCATGTCAGATCTTTTGAATTCATGCATTTACATTTTTCTACAATCAGATCCATACATCGATCCTACAGATAAATGTCAATTCACTGTCTATACTATGGTGACTACTTATTAATTCAAGACAGTGATTGGTAATTCATCTAGTAGTGAGTTTTACCAAAGCCATCGTAAATAATTAGTAGTCATGCTTATATTAACTAATGCTCTGTTTGGACCTTGAAAATTTTGGTGGAAAGAAAAAAATTTAGCAAAGTTATTTTTTTTTCTTGTGTTTGGTTTAGAGAAAATAACAAAGAAAAAAAATATGGAGGAAAGTTAGGTGGAAAAATTGTTAGAAACAAGTGATAAAATTTTCCTGATAAAATTATGAGGAAAGTTTGAGGAAAATCTTCAACTTCCTCCAACCTCGCATTGCTTAGATGACATCAACATGATGCAAGTAGTTCATCAACATTCAAATTGTTCATCCAAATTCTTGTGTTTTTCCTCAATCCAAACAAGAGGAAAAAACTCATTTTCTCCCTATTTTTTTTTTCCCTTCATATTTGTTTTCCCTCAACTTTTCTTTCGATCAAATTTTCTAAGGACCAAACGGAACCTAAAGGTCACAATAAAAATACTATCTGTTTCATAATAAGTCTAAGGAGTGACAGCGTCACATAAAACCTACTAAGCATATTTAACAAGTATTATTTGCAAGGATGTAGTATTGGCCTATGTGAACCATGTCATCAATCCATGTGACCTTTTTTGTTGTATTAATTTATGAAGTAGTGATTGAGTTTCTTAAGAGTTTCAGAAAAGTTTAAATTAGTTTTCACGATTGAGAGTTTTATTTTGTGATTTTAGTTATGAATTTATTTGAATGCGATGTTTATTGTAGATGCCGTGAGGCATTCAATCTCCATGAATATTCATAAAAGAAAAATTGAGCATTTGAATCCAAACAATAGAAAGGTAACAGAGGATGTACCGGTCGACAAGAGTGATAGAGATTTACAAAGAAACAAGAAATCATTCAGTGCAAATTAAGAAACTGCAGACAATAAACACAAATTTAGTATTACAGCATTCACTTGATTTCATTCGAATCAGTTAATTTGTAACACAATTCATTGAACTGCACGAGTAATATTCTCATTTTTACGTTCAAATTATGATTGTAGTAGCTGAAAGAGTAAATTATCTACAGACGATCTCAACATATATCTTACCAAAATCATCTATGGATTTTCTTAATCATTGGTGTAGCAAATCTATTTGTGGTATCAAATATGAAGAAATCAAATGGGATGATTTTATAACCGTAATGTAAAAACATGAACAAGATAAGATACGATGGCATGAAAAACGTTATGCATAAATAGTATTCATATATGATCAATGAAACTACAGTGAATTGAATACGTTGTTGTAGCAACTACGTACTTAGCCTTGTTGAGTGTTCAAATGGTGAGAGTTGTATAACTTAGATAATTTGAGAGTTCTACTAGGTTAGAGTATTAAATTAGAAAAAATCCACAGGCTGTTTTTTGTTTTTCTTTTAATACGCGTGTGACAACATTCTCCCGTTAGCTATTTTTTGGTGTTTACTTGTTCGCTTTCATGTCGGATTTACTCATTAAATGATCGAAAGAAGCTGTCGAGTTTTCATATTAAGTTATGAAAAAAAAATGTTTTCATTTGCCTAAATTGCATTTTTTATGATTAATTATTACATAAATGGATTGATTTAAGCAAGAACCTTGAGCAATTGAAGGAATTTTTTTAAATTTTTAAAAGGCTTCATTGCATTGTGTTAAGAATATGTTGATTTATATATGTAGTTTGTTGTTGATATTGATTTCTGCTCGAGCAGGATTACTATTTTCCACTCTTCATTGTTGCCTGTGTTACAATAAGCTTTCTACCTACAAGCAATGGCGCTAGGGTTTGGAGCACAACAGACGATTCTTCTTTCAATGTGCTTGATTATGGTGCAATTGGAGATGGTAAAACAGATGATACAGAGGTAGTACATAAGCATATCTTTGATTTCTTTCCGAAAATTTTGTACTTTTAACCAGTAAATTATTAATTTGACATAGTTCCACCTTTTCTTTTAAAGGCGTTTTCCAAAGCATGGGCTGCAGCATGTGGAACTTCCGGGGACAACCCCACACTCCTCGTACCTGGAGATAAGACGTTCTTACTGAAACCTATTTCATTCACAGGTCCATGCAAGTCTAAATCGATTCACTTTCAGGTAACATGTCGAATACAACATTTTAAATAAAACTTCACCTTCCCCAACTTAATTATTTGTTTTTGGAATCGGTCTCTCTTTGAGAAAGAGATGCCTGCAGAAGTAAGACTGCTTACATTAGGATCTCCGCATATCCTGCCAACTAGGACCCATACTAGAGTTGTTATTGTTGTTGTTGGAGTGATTAATTTTCGAGCATGCAACATTTGTCTAAATGACAGGTCAGTGGGAAATTGGTTGCACCAGACAGCCTTGATGCATGGGGGAGTGTATGCCAATCTGACAATGGTGCATGGATCAGTTTTGAAGGGGTGGATAATCTCGTATTAGATGGCCAAGGAGAACTTGATGGTAGAGGCTCTATTTTTTGGGGAAACGTTTCAGCTGTTGCCCATGACCTCCATGCAATTAATATTAACGTAAGCATATAGCCATTGCTTTGCATTTCTACCCCTGAAAAAGGAAAAGAACGCAATACAGAGTTTGGCGATCATTTATTTCATGCTGTTGATTAACGTTGTTTTTCACAATTCAGGACGCAGATGGTTGCAAAAGCCGTCCCGCGGTACGTTTATGTTGGATTTCCTTCCTTTAAAAAAAAAAATTCGAGGCTTTTTGCAATTCTTTCATATTGCACCAGTTACAAACATCGAATTAAGGTTTAAGGAATTGTGATGCAATCGGACTTGATGTAAATATTAAAACTAACGTCAATTTGGTCTCCGCTTATTTATAAAGAAAAGAGATAGGTAACGATTGAGTACTAATTCGAAATATTATTTATGTAAAACGAAATTCAATGACAGGCCCTATCTTTGCATCGCTGCAATGGCCTACAACTAAAGGGTCTAACACACAAGGATAGTCCCCGCGCCCACATTCAAATTTCAAGTTGCGACAACTCGATCTTATCAAATCTTAACATCAATGCACCCGCAGACAGCCCCAACACTGATGGCATCGATATTTCATCTTTGACACAGCTCCAAATTCATGACTCTGTCATAGCAACTGGTATACATAATGAATTTGATCATTTGTATGAAGACATATTCGAAGTAACACTCGACTTCAAAGCTTTAACTATCCTTAATTTGTTAAACAATTACAGGTGATGATTGCATTGCAATAGGGTCACCTGCATCATGGATTAGTATCACTGGAATTACTTGTGGACCAGGACATGGCATAAGGTATATTGCTGTCAGCTGCAATTTTTATTTGTTTTATTCTTCATTTACATTGAACAAGGTGTCCCAATCAAATGGGTCTTTCAAGATGGTTTTATATTATAAAAAATATGCTTTTTTTCTGAGACTAAGTTGAAATTGTCATACTCACATTATAAACTTTCTTTTAAAGAAGAAGATAATTGAGATTTTATTTTATTTTTTCTCAAAATTTGAAAATCTTAATTGATATGAGTTCTAAATGATAATTTTTCCTCCCCATACCTTCTACTTCTTTAAAGTGTGGGAAGCTTAGGACGTGGTGGAGAGAAGGCACAAGTGGAAGAGATTGATGTACGAAATTGCACTTTCAAAAACAGTCAAAATGGAGCTAGAATCAAAACATGGCAGGTACAATACTTTATTACTCCGTTCAGAACCCCCCTCCAAAGAAATGAAGAAACAGATACGTCACTGGTTATTATCTTTTTAACAAAAGTGCTAATTATTGATAAATCTAGGGAGGATACGGATATGCAAGGAACATCACTTTCGATGATATTCGTCTTGTAGATGTCCAAAACCCCATTATTATCGACCAGTATTATTGTGACCATACAAAGAGTGGCAGTAAATGTGAAATCCAGGTAAACCTACTAACACGTGCTTATGTAGCAAAAAAAAAAAAAA
>JACYFF010019584.1:1202834-1251642 GCA_017589665.1 Selenicereus undatus
CCAATCCAAATTATTTGTCCCTATGAGACACAAGATTCTCATTTATCTCTTATAAAAATTAAACTCTAACTTACATGAGGTATAATTTTTACGAAACGCCAGTAATAATCAATAAGAACATCTAATTATCGATTTGTTTTTTTTAAAGTACAAGTAAATACTATAATTTAGGCAATTTTTTTCTCAAATATTCTTTCTCTATTATCCTTAATAAAAATACAATAAAAATCTCTATGTGAAATCTGATTTCGCACTATTATATTTAAAAAGGGGGGGGGGAACAATGTTTAATCCGAACCCAATTCCAAAAGGGGCGAAATTCAAGCACGTGAAAAGCACGTGAGTGAAGAATTCCCGTACTGGGGGTGGCAAATTCATAGTAGGCACAATGATGGATGGATTTGAGGGCTTGGGATTTGATTGGGTGGGAAGATTGAGTAAAACGCAAACTACCCCTTTTTGAGAAATCACTGAAATATTTCCTCCCATCATCTCAATTCTCACACAAGCTTTGATTGATCGTATTGATAATTACCTCTTCCCATTTCCCAATTTTCTGTCTCATCTGTGGATCCTTAAACCTCAAACTTTCTGTTTCAATCTGATTTGGGTATCTGGGTTTTGTCATTTGCCAACTGGGTTTTTTTGTTTCTGGTGATCTTAACAGTATGATGATGTCAATGGAGTGACTAAAGAGTCATAATTTGGGGGAGAAAAATGAAGAATTTTGCAGGAACACCAGGAACTTTGACAGGGCTAATTCTGAGGATTGCCCAATTCATGTTTGCTGCAGGTTCAATAGCTTCTATGGCAACCACTTCCAGCTTCTTCAATTTCACTGCTTTCTGGTAATTTATTATCTTAATTCTATGACCTTAACTAATTGTTTCTTTTGTTTTACCCATTTTGTCTTAGATATCTCCTTTTTCCATTTTTGTTGAGATTACCAATTACCCATTTTGTTACTTTTCCCTAAGAGGAAGAACTATGCTTCAATTTCGGTGAAAGGGATAGTGTGTTTGTTCAATAACCAATTTGACCAAAAGTTTACGCTAAAAGGTTGAGGAATTGACTTTATACTGCTCCTAAAGAAGTAAATTACCCACTTGGTTATTTTTCCCCAAGTGGAGGTATTCTGCTTCAATTTTCAGTGACACCCGGTAACGGATATGTGTTTGTTCAAGGACATCGATCAAGAGCCTAAACTAATGGTCGAAGGTCTATGAATAGATTTTATACTATAACAGTGTTATTGTCGCACGTGCTCTTAAAGAAGTAAAATTTGGGCATTTGGGGGGGGAGGGGGGGGGAGGAGGCCTTACAGATGTTTCAGGTCCTGTATTTTTGGCTTAGGGAATGTGGAGTCATGATGATCATGAGGAATCTGTTTCCCAAGTGATCTAGTCTGTTAATTTTGAAACTGAGCGATATCAGCTTGTCTGCTATCATGTATGTTGTAGCGTTCTCAATGTTCTGCATTCGGAGTTCTGAAAAGAAAACATGTAAGGTCAAATTGTTCATGGCTCAAGGTACTTCATTAAGGAATAAAACCCCCATAAAAGATAGCTCAAAAGATAGGTCCTGATAGAGTTTTGTCATTAATGTTTGAAACAACTTGATTAGGATAAGTCCTACTTAGAAACTCTGTTGCATAAATGCATGCTGTTTGTTGCTCAATGTTCTGAAAGTTTTGACCTTGAACTGCTTCTTATTGGTCTGGTTAGAACCAATTTTGGCCTTGAACTGCTGCTATGTTAATTGTCTTTGTCTATGGACTCTCAGCACAGATACGTGTCTAGATATTGGAAATTTGGACTCACTCATTTTGGGGTGATTGCGTGATTTTTTGGCCTAGAAGGATGAATCAAGTGCCCATACATGTGCGAGAATGCCCATTGTCAGACATATCGATGCTGAAATGAACTAAAGAATATGAATAACATAACCTATGATTCATTCTTGTGTACAGCAACAACACCACCTAGTGTGGATCCAGCTTCAGTGTGATCTATAATGATTCATTCCTGTGTATGAACTGTGAAGTGCTTGCTCTGAAAATACTCTGAATTGCCTTTGCAGCTATCTAATTGCTTCCATGGGTTTGCAAGTAATATGGAGCTTGGGCCTCGCTTTGTTAGACACCTATGCTCTTGCAACCAAGAGACTTCTCCATAATCCCGTCCTAGTCAGTCTTTTCGTCATTGGAGATTGGGTAAGCCTTCTTCTAACTGCTCAAAACTAAGCAAACTAGTAGGTGAACCAACCAAATACCCAAATTTCACAAAGCATAACCTTGGCAAATTGTCAACATTTTGGCGACAGGTGACAGCAACATTGTCTCTTGCAGCGGCCTCAGCCTCTGCAGGCATTACCGTCTTGTATTTCCATGATCTCGGGGGCTGCACAGTCAGGATGGAATGCCAGAAGTATGAGATATCAGTAGCCTTCGCCTTCCTAAGTTGGCTAACGGTCTTCATATCGTCTCTCATCATGTTCTGGCTTCTTGCTGCTGGCTAGATCATCTTGTTTCATTCAGATTCTTTCTCATGGATTCATCAACTTTCATACATTGTAAATAGAAATGCAAGGGTGTCAAATATAGGGCAAGGGTCAATTAGGTTAGGCATTGTTTGTTGTTTCTTTGCTCTATTTGTGTTTGATTGTTCATAGTATGTAATTATATACATCATCTTGTAAACCCAGGATTCAGTATACCCAATTTTGGTAATCTTGGTGTGAAATTAAAGCAAATTCACTGGTGAACCCTTGTTGGATTGTTGATGTTATATTCAAATGGTGTTGTGTGTTTAAATTTACCATATATTCGTAAAGAGAGAAAGAGGTATTTTCGTACTTCTTTAACCTACAATGCTCGACAATAATTTATCTTATTGTATTTGTAAATCATACCAACGGCACAGGGACAGAAAGTTCCATTTAACATAAGAGTTTCGTTAGAGATATTAGACAGTCTTCCTCATATCCTAACGACTCAATATGTATTCTTCCTCTAACCTTAGATTGATCGTGAAGATCAATCAATTGTTGATGGTCCCTTGTGTTGTAGATCAATCAATCATGCCACAAAAGAAGGGGGAAGGAGAAGGTGGGAGGCTCAAGACATGCTAGGGACAATGGGGAGGTCTATCTTTTGATATTTGGACCAAATCATGTATAATTTGTTATTCTTACATCACTCAATAAACCTCTTAATTGTGTTATTTCTTTCATAATCTCCATAAGTCAACAGCTTAATTGGATTAGTTTATTGTGAAATCATCATCATAATCAGAAATTAGGGGGGGGGGGGAGCGTGCAAATTGCAAGTATATCCTCAGCATCATGATGTATAATCAAATGATTCCCCTTTTTTTTATTAGATTAAAAATTAGTATCTATCTCCTTTAATTTTTTTTTATTAACAAAAAAACACATAGGCTGGTTCTGCTATATGTCTTCATTATATTAAATAAAAATAAATTTGGAGGTGTGGTCTGAAAAGGATATCTTTATGGCACCTGTGACCTAACAATCTCACATCCACAAGTGCTTATTTAATTATTAACACAGGGTAGTAGTTAGAGGAGAGACTTTTTCTTTTCTTTTCTTTTTTTTGGGGGGGGGGGGGTGAATGAAAGAAAGACACCAAATAACAAATAGGGCACTATAGGAAAGACAAATCAGATCTCAAACATAAAGAATTACCATACACTACTGGTGTTTTTTTTTTTTTTTGGATTTCTGTGTAAACAGAGTCAAGCTACTGTTGACTCATAATATAATAAAGCCTTTTTATCACAGATTGTCTTCATTTATAAAATTTGAATTCGTGATCTTAATGGAAATAAATACCAAACTATTTAAATCAACATATGGTCGGTTTCTCATACATACTGTATACTTCAGTCATGATAGACTAATATGAATGTATAATCATGATTGTTCCCGTAACATAATAATTAGATTATTTGAATAATGTGTACCAGTATAATTAATTAGTTTGCCAGACAAACACTAGGGAGCAAGGGTGAAAGAAAAATGATTGGATAAGAAAAATAAATCAATGGGAATGCCTTGAAAGCCAAGACCTATAATAACTCCTCCAAGGCCAAAGACAATGATATGTTTGGATTATTTGACAAACCCTAAATTTCCAGCATCATCTATTCATCAACACCCCCCCCCCCCCACCCTTCTTTTTTTAATGGGAATTACATGTACATGCCAGCTGGCCCAGCTTAGCTCGACCAATATGACCATTCACCTATAATTAACTCTAGCATTACTGAGGCTAATTAATTTAAGAAATTTTAAAGTATCCAATGTCGGCATAAGTTTATTGTTTTTATTTTTTTTCATTGCAAGTGTGCCAGCTATGATGGTTGCAGCTAATGTTATCTTCAGCATGTAATTATATTCATCCCTTTCTTTGGGAATTAGTCAGCTCAACTAAAAAAAAAATTGTATATTGCTATAAAATATCTGAATTAAATTCAGCATATATTGAATTTTTCACATCATTCACACCCAAAAAAGAAGGGGAAAAAAACTATACATAGTATGGGCAGAGTTACATTGGGGCAAGGGAATCAATTGACCCCCTAACTTTTAAAAAAAAAAATTAAATATGAGATATTTTTGTGGATAAAATAAATAGATATATATTAATTAGTTTACATACATTTTACAAATGCGTGCTTAGTATGATAGTCGGCTGCTCTTTACTTGTTTCAAGGGGTCACAGGTTCGACTCTCATCACTCTAATTCTGAGGTGTCTTGTATGTTTTTTTTTTAGGTTTACCCATTCATTTTCCCTAATTTCTGCCTCTCAACTCTCTAGTCTTACTTTGCTTTCCTCCTCGGATGCACTCTCTCTCTACCCAGCCCACTGCCCATGCATTCTCTCTCTCCCTCTCACTCTCTGCAGTCTGCCCAACCCAGTCGTTGACCGGCCAATGCCGCCGGCCACCAGGCTCGTCACTAGTGCCACCACTTGTGCCGGTAGCCACCTCCACTCCTCCTCAGCTCTCCTCCTAACTCTTAAGTCCCAAATCCCAATTTGAGATAACTCTCAAAAATTCTCCCCCCCCCCCCCGATTTGAGTCCTGGCTCCGCCTCTAATACACACCCTCCTCTACTATGAAGAGTCACAAGGATTTCAAGCCTAGGACATTGACCAAATCTGCAGGAAAAAGCCGATGACAAAATGAAAGAGTTCGTAGAAGTTTACACCAATCTTTTGTGTCGGATTCAAATGATCCACCAATTTACATGTCCAAAAACATCAGTTCATCTGCTAATTTCAAACGAAAACGCGGTAGGCATTTGCATAGAAATCATAGAATCAGATCAAACAATAAAGGTTAGGCCTAGCGGAATGTAGATAGGCTAGGTATAACAGCATTACCTCGGCATAATGCAGGGCGTTGCTTCGTTTAGACCACTAGATTAGAAAATATTGACAAGCAAAAAAGACTGCATGTATTTACAAGGAGCAAATCAGGCAGGGCTGAGGAATACTGCTGATCATTTTACATCTGTCAGTCAATGTGCTTCAAGGTTAGAAAAGCACATATCATGAAGCACAACAATAAGAGAAAGAAGGTAGCTGCAAGTCCTTGGCGTCTTTATTAGCAAATTTACATTGACTAGCAACATTCCACCACACTAAAATCAAACATATCTCTCGCTGCTAGAAATCTAAACATACAAACTCCCAATAGCAACAGAACAGAATACACATTTCAGAAAAGATGAACAAAACTAGAGATGAATGCGATAGGACATCTCGAAAAGCAGAAACCTTCGCATCCCCTTATGCAGCAGGAGGCCTGAGTTCATGATCACGAGAAGTATCAAGCGTTGATGGCGGTAAATAATGCCACATAGGGAACATACCATAACTAGGGTAGAGAGCCATCTTGTTGGCCGCAGCATGATAAGCTGCAGGATAGGGTGGCATCAATCCAGAACTTGGGACAGCCATTGCTTTGAACTGCTGCTCCATCTTTTCTTTCTCTGCCTTGAGCATTTGTTTCTCCTCACGAAGTTCATTTTTCTCAGCCTGCAGTCGAAAGCTAAAGTTTAAAATAGGACCGCAAAAAGAGCTCTTTGATATTCCAAACACACAGAAGATGAACTATAATGCAACCTCATAAATTTATAGTAGCATTAAAAGAAAGACAAAGGGAAGAAGTTTATTTTATGAAAGAAGATATGTGAAACACAGTTTCTGCAACCCCACTGAGAAAAGAAGAAACAGTACAGCCACCATTGCCAATCTCTATTGTGGATGACATTGGCCAATCAAAAGTCTCAAGCATTCTCAATTTCTACATCATGAAGCAGCGAATGCTTTTGCCAACCAAGAGCCTCATAAGTCATAACAACTACTCCACACAGGAGTCCAGAGACACAAGTTTGATTCTGTGGTATTATAGAATAATTGACTATGCCTTTCACAACTGTTGAATCACTTTGAGCCAACACAAATAGCAGAAAAGGAAGAGTATCCATCAAATCAGAAGCTAGGCTCAATTGCTACAAGACAGCCTATTGTACACAACAGCTAGCTGAAGTTTGTCGAACATCATATATGGTTATGCAGAGGGA
Organism: Selenicereus undatus; assembly: GCA_017589665.1. Classification (NCBI taxonomy): domain Eukaryota; kingdom Viridiplantae; phylum Streptophyta; class Magnoliopsida; order Caryophyllales; family Cactaceae; genus Selenicereus; species Selenicereus undatus. Next base: position 1,209,448 of record JACYFF010019584.1, read on the forward strand.
TCATTTCATCAAACTGTTCCAACATTTCATATAAATCACATACTCCACAAAAATGCAAGTAAAAATTAAGCACTGATAACTTACAAGTCTAGAACTTAACCAAAAAAACCTGACCTTCAGACTTTCTATTTCTTCCTGTAGCTTTTTATTCTCCTCTTTATATTCCTTAGCTTCAGTTAGTAATTGGTTGACAACCCTAATGGCATCCGTCAATATAGCCAATTTGTCAGTTTTGGCAGCTCTTCCAGGTACCAGGGTGGTGCTCAAGTCTAAAAAGCTGGACCATGAGTGAGAAAAGAAAAATGAGATTCTGAACAACCACATTACTCTGCGGAGAGCCAGAAGCAATACAAAAGATGAAATAGTCAAACTAGTTTGTGAATAACAGTCTGCATACTTCTATACTGGACATTGGATAACCTGAATTATTCACTTGTTTCCTTCGTTTATTTTGTCCTTTCAATTTTCCCGCTGAGTTGTTCGTTAGCTCATATATTAGGACTCAAAGATATTTACTCAGAAGGATTGCATGCCTGTCATTCAATTTTTCCCTCCGTAGCCTCTCACGGTATGCTTTAGTTCCTGTTTTGCTGTAGCCATCAGTGCGTCCTCTGTCAAACAGCAGGAAAGATAGTCAATAATAGTACAAATAAAATTCATCGCTTGAGCAATATCCACTATGTAAATTAAACAAGGAAATAACCTATCCTTAATAGCATAAGATCATATAATAGACCACAAATACAAAAATAAAAAACACCACCTTTTCCTTGAGGTTTCCTTTATAGAAGATTCCTGTTCTTGTGGTGCACAACTTGTCTGCGAAAAGTCGATATCAAAGCTAGAACTGCACAAAAAAAATTCTCTAAATTAACATTGTACTAGTATGTCCTTGAGCAACATAAAGGAATCATACTCTTACTCAACTAAACACAACCAGAAAACAAACTAGAATCATTCATCTACAAAATAAAAAATTTCTAGTTTCAGACACTGAGATCTAAATTTGCAGTATTTATGTAAAGAAAATGCTAATAGAATCAATGAATTTGCATCAGCAATGCCCCACAAGTATAGTTGAGATCTCTCCTAAAGAGAAAACCATGCTTGCCAAATCTTTAGAATGCAGCTTCATTCTCCAGAAGAAATAAAGAAACAGACAATAAAAATGTACGCTTTTTACTATATCTTCTATCATGAATTTTTTTTAAAATAATGTGATTTTTTACTATATCAAAGACTTTGATTTCCATAATTCAACTTCACCACAAACCCTACAGTCGAAAAGGCACAAAATTTAAGATCAAAATACCGAACAAGAATTCATCTATTAATATTCTACCATACGATTCGTTCAATACGCAAAAGGCGCGCGCATTCGTCAGCAATGGAAGGAGATTAGCCTCTAAGTTGAACTTAGCTTCATCAAATGAGGAACAAACATTAATTTCACCACAAAACACCACAAATAAACAAAAATCCGCAGAATAATCGAATTTTGATCCATTAATTACGACGATTATCAAACAGGAGATTGAAATGGATGAAAAATTATACGAAGAAATCAAAATTCAATTGAAAGCGGCTTAAATTGAGAAGAATACCTATGATTAACCCAGGAGAAATCGGTGGAAGCAGCATCATCGATGAAACAAGTGTAATCAAGCGGAAGATCCCAAGCGCTATCATCAAAAGAAGCCATTGTCGATTCTATTTTGAGAGTTCAGAAGATCAATTGTTCAATCGAGAATTCAAAAAACGATCGAATATCATATCTCTATATCAATATCTCTCACATAAGGAGAAGAGAGAGAGAGAGCGCGAGAAGTGGGTCAACCAGAGTACACCTTGAGAGAGAGAGAAACAGAGATGAAAAAACCAGAAAATGGAAGCCCAAAAAAAAGGGAAAATCAAATAAAGGACTTCGGTGCGCCCCTTCAGCTACCACCGGGGTTAGGGTACTGTGCTATTTGACCAGGAAGGCAAACTCATGCACTAGGATGGGTTTTTTTTTTTTTTTTTTTTGGGGTCAAAAAATATACTCAACAGCAGCCATTGGTCTATAAAGCGCTACCAGTTTTTCCACAACGAATTTTTTTTTGTTTACAAGACATGAATCAGTGTTACTGAATTACTCTTTTTTACAATTTGCTAATTAAATATCAATTTTTCTTTTCAAATTTATCACCGATAATAACAAGTTGTATAATCACTTGATGGCAATTTTAAAAAAAAAAAAACACTAAACGTAGTGACAACCAGGGGGAAGGTAGACTGGTCTCTCAGGTAAAAATTGAACACCTTACCTTTACTTTAACTAGGAAAGTAGACTTTTATACTAAAAGAAAATTCTATTCTGACTAATAAAAAATATACCAAAAGTCCACTAACATAATGTATGTGATTGGTTCTTTTTAATTTTTTACTTTTATCATTAAATCCCTTAGTTGTTAGATAATATTTTTAATTTAATTAAATCATATTGTATTAATAAAATTCAACATCAATTTTATTAGTATATTTAGAGGGATCATTGAAAAAACTATGGGACCCTTTTTCCTGGGGTTTGTGGCGCTGGATTTTTTTCCCCCTTTTTTTATTGGGGCGGGTAGGGTAGGGTGGAAATGTCAGGTGTGGAATGGAAGATGCTTGATAGATTGTTGAAAGATGACTTTGTTTGATTTCAAGATTTTCCAGACCTTATCACTTCAACATGCATGTTGCAATTCTACTGATTGATGAGCAAGTGTCTATAGAATAATGTTAAGGCATCAACATCAAGTTCGCTCTTTAGATTTCCATTAGTCCCTCAACATAAGATCCATAGAAAATTATGATTTGTTTTGGTTTTAGGTTCTTGAATGAGGTTTTTTTTTTTTTTAATCTACTTATCTTACTCGTTTACCAATTAGATAGATTATCGCTGAACTTTAGGAGAAAGAAATTTGCTCGAACATAGATCTTTTCTTTTGGTTCGTATGAGCCACAACGGGCGGTATAATACAGTAAGGAAGAACATTTAAGTGACATGAGACAAACTTGTCATTTTATTAGTACAACATGTACAAGTAGGGTGCTGCAGAAAACAGCTGCTTTGCCCAAGATGACAAGCAGCAATACATTCCACTGGATCCACGTTGGCCATTGTCATCAGTTTGATACAAATAGATTGAATGAGTGCTGAAATAATGATCAAATAACACGGGCTTCATTTTTAAGCTTGTCTATTAACTCATCCACAGAAGACAATATGAGCCCAGCTTTTCTCTTTGGGGGTTCAGTGACTTCAACCACCTCAATGTCAGATCTGATTTGAACATTCAGCTCATCTGGGGTAACTTTCTTTATCGGTTTTGATTTCGCCTTCATTATGTTGGGAAGTGTAGCGTACCTCGGTTGGTTCAGCCTCAAATCAGTGCTGCAACACGAGTAGTGTAATTAACCTCACATACATCAGGACAATGGCACATTCAAATATTAATTTCAACAGTGGTCAAATCTAAACAGAGATTTGATCCAGACCAGCATGATGCATGTTCATGAGAGCTCCCAATAAGGAGGAAGTAACAGCAAATAGACTGACAGGGAAAATTCTTTCCTTGACAAGAAACGGGTCCAGTTCTTGGAGCTCATGCATCACTGAGATATGTTGAAATTACCTTAGGACATTAAGGGCCTGTTATATTCAGCCGTTCAACTTTGCCTGCTCTAGATTAAATACAGTAATTGATATACAGTTGATAGACTTGATTAAATCAATGAATTTGAACGTTATTCAAGTTCCGCAATTTTCTAAATGTCAAATCCTGACCTACCTGACTAGCTATCAACTGATGAGAAATCTCACCAATCCCTCACATAATCTTCACTGAAAATTATCAACTTAGATACAATACTAGTGTTTCTAAATTTCAAAAGGAAACGAATCAAATGAAATGGAAATGGGAAATCTGAATAAAGACAACATTCCCTAATATGCAGAAAACTCAGCCACATAGTTGCTTACAACAGTACCAGTTAATGAATAATGGCACTAGAGCACAACACTGTGTCAACCCGGCTTTTGCCCATTTGCAAAAGCATTAGCCAATCTTAACGCCTCCCTTTCCATGTCATGGGGATTGAAATAATCTACATGGCCTCTCTAGTTTGACTAAAAGTTTCCATGTCCCTGCCCTACCAGCCCCTCAATTATATGGCTTGTGGTCTTTTCATGCTTTCGAATCTACTGCTCAATGGAATGACAAGCATCGTAATTCACGAGAAGCAAATTAGCTTCTACCAAAGTGCTTTGTAAGAAGAATTTATAAAACAAATCAATATCCAAATCAAAAGATGAACATAAAGAGACAGATCAGATCAAATGCTCACGTTATCACTGCTGGCAAGTCTAAACATAGCGTCTCAATCCCTTCATCTACTTCTCTGTCCACTGTGACTGTCTGCTTCTCCTTATCCAGCACAACCTTCAATAAACAAATATCAAATCACAGAAGCATATTTTTGCATGTACTAAAGAGTGAAATTAGTCTCTCGGCATCAGTCCCTTTGTGTGTAGAAATTCTTATCCGCCATGGAAATTCACAAAATCATAGGCAAAACAATAGTGAGTTACAATGTTCATTGCACTGATGCAGAGATGCTATTCAGTAACACAAAAGAAGGGACTTCTGGAGCTCCGGTAGATCTCCCATCGTCAAAATGAAGAAATACCTTTGAAGCAAAAGTTCCCTGCGGCCAATTAAGTAATCCAGCCACCATCTGTCCTGTTTGGTTGCAATCATCATCAATGGCCTATACAACACAATATCCATCGTAAGCAAGAATTTACATGTACTTGATCTCCTGGAAAATATCTCACAGCTATACAGACAACAAAAAGTAAAAAGCAAGGACGAGAGCAGAAAATCCATAAACTAATTATCAAAATACATCTACAAAATACCAGCAGGTCATAACTTTCATAATTGCAGTATGCTTCATGCCACATAAAATCTTGAAAATGATAAGGTACACTTTGTGGCGCAGAAACTTGGCACGTAATTCATCATCTTATATACTACCATATTTTTTAATCCTTTTTATTACATTAATTAGTCAGTCAATAGTTACAATCTAGCATAAAAGGACATCAAAGTGATTCAACAAGACTCGGTTCGTATATCTTATCTTATTACGTGGTATCTCATGTGATCCAGCACAATAGACTTAGCAGCTTATGTTCAGTTAGAATGAGGCTCATGACAACCTGAAACAGGGTATAAAGGGGAAGCCTGGATCCATAAAGAGACACATACATCATAAACAATAATCAGCCAGTGGAAGGTCTCCGTCCAAAAACTGGTAACAGATAACCGGAACCTGATGGTCCAACTGAGAGAATTCCAATGCACCAATCCGCTCAGAGTCAATTGGTGATCACCAAGAACAATATTATTTTGAACTCGTGATGTTCCTATTGACACAATTCAGGTACTCCATCTACCTTGACAACACTTTCATCCTCAACCCCCACCCCCTGATTGTGCAATACATAAATGACGATAGAGATCTTGATACCACAGACTTTGATCAATGGGTCATTAAAACATGAGAATTTGTAAAGTTGGACAATGCCTTCATCCACATGTAATTGATAATATGGGATTTCCATGCCTCCCATTGAATGCATTCGTAATCCAATTCACGTTTTCGAATATCCAATTAATCAGTTTACACATCATGTTGAAGTTGCACAGATTGTTTCGTCTTGTCATGTATTTTCAGTTCAATCATTACAAGTGAATTTTTAATAGAACAATATGTTTGCATAACACTTTTTAAAATGCCAATCAACTCCCATCAAACCCCATAAAGTCAAAACATATACTTTCCCATTTTCAAGTTGTCAGCGAAGGCCAAATTTATAGAAAACCAATAGGCATAAAAGAAACATTAATTTAGGATCCCTTAATAATGCTGAAATCAATAAACTGACTAGCTTCTCAAACAATGAACTAAAATCAATGTCACCATCCCACTCCTCAAACTCAGCTATCTTCGTTGCACATAGACAAAATCAAAAATTTCAAAGTCTATTCCCCAATTCTTCTAACATTCCCAAAGATTCCTCAAATCTATTCCCCCATTTGCCCAACATTCCCAAACGCCCCTCAAATTCAACCTCCTCCACATACTCAGTTAGCAAAACTCAAAATGCAGTTTTTATGTACCTAAGTCTATGACAGTAACAGACATATGAAATCAAAATATAATGTCCTGATTTTTGGGGGCAGATTAGAAAACAGAATTTTACACTTTCAAGATTCAAATCTAAACTTAATTAATTACCCTAAGTCCAGATGCTTTAGATTCACAGCCAGTCCAGCAAGCACAACTATCGCTAAATCAATGCTGCTAATAGACTCTAGAGACTAAAGAGGGACCTCCACAACATTTTCTATAGGATTCCTACATTGTACAGGTCTGAAACTAGAAACAAAAAAAGCTTCCTTCACTATCTCAGTATCTCCTTCTAACTTAAGCAAGTGCATTCTGTTCACATATATCCCTTGCACTTTGCAGTCCTCATTGTGTAAGCATTGACACTATGTAACACTCAATACAAATGCCCTTTGCAAGGAACATAAATCCCTCGTCAGTATCATCTCTTTCTCCATGAGCCTAGGAGGCAACAACCATGCCTTTAGAGTCATTGACAAAGCAAAATAGAATTCTTAATAGCTTTGCACCACTTGCTAAAATGTTCTAAGTGTTTATCACTCAATCAAACTATTAAGAGTATAAACTTATTCCTGGGACTTCAACCATCAGCTTAAGCTTTTAGTTGAGATAATTCTTGAACATGGTATCACAGTCTTTCTGAGCGAGAGGTCTCAAGCTCAAATCTCAGCAGCCCCATATTGATAAGGTAGGGAAAGCCTTTGCAACAACCACGCTTCAAGCCCAAAGGGCATTCGCGTGAGCGGGCATGTTAGAGTATAAAGTATAGACCTATTCCTGGGTCTTCAACCATCAATTTAAGCTTTTGCTTGAGATGGTTCTTGAACACAAACATATTTATTTCCACCACAACAGCACCAACGACATTCATAGCTGAAAACAGCATCATGTCTGAGCGCACAAGTGAAATCTACTAACCCAATTTATATGGCAATGACATTGATAGCTGAAAACACCATCATGGCAATGACATTCATAGCTGAAAAAACCATCATGTCTGAGTATCACCAATGACTTTATAATCTTGCCTGAGTAACACAAATGAAATCTAGCAACCAAATTTTACAGCAAGATGATTCAAAACCGTCACATACAGCAAAAATCTCAATAATCCACATCATATCATCAGTCACATTTATCTAAAGATCATGTCTTTCACACCACCAATTTAGTACCCAAACCTCACAAACCCATTAACCAATTCAAAAACTCCCCTAAACCCTGTTCAATTCCAAGCATTTAAACTCAAATTTACGAACCCCAACATCAATTAACCCTAACCCAATCAAATAGAACTCAAATTGCACACTTCAAAATGCAACAATAAGTTAAAACTCTGTCAAAATAAGAAGGCAAACCTGTTTACCAAGGAGAAGAAGCCCAGGTTTCTCAACATCAACAAGAGCCTTAAGCAACTTGGCTACATTCAAAGGGTAAAGATGATGATTCGATTCGACATGGATGGCTCGATCAGCACCCATTGCTAGACCCGTGCGCAGAGTATCAACGCACTGGGCGGGTCCCATACTAACAGCGACAACTTCAGAAGCCAACCCAGCTTCCTTGATTCGAAGGGCCTCTTCAATGGCGATTTCACAAAAAGGGTTCATCGACATCTTGACATTCTTTGTTTCTACCCCAGTTTTATCGGGTTTAACCCTGATTTTGACGGCGTAATCCACCACTCTCTTGATTGCCACCATGATCTTCATCTTCTCTAGTTCTCTTGGTTTGATCTTCCGTCTCAGACAGTCTTTCTTCTTCTATCTCTCCTTCTCTCTCTGAGTCAGTGTTGAGCTTGAAGCTATCCAGTGATTTCTGAGAACAAGTGAGCAATTTTGGTTTTATAAGTTACGTTGTGAGCTTCTGAAATGGGCCTGTCCTCCTTGGGTACTTGGGCTAAGAAGTTCGATAATAACATGCTAACGGGCTGGCCCAATAATGGCCCGTTTAAGAAATCAGTATCTTTTTCAATTTGCATATCATACTAATTCAGAACCTTAGAGGGTACAGATGGGTATTATCACAAGGTCTTTTTATATAATTCATTCTACTTTAACATGGGTTAAAATTGATCAAGTTGACTTGATATATTTTATTCATGAACAACTTGACTTTGCCAATTTCATTAATGGGTTAACCATGACCCGACATGACCTATTTAATTAACAGGATGACTCCAATCCTGCACCGTCTGACCTTTACCCACACGTAGTTACATGCTGCAAGCTGCAAAGGTGACGTTACATATTCCTTATAAGAGCTTCCCCAATGACATGTCATAAGAGGGTTTTAAGAGGACAGAAAATGTGTTAAAAGTAGGCCAATCATTGCAGATGGGTTTTTTTTTTTTTAAATGAAAGTATCTCAATCAATAAGCATACACACCTAAACAAATATAAACATTAATATCAAATACACAATTTTATTCCAGAAAAAGCCACCTTTACACACACTAATCGTTCATCTTCTCATACTCACTATTTCAAGAGACAATTTAAAGAAGAAACCGACAAATCTACCGTAATTTTTTTAATGAAATGAAGCTGTCCAATCTAGTTTAATGTCATCCATCAGGTAAATATTGATCACTTGACATAAAAGAGAGTGCATTTAAAATGCGATAATGGACAAAAAGTTGAAATGACGCTCGTGTAACACGGCTTTTTTAAAAAAAAAGGAAAAAAAAAGTTGTTTCCCTTATTAGCCATCTGTGACTCCACCATCCCTCCAAATTACGTGATTCACGCTTTAGCCTCTTTTTTTAATAAATTTCGTGGAAGAGGAAAGTTATTATGCTCTAACAAAGCGATTAGTAATGTGATTATAGTAATGTGGAAAGTGTCATTAAATGGATAATACACATCAAAAAAGTGTCACAAGATAAGAGAGAGTCCTGAAAAGTGATGATGTGTATGAATAAATCTCATCACTATTGACGCATTTGGAATCATCGTGAATGCTCATATTGACTATTGTACCCTTTTTTCATTGGAACGAATATAATACATCGGATTTGTGCACTATTGTATCAGACTCGTATCATTTTGAATTTTAAATAATAAAAAGTTATGAAGGTCAAATTTATTTAAATTTTCGTATACCGAGTGATATTTGATCGGAGCAAGATGGTAAGATTAGTATGGTCTGTTACTGGTTGCTATGAAGTTGTATCGAATGGTACATAAAGTATTGTAGCCTGAAAACAAACAATTGCCCTTCATTATCTCCTTTTATTTGAGCATATGTATGATATGACCATCAAAAGTACTTCAACCGTTCTAAGTACATTAATAAAATAGACATTAAATTTACACTAATACGATTACATGTAATCAGATGGAAAATGTCACCATGAAAGTAGAGCATTTTAAGGATGAAATTAAAATGAACCGGTCATATTGAATCTATATATCCTTGATGTACTATTATCGGTGTAAATATAAATTTCGCAAACTGTGTAGCACTCAACACAACTTTCCTTCGTAGGGAAACGCACATTTATGGTCACTATATACTATCAGTTCATCTCTGTACGTATTCTAACAAGCTTTTCTATATATATAATAAGGCACCCACCATTGATTAATTACTAACTATGTCTTACACCCTAAGAATCTGTTCTTTTCAACTTATTATTAGTACTTATTACAAGCATTCAGTAATGATTAATACTCATTAGCACCAATTAACACTCATCAGTCTTTATTCACATTTTTTACTTACAATTTCATCCCGGATGAACACTCATCAGAAATATAATAATCAGTATTGATGAACACTTATCAGCACTTATCAACATTGATAATCACTTACCGACAGTAGATTCCTTATAATAAGTAGGTGGGGGGGGGGGGGGGGAACATGTCCTTAAATTAATCCTAGCTGCCCCTTCTGCCTTTGTTTTTCTTGGTTGCTATGGGTTTAGCTCTAACTGAACCTAGAGTTTGTTGGGATTAAGCGAGATATATACCCCATAACAAGATGATCGATATGCACGAGCCAAAGTCATGATGACTTATTTGGGCACTTAGAATTATTTGTGCTAAGAACTACAGCAATATTAAAGAAAAAAGTTCTTTTATTTCCAAAAGCAGCTGGTATCCAAAATGATGAATTAGGTTTCAATAATTTGGGTGCCAAAAAGTCTGCCCTATCATGAAGGCACTGTTTTTGTGTTGACATTTCTATCCGAATGAATGTGGTGGGGCAAGCATTTCACGTTGCTATGCGTTAGTTAATCAATAAATATCAATATAAGTTGGTTCAAGCGGTTTGACACTTGTTTTAGCCCCTTTAGTAAGGTTTCGGGTTCGAGTCTTGTGAATGAAAAAATTATGTAATATGAGAGCTCTAATCCTTATTGAGTCAACAGTACTTCGACTCCAATAAAATAAATAGTCCAAAACCTAAAAAACCAATAAATGCATGGTTGCCATCCTGAAAACAACAATGTAATTATACATATATGTTAACTTTAGAGACTAGCTAACCTGATGCGATTCAGACAACATAATTTTATTCTATTTTATTTAAAAGGGAAACCATACAAACAGAGGATAAGCCTTTAAAAAAAAAGTCAAATAAAAGAACAACATCATCCCACTTAAGTACTACTATAAATTCTTGGCTACCACCCTTGAAGCTCAGAGCAAAGCAGGAAAACACATACACAGCAATGAAGCCTCTTATTACGATTGTCGTAATGGCCGTGTGGTATATCGTTCAGGCTCCTGCTCTTCGCCTTCGGCCAACTAAGGACGAGATCGACACCAGCAAGGTGGCGCTATACGTGTTCGGAGACTCCCTGTTCGACACCGGCATGACGCTCTACCACGACTCCAAAAGTATTGGCGCCGCCAAGTTCTGGCCCTACGGCGAAACCTACTTCAAGAAGCCCGCCGGGAGGTTTTGCGACGGCCGTGTGATCCCTGATTTCATTGGTACGTATTTATGTATGCTTGACATGCGTATGTATTGATCGTAGTCTTTGGTGATTAATTGTAACTATTGAAAAAATGGTGATTTTAAATTATATGAATTTTGGCAAAAACAAATATAAAAATGTGATAAAATTGGTGATTTTAAATAAAATCTCATTATGGTAAGTGAAATGTTTTGTTGGGTACAATTTTTGAAACTTCCTAGTCACTCCCTCGGTATTAATTAATTCTTAAAAAATTGTCTGTTATTTCATTTTGAAATGTCCAAAAATAATGTCTTGTTTTTTAAAATAAAAATATAAAATTTATAGGCATTCCGAAAAAGCAAAATAACCCTTCTTAAGTGTGTTGTTTTGATTTAAGATCCATATTACAACGTTTTGAAATTGAAAAAAATGGTATGATTGAATGGTGAAAGTGTATTACATCTTGTAAATTGTGTGAAATCATCTTTTTATTTATAACTTACCACATTTCTAAAACATGCTTATCATATGGCATCGCAAGCAGAGATGATCCGATTAGGGTCTCATTTTAATACTTTATCGGTGTAGTTAACGAATATTTAAACTTAACAATTTATAATTAAGTACAATCGTTGAAAATTTGCTGATTTTACATTATAAAACATGTTGATTCAGAACTAGACAAGACATTTAAGGATGTAGCAAGACGTATATCATCGCCCTTTACAAAATTATCCGTACTTTGAATTTGAAACACAATAATAAAAATGAGGGAAAATTGAAGTGATGTTTTGAATTCAAACACCAAGGATAATATTGGTATTTTGTATTTTAATCTTAAAATGTGTAAAACCTGAGAGCAGACATTCTTTTCGAGATATTCTTTTCGAGACTGATGAAGCAATAAAGAAATGTTAATTTACCAAATTGTCCCTCACTGTCTGTTTTTTTTTTCCCCGCTCTCTCACTCCTCTTTGACAGACTGAAAATAACCCATTACCAATGCACAAATCCATCGATCTAATTTCTCATTAACCCTCCTCCAGCTCTAGACCTGAAAAACGCATCATTTGATTCAGTGAAGGGTTGAGTTAACTTCACATTGAATCATATTGCTAATTAGGTTCGGTTTCGATTTCGATTTCGGATCAGAACGTTTTTAGTTGACATTGATTTCAAGTCATGCGATTTTTTGCTCTAATAACTTGTTTTGTAATGAAAAATAAGTTTGGGGGAGAAAGTTCTGGTCAAATCCGTTTGGGTCGATTTGGTTTCCGAAAAATCTATGAGTATATTAAGACAAAAATTCCTAACATAAAACTAATGTCGCATGTCACAATTAGGAGGTCTAATAAACATCCTAAGCTAAATCATAGCCTAAACTCACTCTTAACATTGACATAATCAATTCCAAATATAATGATTAAAAACAAAGTAGTTATTGATTAAAATAAGACATCTATTTTAAAGACATTGATTAATGTAACTTTTGGCAATATGAAAAATTAAAATAATTTTTGAGGATTGCGGTAAATAATTAAAATTCTAATATAAGGGTTCACATTTCACAAGATATTTAGAAATTAAAATAAAATTCTCATTGCTAGTGTGTATAATACAATAGTAAATGATTATTAGCAGTTAAGCATCTATGAAATTAATCAGTGCATCGCGCTGACTCAAAAGTTAGTTATAGATCCAAAGTATAGCTCGCTCATTAGTGACTGTGATATTCTTGTATGTTTGTTCATATTTCATTTGGCTTTACTAAAAGATCATGTAATAAAGGGCCCCAAAAGATTGCTAAATTAGCTGGTCCACATGGATTTGCTAAGATTTGGATAGATGAAGGACGAACTTGTATCATGCCACTCATTGCAACAGAAAAAGTTTTAGAAGTGTCCTGTAACAATGCATTTATTATTTTATTAAATTTATTTACGTACTTGCAGCTCAGTATGCGGGTCTGCCCTTACTCGAACCATACCTTCGTCCGGGGCTCAATGTGTACACAAATGGAATCAATTTCGCCTCTGCTGCTGCTTGTGTCTTAGTTGGAGTTCGTCCTGCAGCTGTATGTTTCATAAACATTCACTACATTTTTAGTGTCCACTTTAACTTTTTTGGGTTTTGTGAAAATATTTATGCTTGACTTAATAACTCTAAGTCAACTTTATGCTTGACTTATTTAATTTTGCCTTTTTAACTGTTTCTCTTTGGGGATCGATCCAGATTGATTTCACAAGACAAGTAGAATATTTTCGCGAAATGGTGCAGAAAATGAAGCAACAAATTGGGGAAGATGAGGCCAACAATGTGATATCTAAAGCAGTCTACTTGTTCGACATTATTGGAGGAAATGACTATGTTCAACTCATCAAGGACAATATCAATAAAACCATCTCTCCTTCCTTTAAGCAAGTGTACACGAGGGAGATCCTAGGCAACATTAGTGTCCGCCTTAAGGTAAGAAACCCTGGATTATACTAACGTACATAAAGAAAATATCAGTTCACTTAATCGATAAAGTAATTAATAAGAAGTTTTATCATGACAAATTGAGCTGGTTGATTGATGACGATCTAATTAATCAGACCATCTACAACGAAGGAGCAAGGAAGTTCGCATTCCAAACCTTAGGGCCATTAGGGTGTATGCCGAATGTGAAGTACACACTAGGATACAAGGGGTTGTGTGCAAAGGAGCTACAAGATATGATCATCACACACAATGCCGAATTTTTTAAGTTGATGAAGGAGTTGGAGAGCCAATTACCCGAGTTCAAATATACAGTTTATGACTTCTACTCCTCGGCATATCTGCGGTTCCTCCAGGGGGGAAAATTTGGTAAGTTTTATACATGGCTCTACCTGTAGATATGTGGATGATACCTTTCTTCCTCATGTTACATTGGATTTTTCTTTTTTTTTAAAAAAAATTTCATTTTATCACATTTTCGAAGGTAGCTTTCATTGCTTAAATTCCTTCATTGTGTTTGTGTATGCATGGTCACCAACTTGGGTGCCTCTATCTGCTTTGCTATAATGGCACAATGCTGTTGCTAGCTATCACTGGGTCCTTTTTGCATTGGGCAATTAATTTGTGTCGTGTCCTGTCAAGTTTAAATTGCATTGATCATTCACACGCGCGCGCGCACACAGGCGCATATATGTATATATATATCTATATATATATATATATATATATATATATATTAGAAAACAAAGAAATCGGTCTCAAATTACGACTAAATGTAACTAGTCTCTTATCGGTCACTAAGATCTTTTCGAGACATATTTCAGGGTTTTCGAAACCGATTTTTTCGGTTTCAAATGACACGAATTCTTGTAGTGATATGCATTCAATACTAGTGATGTGGAAATTGATGAACGAAGAAACTGACAGGATTCAAGGAAACCCAAACTGCATGCTGTGGAAGCGGTGACTTCAATGGGCAATTCACTTGCCAAATGAAAGAGTTAAACTTCACAGTCTGCAGCAATCCAAGTGACCATCTGTGGTTCGATGGAGGTCATACCACTGAAGAGGCCAACAGCCAATTGTCTCAGGAATTTTGGGGTGGATCTCCCAACCTTGTTGCCCCTTACAATCTCAAGGCTTTCTTTGCAATGCATTGATGAAGTATTAATGTATACGGCTCTTAATTTGGGCTCTTTTCAATTCGCTGATTTCCACCACCTTATAATGACATATCTAATTTGGACATTCAGGTCATGATGAGTAAATTCCTTTAAACTATTAAAATAAAAGCATGCTGAAAATATTTAGAAACTTATAATAAAGAAAAGGTGATCGAAGAAAAAAAAAGAGTAAAACTGTACTTAGTTCTTACGAAGTTTCTAAGACATTTTTGAACAAAAAATATGGTTCTTACGAAAGAAGTCTAGTCTTAACGGTTCTGATTCTTGTTACATGTATTTTCGTAAGGAACTGTCAAAATTGATTTCTAAAATTAAAAATTGGTATCAGAACCACTTGACCAGCTTCGGTCTGGTTCGAGGCACCCTAAAAATATGCTTACCCCCTGCATGCTCAGGTAGACGAAGTTAACAGCACATACCAGATATTAAGATCAAGATGGTGCATGAATCTAAACAGAGATACGATTCAGGCCAACATGATGTGTATATACGCGTGACAAAGTGATTGCAAATAGTCACACTCACGGGGAAATTTCTCTTTGAAATTAGCTTAGGACATTATGGGTCCTTTAACTTTAGCAGTTGGACTTATAAATTTATCTTTTCTAAATGTCAAATCTAGAGCTACCCGTGGAAAGATGAGAGGGCTTACCTACCCTTGGTTAGCTTTTTTAATTTGAATATGACGTCTTATGAAATATAAAAAATAATAATTCGCAATATAGATTCAACTTTCGCAGTATCTGGTGAGGTACAGATGCGAGCAGTCTTACATATGCAAACATTAGTGTTTTTTGGTTATGAAATGACGCAAATAATTCTTGGTTTAACAACAGATTTATCTGTTAAAAAAGAAACCCTTTTTTCGGATCAAATTTAGTATCAAAATATCAGCATTATTTTCCCTAGTGGACGTAAATCACAAACTGAGGAAATAAATTTAAAAGAAAAGGAAGACTTTGTATAGGTGTTCTTACATATATACATGACAAATATGGGGTTTGGTTGAATGGGCCTAGCATTGTGGGCTCTCACATAATTGTGCGAGGCCCAAAAATGAGAAAATGTGGCCCATATGTAATAAATTATGAGTTTCTCTTCTTGATAAGGCCATAACAAAGTTACAATTTCTGGTCGTTTTTTTTGGTGAACTAAAAGCTTAAAGCCCTCAACATGAGTCTTATCCAAATGTTCCAAAATTAAACGTCAGTTGGGAGCCCTTGTTCTCCTGTGTAGAGGTTCCCCCCCCCCCCCCCCTTCCAAATTATAAATATCCACTATTCTTTTTGATGGATGAGGACTAGGCCCCACAAGACAATTCGAAGTGAACCTATAACCCATAATGGCTCAAACCGAGCCGAATCTAATTTAAAGATTTCCATCAAAATTATTTTCCTTTGCAAGACAAATGTATTGGACAACCGATCTAAAATCAATTTGGATTAAAAATGATCTAACCTGAAATAAAAATCAGACCTAGTCTTATTGATCTAAACATGATTTGATCCGAAATTAACTCAACACGAAATTGAACTAAATGACCTATTTGTCAAGCCTAATCAATTCACTAATGATGGTAAAGCCTAAGGAAAAGGGTAGATCACAAAACATGACTTCTTAGCGCAACTAGCCTACAACCTCCTTGTGCATATTGTGATCGCTAGAGTTTGATTGCTAGCGTTAAAAATTAAACACCATAAACTTATGTGATTATTTGTCTCTCTTAGTACAACATGCTCAAAGAAATAAGACCGCTTATATCTGGATCTCCCCAAACCCTATAAAAATTAGACACACACTGAAAGTTTAGCAAAACACTGCGAAAGAAAAAGGGGGCAAATAACACAAGTTGGAAAGTTGCATTAAACATAAAAATCTTTGGGATAAAATTGCCTGCACCAGCATGGAGGAGAGAGAAATTGATTAAACAATACAGTAGAAGCCAAAGAAAGTTTCAAGGGAAGTAAGTTCTCGAGGTGCCCAACTTTTTTGACTCTCAGGTGAAAGAATGTCTTTAATAATTAAATGGGGATAATAGAATTAAATTAAATTAATAAAATACTAATTATTAGATTAATTTTCCCACCAAATTGTAGTGGGAGTATCTTTGTCTCAATCCATTAGTCAAGGAGCAAACCGGATAATGGGGAGTAAAATATGGATCAACTCTGATTTTATGTAACATACTCATTGGCACATGGTAGTCTTAGGTCCATAAATTCATATTATGGTATATAATAATTTTTTAATTTTTTAATTTTCATGGTTTTCTTTCGTAGAGTTAAAGTTTTCTTGATCTGAATTACACTATATCATATCCTGTATTTATAGATCCGGATCTATAAATGCTAGTCTTAGAGGGTTCTAATCCAACTCAACTTTTTTTTACTTTTGAGTGTTGCCCTCTCCACCTAAAAGACAAGTGTTTCATGCATTCATGTTGTCTCTTGAGTCACAACTATGTTGATTGAACTAGCTATATGTGGCCTAATGGTTAATTAGGGTCTTGTTTGATACTTGCACATATGATTCATTAACCATTAAATAAAATCAGTAAACTCAAGTTAGTTCGAGGAGTTTGATAGTTGTTTCCTTTAGGCAGGATTTGGAGTTTGAGTTTTATGAATAAAAGAAAAAATGTGTAATAGGAGAATGTACTTTATTCCTTTATAGGCCAACATTAGCTTGACTTTGGCAAAACAAATGCACAAAGAGACCAAAAAAAAGTCATGACTTGATTGCTTAATTGGTCTCTATATTTGTACCTTTTGTAGATCATATAAAAGACTCGTATAAAGATTTAAGAACACACTTGAAATCAGCCGTACTTGAAAAATCAAGAAAAGTAGCTACATGACAGTCCTGGATTTTTAATTCTTTACTCCTTTGTCCCACTGAAGTCGTCAAAATTGGTCAAAGACAATATACATTGACATTGACCATCAATCCAAAACAACGAATTCAAAAATCTAAAAATCATAATCGAAACTATTTTTTAATAATTTATAAATGTATTTGTTTTACATTTAGGATTTGACTAAAATTATAGGAAAAAAAGTTGATCAATCTTCTGAAGATTAGCAACAACTATGTATGACAAAGACATATATAGCTGTTATTAGAAGATAATAAAAGCTAATTCCGAAGTTGATTGGTGTGGAAGATATGATGTAACTCTTAATTAGGTTTGAACATTGTCTACAAGTAATGTGGAATTAAAGATACATTAAGTACATCACAAACTAGAACATTCTTGATGTGATTGGGTTATGTTTACACTTACCAACATATATAGATGTTCTCTTGCGTCTAGGAGTTGAGCTTTGTCAAAAGAAAATACGTTAAAATGAGCGTTTTTAGAGTCAGCTAAATTTTTAGAGGCATCGAGAAGGGTTCATTGAAAATTAGTGGCTATTTTTTTTCAAGAATATAATAAAAGGGCAGGACAATTAACTTCACTAAATATTAATGTGTTATTTCTGTTTGATATTTATTCGCTATAATGCTTTATCTATAAAAACATTAAAAGTTGAAATGTCCATTTAAAATTTTTAAAAAATTTAAGATATTCTACGACGTAAAATTTGTTATTATTCTTTTCTTTTTATCATATATATTAAAGGAGCTGAGATAGATGATTAATAAGTCATGCCAACTTACATACTATGAAAGTTATATATTGTCACAACAATGCAGTCTGTTTGTATACATATTTCAACAGATCATACATTTAGAAATATCAAAATCAAAATTACGAAATATTTTGTAATTTTGATTTTGATATTTCTAAATATATTAATATGAATTTTCTTCAACAAAATTTAGATTAGCATCAATGTGTATATCATACTCCTAGGAGCATATACTCCCATGAGCCACATCATCAAATATATATTAAAAAATAAATATATGACAAATACACACGTGAAAAATATATAAACGTGGACAACGAGAGCATGTGCTCCCAGGAGCACATAAGAAATTGTCGAGAATTGTGGGTTTTCCATAGTTGGTAAACAGATCGGGCCCCCCCCCCCCCCAAAAAAAAAAAGAAATATAAAAAAAAAGCTATATATTGTCACAACAATGCAGTCTGTTTGTATCCTACATATTTCAACAGATCATATATTTAGAAATATCAAAATCAAAATTACGAAATATATATTTTTAATTTTGATTTTGATATTTCTAAATATATTAATATGAATTTTCTTCAACAAGATTTAGCCTAGCATTAATTCTTAAGAAAGTGTGTCTAAGTTTTGCTCACATTTCATCCAAGCATATGTGTAATCACTGATTATTAGGGAATTGTGGGTTTTCCATAGTTGGTAAACAGATCAGCGGCCCCCCCCCCCCCCACCCAAAAAAAAGAAAAAAAGAAAAGGCATAATGGTTAGGTGCATGGGAGTGTGAGAACGTGAATTTAGGTTCCTTCAATTCCCATGCATATGTAAAATAAATCCAAAACTATAAACAAAGATAAAACGAAAGGACAATGTTGCCTATGTAAAATAGATTATAAATTCATAATCAAAAATCTAACATATGATTATGTGTACTAAACACATTATTATGCACACATGGGTGAAGAGTATTATGACACAAACTGTACCTAACTACTACCTATTACCTAATGGCATATAAACATTGAATATACAATAAATATTGGTAGGCATATTTTGTCTAGCTTAATATCCTAGATATAAATTTCTATTGATTAGTTTAAAGCACGGAAGTTATGTACATGAAGCCGTGTTCGATAATAATATTTTGAGTAGCGTTTAGTATTTTGACTAAATTAATACATCAGTCACTCAATTTTTAGTATTCGGTAACCTAGTGTTTTGACGAGCATTTCAAATAGCGTTTAGTATTTTAAGTAGCGTTTCTGAAAAACTAACAGTATTAGTTATTGATATTCAGAAGTAGCGTTTCATATTTTTTGGCCAAAAATATCCTTTGAAAATTATCTGTTATTTTACGTCAATTTACATTAATTAGCGAACCCAACATCTAAATTTATCGAATCATATTTATTTCAACCATTCATCTAAACAACTATTTGCTAACAGTTGGATTAGAAACACTATCAACTATCTGAACCACTATCCATTACCTGGACTGTTAATTTTGTCGAACAAGGCCAAAGAAATAAAATTTATCGTTTGATTTGGACACATGATGCATCCACCTGTATTAAGACAAGCTTTGGCTTATGCAAAGCAATTCATGGGCTCCTTGTAGTCATCTGGTACACTTACTAATGTATGTTTTATCTATCTTTTTTTGAAGCTTACTAATGATGGAAACAACAACAACAAAAAAAAAAAAAAAAAGAGAGACAGAGAGAGGAAGATTTATGACAGTCACGAGAGGATACATGGGTTAGTGATGAATGGGACTGTGTGACATACACTGCATATATAGTATATATATACTAACATACTTTAGAGCATTCCCAGCCAACATTCCATGTTTTAGAACTCTTTCCTACCACGTCGACAAAATTATAACTTTTTGGAACTCATGTTCCTTCGTTTCTCCAACCCATGGAACTCCAACTTAAATCAATTAATATAATATTTGTAATTAACCCATCTTATAACATATAATCTTTTTGTTAACAACCCAAATAATATTTTTTAAAAGGAAAAAAAAACAAAAAAAATGCAAAAAATGACCAAAAAAAAGAGGAACAGTACGCAGAATGCCTGCCCGTTCCTCCGGAATTGCAAATGAAGCAAATCAACTGAAGACAAGTGAGATGGAACCCACTAGCCAGAAATGCGTGTTCCTGGTTGAGAATGCCCCCTAATGGTTCAAATACAACCCGAATTTTACAGTAAATTGATCACCACATTAATGCTAATTAACACTCAACCACCTCCAACCTCCATGTCTTTGTTGCTGCCAAATATACATCTCCTAGGTTGTATTTTATGGTTCCAGCCACCTGGCTCATTTTAGGACCTAATTTTTAATTACAAGACTTGACTTCTATAGTAAATACTAATATCCAAGCAATAATGGTTAACACATATGGTTAACACATATGATGGCTATGACTTCCATAGAAGGTAAACTACATATCTTAACTATGCTTGCCATAAAATAAAGGGTTTTTTTAAAAAAAAAAATAGAAAATAGAGTTACATGAACTGAGACCAGGTCATAATTTTTGGATCATCGGAGCAAGTTTAGAGAAGAGCAGTTTGTGAATACAGTTATATTTAATGTTACTCTGTAATTATTTTCTCTTCTCATTTTTTTGAGTTGGAAGTATATTGCTGAATTTGTACTTTAAATTTAGTACAATAATTATTATTAATAATAATAATTTCTTCCAGCAAAAAACTAAAATAATTTTTAGCACGTAGGTTAATTAAGAGGGGTCCCCCACCATTTAAGTGGTCCAAAATCTCATTCAATAATACGAAAATACTTGAATGCAAAAGCAAATTTAACCTATCATAGGATGCCTATTTCTTCCAGCAAAAAACTAAAATAAAAATATTAATTACTGTCAGTGAGGAATTGAACTCAGAAATACTTCCAAAACAAGTATTTGTTTTCCTCCTCCCATCATACCAGAAATTAGAGTCTGTGATTAAAGCAGACCAACTAATTAATTGTAGTACTAATCTATTATTGGTAGTAATATTAATTATTTTCCATCTAAATCTTAGCAGACAATTATGTAATAAATTAAAAAAATGCACGCACCTTGTCAGAATAACTTCAGGGAAAAACAAAAAAATGCCCATCTTTTGTTTCATGACTGATTGGCATATGACATTCTGGCTCATGATACATATTAACCTCTTTCTCTTTTTCTATTTTTTTTTCTGAACATTATGTTTGTATTTTGCCAAATATACTATATTTCATTTCATCTTAATATTTACATTTAGTTTCATATAAAAAAATGCACCAAGTCATCCAGAATTTAAGATACGTAAATATTTAATATATATTTTATTATAGATATGAGTGTCAACTAATTTAACAATTAAATTTTGAATTGTGCAGAAATTTGGATTTACTATTTTTTTTTCCACATTATTGTTCATATGTCCTCTATGTACCAAAAAAGAATAGTAGTTAATTATGACTATTCAGGGAGGGTCTGTCATTTTCGATATACTTAGCCTTTATTGTAAGCTTAAGTCGCGTATATGATAAATAATAATCTAAATTGGGCAGTTTAACGTTTAAATAGTGTATGAACAATTACAAATAACAATATTGTGATCAATATTGACGTTGTAAGTAAAGTATATTACATGCAGAAAGCTTAACCTAATTTTATTTTTTTTTCGTATCAGCTCTGAGTACAAATTATGACTATTTTTACAGATCGGTAATCTTATTCGACGTTTGTAAATAAATCTTGTCTTGAAAATAACATAGAAATAAAAACTTACGCATAAATATTACACTATACAGTACACAGATACATAACTGAGCTGATCCCACAAAAAATGTTTCTATATATATTTCATATAAGCAACATTAGCACCATTTTTAAACATCAAACAAAATTTAAATTTATTTTTATCAAAAAATTGTTTTAAAAAATAATAAATAAATAAATTGGGTACAAAAATTTTCTAGTGGTTGGTTGGCTACCTAGAAATCTCAACAATATTCAAACCAACTTCTACTTAGCACTGTCCACTCTTCCTCTATTCCCCCCTTTAAAAAAAACCCCCCTGCCCCTCCTAATCCCATCTCCATCCCGCTCTGTTTTTCTCTCTCCTCCTTCACCGGCAACCTCCCATCGATTCATGTAACACGCACATCTCATGGATCTCTCTCCACCTCCGCCGCCGTCAACGCCGTCGCTCTTTCGGAGCTTTCCGGTTATGGTGATCGCCATTGTCGGCATTCTCGCCACCGCCTTCTTGCTCGTCGGCTACTACGTCTTCGTCATCAAGTGCTGCTTGCACTGGCAACGCCGCCGTCGCCGGAACTCTAGCTCCACCGCGAACGACGCCGGTGACGTCACCAAGAACGGCCTCGAGGAGGCCGTCATTCGGTCGATTCCGGTGATCAAGTTCCGGAAGCTCGCAGAGGAGGAGAGAGAAAATGAGAAATCGGAGATTGAATCGTATGAGTGTGCGGTGTGTTTGAGTGAGTTTGAAGATGGAGAGAAGCTTCGAGTGATTCCGAATTGTTGCCATGCGTTTCACATCGATTGCATCGATGTTTGGCTTCAGAACAACGCCAACTGCCCTCTCTGTAGATCCGGAGTTTCTCTCTCCTCCATTCTCTGCAACAATAACAACGACAGTCACCCCATTGTCTCCAATCCACCCCAAAACGCGCCGTGCAATGACGATAGGAGCGATAATTTCAGTGGAAACGACGAGGACTATGTGGTGATTGAGATTCAGGGGAATAATCTCGACCAGCCCAGATTGATTACTTCTCATCAAGAAGAAATGGTGACTAGGGTTTTGCCCAGAAAAAAGAAGGGGATGAAGTTGGAGCATGTGTGCAGTATAGGGGATGAATGGATTGACATGAGAGAGAAAGATGATGAGTTTGGGGTTGTTCAACCCATAAGAAGGTCGATTTCCATGGATTTGTCAAGTGAGAGAGAATTTTGCCTGGAAATTCAAGGGGTTTCCTGTTCTTCCCAGAATGATTCTCAAAGAATTCAAGACTGCAACATTAGTAGCAGTAGTAATAGAGTTAGAAGATCTATTTTCTCATTTGGGTATGGGAGAAGTTCCAGAGGCTCTGTTCAGCCTGTTCATTTGGATCCATGAACTTAATTTTTTTTGGGTGGGGGCGCCCTGCCCCCCCCCCAATGCTTATTAGGTTGATTCTTAGTGAAAATGTAAGTTCTTAGACAAATTTGAAGAGGGGTTGTTAGTTTAAATCATACACAAATTTTATGATTTATTTGATAGACATTTCATTTGTTTCTATGGTGTATGCATGAATTAAATGTAATGATTTAATCTTCAAAAATGTGTGTGTTTTTTTTTTTTTGTTAAAGTCATTATACTGTAGATTATAGTTGAATTTCTCTAATCTCGAAGTACTCAAAAATGTTTACTATTGTTAAAGTTTTCATATTTGTAAATTACAGCTGAATTTACGTGATCTTGAGGTATGATTCTACTACTACATTTGGTAAAGTGTATCTTAATGATAATGTAATCCAATTAACATTGTAATGCAGGATAATATTTTCTTATAATTTATATTATAACTAAATTGTATCAGTCAAACATGCCACGACAATTATATGTCAATCTGATCGGTGAAATGTAAAATTCATTTGCACTCTTATTGTGAACTGATGTGATATTTGATTAAATGTAATGTAATGCAATCAACCTTGTAATACAATCATGATTATATAGTATGTGGTAGTTAATATAGTTGTTATCTACAATACTTTCTTGCAACTAAACAAAATAATGAAAATACAATTATAAACTGATTTTTACTATAGAGTTGTTTACATGCATCGCAACCAAACATTACCGACGTGCGATGTGGCAACTAGTTAAGTTGTGGATTACAATCATGATTGTGATTTGCGACCATAATGTCTGATTACTTCACTATTACGCAATTTTTAAAACCTTGTGTTCATGATTGGATTGTCTTTTCTACAACTTTAAAGAAGATGGCAAACTCTACACACAAGATTAAATATGTTAAAAATTACTAACTCATTAATTATATTAGAAAAGTAAGTGCTTTTGTGGGGCTAGGATGAGAGTTGGAGCTTTGTCATTTGTACATGCCTCGTATCCAACTGGCAGATCAATTTGATTAAGTGCCTCTCTTTAGTGGGGCTTACTTGTATGTATCATAGAATTACTGCAATTATATATTGAATTTCCACTCCAGAAGCCTCTAGCATTGTGCATGAATCTATGATGGTTGATGGTAAACCGGGTCATCTGGGTTTATATTTCATGGCTACTGCCCATATTGCTTGGGAATTATCTCTCTGTAGTAAGCAGGAAGGTTCGACCACGTGAAAAGGAGAAGTGTGGCCGCCCTAGTGCGGAGGTGGGAGATGATCGACGCCCCCGGTGGTAAGAAAGGGAGGGATAGACCGAAGAAGAGCCTAGACGAAGTGGTTAGAGAGGACCTGAAAGCTGTCAGTCTGACGGAGGACATGACTCAGGATAGGAGGCTGTGGCGGAATAGGATTAAGGTCTCAGATCGTAGGGGATCGGCCCCGTAGGTGGCAGTAGCTTCAGTGGCTGGGTGCGGGTAGGGTTTTGGCGTGCTTGTTTGCAGGATGTGCTTTTCTGGGAAGTGACGGCATCGGCGTCTTTTGGATTGTTGAGGTATGTCTCCGCCCCCTGTTTATTTGCTCTTTGTTCCTGCAACTTCGGCTTCTTCGAAACCTTTTCTCTTCGGTAAATGGTTTGCAATCGTTTTTCTATAAAACATTTTAACAAAACTGTTTTTGTGGATCTTTTGGAATCAATCTCTCTATGGGTAGAAATACCGGTAGAGGTAAGGTTGCCTACAGTTGGATCTCCCCAGACCCCGCGAAAGCGGGACCCGCACTGGGAGTTGTTGTTGTTGTTGTTAGTAAGCAAGAAGGTTTTCTTTTCTTTTCTTTTCTTTTTTGGTCTTGGGGGTGGGTGGCGTTTGTGTTAACTGTTAAGCTTGCAAATCAAGTAATTCAAAGAAACTAAAAAGAGATGTAGTCTTTTCTAAGGGCGTCTTCTCTTCATACGGAAGAAAAGGATTGGAAGTGACAAGTAATTCAAAGAAACTAAAAAGAGTTGGATATAAATGAGGGGAGGGAAGAAACTCCAAATAGTTTGAAGAAATTGGAAGGAATTAGGAGTTGGAATAAAGTGAAGGTACTGGAAAGAAAAGACAGACAAGAAAGACACACACACAATTATTTTTGTTTTGATTTTTGATCTTATACTAACTGAAGTTAAACTATCATTGATCCATAATTTTCTTCTGTAGATCTCAATTAGGATGAAAATTCAAGTTTGAAACATTATCATTGACGGGCCCGATTCCCGAAAGCGTACGGGGCTTAAGGGGGAGTTGGAGACTTGGAGTCGTGGCGTACAATGGACTACTCAAGGTCAAGACTTTGGTCATGTTCGGCAATAGCTTTTGAGTAGTATTTAGTGTCTTGACCAAGTCAATACATAATCAGTAGTTAACTTTTAGTGTTCGGTAACCTAGTGTTTTGACGAATATTTTAAGTAATGTTTAGTATTTCAAGCAGTGTTTCAAAAAAATTTAATATTATTAACTTTTGGCATTCAAAAGTAGTGCTTCATACCTTTTAGACAAAAAATATCTTTTGGAAATTTTATTATTGAAAATTATTTATATTATTTTATGTCAATTTATATTAATCAGTTGGAATAAGCCTCTTTGCGGGCAAAGATGTCTATAGAGGTAACTATTTACTGGGAGGTGTTGTATTGTCATCGTCGTTGTTGTTACACTAATCAGTTAACCAATGTTTAAATTCACCAAACACATTTATTTCAATAGCTAAATTAGAAACGATGTCCGCTATGTAAATAGTTATCCACTTCCTACCGCTATCTGCTACCTAAAAAGCCGATTTTGCCAAACATGGCCTCTATTACTGCCTGTGGCGATGGAGGATTCCTTTCTCGCTGAAGAGCAAGCTCTGCTACTGGCTGATTATGCTATTCGGAGAGTGATCGAGGTATGGATTGATTCCTTGGAGTTGATCAGATGTCTGCATAGGACTCAAGCTATGCCTTCCAATGATGCCTCCTTGGTGTCGGATTACATATTTCTCTTATTCAATATTCATGCCTTTGATCATGAGTGTGTTTCTAAGGTTGTTAGGATGTTAGTTTTGGAGGCTTGCGAGCTAGCAATGCTAGTTCGAAGACATAGTTTTTCGAATTAATATTGATTGTTGTATAACCCTTGAAATTCAGAGGCGGAGCCAAGATTCAAAGTAAGGAAGATGATCAGATTAATAATATATAAATTTGCCAGAAGTCAATAAATTTAACACAAATAAACAAACAACAACTAACAAATTACCCCAATTCTAATTTCTAAATTCTCAATCAAGAAAAGGCAGAACCTAATTTTTTAATTGATGAGTAAATCTCTAAATTAACCGCTTATTCAACACAAATTCAATAAAAATTAGTAAACTAAACATAAACAAGGAAGCAATTACAAACAAAATTAGCCAAACTTTAAATCTTCAACCAAGAACAACCACGAAGACAATTAGGTTAAAATCCTCATTTTTCAATTCATGAATCATGAGTAATTCACTAAGTTAATAAATTATTTAACATAAATCTAACTAAAATCAGTAAAATAAACATAATTATTTACAAAATCGCAAAATCAAAAACAAAAATTGAAAATTTTTGGGAGTTACTTCAAATTGAGATTTGGAACTTAGGAGTTAGAAGGAGAGCTGAGAAGGAGTGGAAGTGGCTGCCGGCACAAGTGGCAGGCTTGACGGCCAGCGGTGTCGGCTAGGCAGACTGCAGAAAGTGAGAGAGGGTGTGCGTGGGCGGTGGGCTGGGCAGAGAGAGGGAGAGTGCGTCTGAGGAGGAAAGCAAAGCAAGACTACAGAATCGAAAGGTAGAAATTAGGAAAAATGAACGGGCAAAACTCCAAAAAAAAAAACATACAAGGCACCACAGAAAGAGAGTGATGAGAGTCAAACCCATGACCCCCTTAAAACAAGCCAAGAGCAGCCAACCATCCTACTAGGCACACATTTGTAAAATATATGTGAACTAATTAATATATATCTATTTTGTTTATCCACAAAAATATCCCATATTTAATTTTTTTTTCCAAAAAATTGGGGGGTCAAATGACCCCCTTGTCCCAATGTGGCTCCGCTCATGCCTTGAATGTTAAAAAAAAAGTTCAAAATATCATTGCATTGCAGAAGAAGAAATACCAGATTGTATGAAGCAGTCCCTGCTGAATCTTTATATTCGGTAACACGTGAGAGGGGAGCACTTGACGTTAACTAGGGGTGAGAAAAAAATCAAAACTGAAAAATTGAATTGAAAAACTGCTTACCCGGTTTGATTTTTCTAAAAAATTTGGTTCGGTTAACTGAACCGAAAAAATTTTGCGGTTTTGGTTTAAATTTCGGTTCGACCATTTGAAATTCAGTTAACAGTACGGTTAACCGAAACCAGACCTTACACTTTTAATAAAAGAAAGATTAAATTTTATATTGGTCAAGTGTAGATTTTATAATTATTAAAGATAAGACTAAACATACAATAATATGTAAATTAATATTTGGTATGTTAAATAGTTAAATTAATTTAAAAAGGAGTGAAAATTGAAAATTAACAATTAAAATTAACAGTTAACTGGTGACATAACCGAAAATTCGGTTAACCGAGTTTTTCAGTTCGGTTACTGTTCACATTTTTGCCGAACCGAAAAATTTGGTTAACCGATTTTCAGTTAACCGAAAGTTTCGGTTCGATTTTCGGCTCACAATTTTTGTGAACCAACTTTCCGCTCAACCAATTTTCAGTTAACCGATTTTGATCACCCCTAAGTTGTTAACAAAAGTTGTATTTGTACATTTTTGATGTCCCTTGTCTTAATCATAAGGGCATTCACATTTGGCCATAATGGAGGAATCAGAAAAATGTGATAAAAATTGTCTTGCAACCTGAATAAACTAATATAATACCCTCCTTTCATGTCCACAGAAATGGTTCAATGATAAAATTAATAACACATTTTGTTTGTTATTTTTAAAGTTTCTTGAATTATAAATATATGACATTAATATTTGTAAATTTTAAACTATTATTTTAATTGGTTGCTTTCAAAATATTCAAATTTATTACATTTTTCTCTTAAATTGATAGCTAAAATTTCTTATTTTTGACCCATTTTCACAAATACAACGAAACTACTTTATAATAAGGACTTAAAAATGTATCTTCCCTATTATTTGTCCTAAATTATTCCATGCACGTACCGTTCTTTTCTGGCCTACCAGAATGGCCTACGGCTGCTTTAACTTTATTCGCAAAGAAAGTGCATGCCTTTAATTAATTGATTATAATTTAATTAATTATTTATTTAATATTATTGAATATTAATGGAATCTAAAACTAGTAGCCAACAGCAACGCATCTGTAAATCCCAAGTTGAAGCTCAGCTTCTAGAAATATATATCTTCTTTCCCCCTAAACCAAAAAAGGAGAATAAAATCAAATCTAGTTGATAAATTACAGTAGTTAAAAAGCATTAGAACCTTCTATAGATGAATCTGAATAACTAATTCATAAGCCATGCTTGAATTTTCAACCCTTGAATTTTCAAAAAAGGACCCATAGATGAATGTTCTTGGCAGAATGTGAAATGAGTAGGCACATTGCACTAACACTCATTGCAGTGATGAACTAGCCAATGCATGTATTGTGGATATGATTCTTTCCCTTTGGTTTGCATTTGCCTAGATGCTAAAGCTTTTAGATAGAATTCATAGCTTTAACATTGAACATAAATGCATGAATTTGTCTTTGGGGAATTTTGGTGAAATCGAATGCATCGTGTATGGATTAGTTAAAATTATCATGTATGGATTAAAAAGAAAAACGGAAGGGAACGCGTTTTATTATTGTTATTGCCATGTCTCCTCCCCTCCCCTCCATCCCCTCTCAATTTAGAGAGGAATAAACATTGAGTTAATAAGGGTTAATGTGGACCGGTGAAAGGTTCCCTCTCCCCTTATCTTTTTTTCGAAAACAAGGCTTAATTAACCTCATTCCACCCCTTGCTTCCCTCCCCTTCCCTTCACCTAACTCCGAGCCAAACATACTGTCAAGAGAGTATACAAAAAAAAAAAGATCTGGCCAATAAATAACTATGGCCCTGTTTGGCAAACAACTTTTTGAAGAGTTTTTTGGCTAAAAAGAACTTTTTTAACCAAAATTAGCTTTTTAACCAAGTAAAAAAACTAATTTGGGTGTTTGGTGAAAGAGCTTTTTGGGTCTAAAAAGCTAATTTGAAAAAGCTAATTCCATGAGCTTTTTAGAAGAGTTTTTTGAAGAATTAACTTTTTGTCTCACAACTTTGTCAGAAACAGGTAATTTTACCAAACAGTTTTTCAACAAACAGCTAATTCAAACAGCTAATACAAACAGCTAATACAAAGAACTAACATCTAACAGCTAATACAAATAGCTAACAGCTAACAACTATTTGTCAAATAGGGCCCATATCTCGATTTCTCAAATCACCACCTTTTTTCATTTCCAAAAAAAAAAAAAAAGGTTAGCCAAATGCTGTTGGATTTCTCATTTATTAGCAATAAGAAGTATATATGTATTTTCTGAAAGCATGGGGTTTCAAAATCATATAGGTTGTTTAAGAGCATGGACAAGATGAGGAACGTACATTTCTGGAAGAGTAGAGTATGGAGGGTTGATTATGAAGTTACATCTATTGATAAATACGTATCAATAGGACGAACTTTGGACAAAAGTCCGATTCATTGATATTCCTGATATTGTACGTAGATGCTACCAATACTTATGTGTTTGGCCTAAATATACTAACAGTTACAATGAGAGAGGGACTAGACTACGAGGTTCTAATGATTGTTTAAGTGGAGGAACCATATGACAGAAACTGTTGGCATCATCGAGAATATTTCAACTATTAGTTCTTTTGACACTTATATTGATGAAATTGATGAAGTTTTCGCTACTGTTTTGAGTATCAAGTTAAAATTTGAGGATAGGGAATGTGTAGAAATAAATATTCTAATGCATTTATATTATTGAAACGGTTTTTCAATTAATAAAGCTTGTGGTTGAAAATTCAAGAAATGTTTTATGATGTATCAATCAAATGGAGTGTATTCAACTAAATGTTAGGTAGACTTAAAACAAACAAGCACTTTTTTGATAGAAGATGACTTAAACGAGGCTAAATTTCATACCAATTAGACCTTAAAACAAACAAGCCAAATATCAAAGTTCAAGTTGAGTTTCATCCCAAAATATATTGATGGTACATGGAGTAGCATGAGAGTGTTCAAAATTACTAATTTGGTCAATATGAGACAATTAAGTTATTAACCCTATGCACTTTCAATGTCACATTCTAACAAATATCCTTGGCTAAGCTTTGAACATGCTGTGAGATTAGGTACACAAAACGATGTTTTTGACAATGAATATGGGACGGAGGGAGTTGTAAATTAGCTTTTTATAATAGCTTTTTATCCTGAAGAAAGATATAGATGGTGTTTGGTAAGCAGCTTTTTAGAGATTTTTTTTACTAAAAAGAGCTTTTTGGATCAAAGATAATTGTTTGACGTATAAAAAAAGCTAGTTTAAGTGTTTGATCAAATAGCCTTTTGGAAGACCTTTTTCGGTCCAAAAAGCTAATTTGAAAAAACTAATTTGATTAGCTTTAATTTGTGAAATATCTTTTTGGAGAATTAGTTTTTCGTCTCACAACTTTGTTAGAAGCAACTAATTTCACTAAACAATTTTTTCTATAAACAGCTAATTCAAACAGTAAATAGAAACAACTAATACAAATAATTAACAGTTAACAGTTAATACAAATAGTTAACAATTAACAGTTGTTTGCCAACTAAGGTCATATCAAGAAAGCTAATTTGAATAGCTTTTGTGATTGACTCGTTGTAAATTAGTTTTTTGTCTCACATCTCTTTAAAAAATAATGACCTTCACTAAATACTTTTTCTAGAAATGAAACCCGCTAACATAAGCAAGTAACTCACTTAATTAACAACTACTAATTAATTCAATCAGTTAACAGTTTATTCTCAAGCTGGGCTTTGGTCTAGATGTTCCTTTGACTATGTGTTGACGATTGAAGCACCAAAAGATAAAGGCTTTCTTCGCCACAGCAGCAGTAGTGCCAGATAGGGATGAGAGTTACACCCGAATCAGAAAAATTCGCCCCGAACCCGCCTCGTTTATAATGGGTATGGGTACGAAAACTTGAAAAAAAATGGGTATGGGGCGGGTATGGGTATTGCGTTTGAAAATGGGTATGAGTATGGGTATGGGTATGGGCTCTTAAAATTCGTACCCGATTGTGTACCCGATTTGTTAGTAAAAAGTGAACAAAATATGGTAAAATTTAAAAATAAATGTTTGCCATGAAACTAAGTGTATAGTGTTTATTTATGTAGAAATGAAAAATTAAATTTTTTTACATTCTTAACTTCCATAAGTTTAGCCATGAATTTTAGCAGCGTCGCTTGAAATTGCTAATAAAATATACAGTGTATACAAATATGGGTTGAATATGAGTGACACATTGCGCACTCTATATATACCCGAATAAAATCCGTAAATCCGAAAAACCCAATGGGTATGGGTATGAATACGATCATCCAAAATCCGATGGGTATGGGTATGATTTTTGAAAATTGATATGGGTGCGAGTACAACTCAACCCGCCCCATGCCTATCCCTAGAGCTAGATATGAGCTGGGCAAGTGGAGATAAAAGGGCCAATCATAAAAGAGTAAAGACATAACAGAAAAACGAAAGTGTCGTGGAATTCCACACGTGCAACGAACACAGAACTAGCTTTTTCCCTATGATTTTAGGAATTAATTAAAGTATTTAATTAATTAAAAGGCAAAAGAATTGAAAGGGACTTTCTTTTTGATTCAACAGCCATCAGTTTGACCAATCCAGGTGCATTGAACACATAGTCCTCATTTTTGATCCAAGGTTCTGTCTAAACGTGCAGCCGTTTCTCATCCGTAAGATCTTACAAGTGGCAAATCATGGGCCCTCCATTTCGTCACATTAATCATGCACTTTTTCACGCCCATTATTTAGTACAATTCACCTCACCGTGTCTTGGTCATCCACACATCCAAGCCAGTTAGCACCTCTTGCTAGCTCAAGCTAGGAACATATAGAGACAATTTTGATAACTTTGACCAACATGGAGAATGAGAGGGATGGAGGG
The DNA here is from genome assembly GCA_017589665.1 of Selenicereus undatus. Taxonomy (NCBI): domain Eukaryota; kingdom Viridiplantae; phylum Streptophyta; class Magnoliopsida; order Caryophyllales; family Cactaceae; genus Selenicereus; species Selenicereus undatus. Next base: position 1,242,223 of record JACYFF010019584.1, read on the forward strand.
GGAGAGATCAAGTATAGGGGTGTTCGAAAGCGGCCATGGGGAAAGTATGCTGCTGAGATTCGAGACTCAAATAGGCATGGGACTCGAGTTTGGCTTGGTACGTTTAATACTGCAGAGGAAGCAGCCAGAGCATATGATCGAGCTGCCTTTTCCATGAGAGGTCACCTGGCGATTCTCAATTTTCCTCATGAGTATAACATGCCTGGGGGCGGTGCTGCCTCTATGGCGGCTAGCTCTTCATCAACAGCACCAACATCGAGAAATGTAGGCCAAGAGAGGGCTAGCAGTGGTAGAGGAGGGCGCCACCAGCAAGGAGTGGTTGAGTTTGAGTGCTTGGATGAACAGGTGTTGGATGAGCTACTTCATGATTATGGAGACAAGAATGGCAACTCCAAGTGAAAGCTAGTTCATGTTGATGGCTATAACATAATTCTTCAATTAATCCTCCCTCCCGTACTCACTCATGCTTAATTACATGCAGGATTGGATAAGAACGGTAATATATGTATTTACATTGATTACTGAAAGTTTTTCTGTTGGTTAATTATCATTACTGAGAGTTGTGCTTGTAACACTTACATGATTATCTCTATAGAATATATATAATTGATGGACAATCCGGTGTCAATATACACAAGTTCATTTCTCTCTCTTTGTATACATACATATCCGTAATGTATACTTGTTAATATCTTATGTATGTAAGGACTATGCATAAGTTTATCGATACTTTCTTATACATCATGCTAGTTGACTTGAATGATAAATGAATTCTCTCGCATGCATGCATGGTTTTACATCCGCATAGTTAGTTCACAATGAAAGCATATAGTTTGATTAGTAAACAACTTTTCATAAGAAGAGATCAAATTTAACACACATAGAAGCATCTCGAATGATTATACATGATTTTATTTAGTAGGTTTAAATAAATAAAGTTAAGAAATATACTGATGTTTGCCCTTATTTAGGATGAATACGTGCACTGTTTGGCAAACATGATTTGTTTTATGAAGAAGATACGTAAGCTAGTTCGTCAAAGCATGCTTGAAAATTCCAATATTTGGAAGGTCTTTTTAAACAAGTAAAAGCAAAATTATGCTTTGATTCTTTCAAGTTCCGTCCCGTAGGGCTGCACGGATTCTCCAGAGAGAAAGGTATTTGAAATCAGGCATCAAACATTCATTGTATGTTTCCTGTGTTCTTTCTTTTGCAGCTTCCCTTGCTATGTGATGTGAGCTTTTGCATGTATTTGCGAAATTAGTTGAGTGTTGTTAAATTTTTGGAACATTGAAAGCGATAAAAACAACACAATCACCTCTCAATGTGGGTCCCGCTTTCGCGGGGTATGGGGAGATCCAGATGTAGGCAACCTTATTTCTATTGGCATCTCTGCCCGTAGAGAGGTTAGATTGATTCTAAGAAACCCACAAAACAAGATTTTTGCAACATTGAACGCGAATAATATGAATTGTGGGGTGAGCTTTCTCTCTCTAATACTCTCTCCACCCCTTCATTCTGTAACTGCTCTTTGGCCTTTTTGCCGGCGATTTGGTGCACTTGAGGGCTGGGATGGTCTGATTTCTGGCCATCCTGAGCATTTCCTTGGTATTTTCTTTCTTTCGTACTAGTATTGCTAGAATTTTAGTGGCATTCCTCTCCAATTGTGAGAATTATTCTTCTCTAAGTTTGTTAGGATTCTATTCTATAGATGTTATGATTTGTTTTTGTGCAATGGTTTTGCTTGTGTTTGTAGTGTGATGTTCGACTCTATTGTACATCGGTCAAATTCGACATTTCGAATACATCCTCTTATGTCTGAAGACTATCTCACCAGAGGAAATTACACTAGATTAGCATATCTATTTTCACAAAGATATTACAATAGATCTATGGATCTCTTCTCCATACTGTATCCTGGGAAAGCATCCGTGAGAAGCCTAACGATCAGTGTGTAAAAAGTTAATTTTCTTAGGATGGAGGTTGTATTTTGATATTAGAATGTATGTTTGTTTGCGTCGAATATACTATGTAGATGTCGTATAGCTGAATAATCAATGAATTATCTCCCTTCTGTTGCAAAAAAAAGAAAAAAAGAAGCGTGGGGTGTTGGAAAGAAATAATCTAAAGTTTTTCGTTGGCCACCGACAATAGCGCCAACTTTTTTCTTATTTAATGCGAGCACACCTTAAAATTATTTTTTTTTAATACTGGGTGCCAGTGCTATCTTAAAACAGTGTCGAGATATGCTCACATGAAATAGGGTAAAAGTTTGTACTAAGAAAGTCCGTACTGTTCTTGTCCACCACCTACAAAGTTTGTATTATTCGCATCCAGTGTTCTTAAGGTTTTTTTTAATGTAAATTAGGCTTTAATTAAAGGAGCAGTGAGTATAAATTTATGGAGTTTCAATCAAAATCAATTAGTAATGAATAAAACGACTCATTACTTTATAAACACGCTCAATGTCTCTTAAATTGACATTTTGATAAGTCTAACACACTCGATCCCTTATAATTGATTCACTTATTAAAGCATCCAACACTCGAACACAATTAATCAAACATGGAGGGATGCAAACCTAACAATATTAAACTTTTTATACGATCACTTGGACCCTTATTAAGAAAACAATGTGTACAAGTATATGAGATGCCACTCCAAAATCAATTAACAATTGATAAAAAAAAGTCATTAATTTATAAATATAATCAAGACCTCTTAAATTATCAATGTAAGACAACCCTTCGAGTCGGACAAATGTTGTCCAATTTAAGATCAACTATTAGCCCAACCCACTGTGATTTTTCAATATATCCAGCCTATCTCCCGAGCACCACCCAGCAAAAGCTCATTGCATTGTCTTTTAGGCTGTTTAATACTGTTCCATATACCACGGAAGGGTTGGCCAAGAACTTCCCATCCATCCCCAACTTGTTCTCTTAGTGACTTGTTGGAGCAGCTACTAGTTTGTTGTCATGAATTTGTATGGGTTTTGATGGGTTTTCATGTGTGTTTCCCCCCTCTGTTGGTGGACGTTGTTGAACCCTTTTGCCCACTCGGCACCATCAGTCGAAAATGAGGCTGTTTAATTCTTGTTATTTAAGTAGTCTGAAACCTTTTGTCTCCCCTTGGATGAAGGGAAATGTGTAAATTATTAGGTAGTTTTGGATCTATAGAGCCGAGCTATTATATATGGTAATTTTTTTTAACTTTTTTACAATTCATCCCCCTACTTTCATTATCCATTTTCCAACAATATAAAGTTTATTTGGTCAAAATCGTACTATATGACCGAATCTATAGTTTCCGGTCTACAACATAAATATTGGGTGAAATGATATGCAACTTATAATACCAGAATTGTAATGCCTTGCCAGTCTTATCTAAGACAAACCCGTACAAAAAAATAGTTTTTAAAATATCTTACTTATTACTTTCCAAGAACGACCCCAAAAAAAAAGAAAAAGTTGTGACAAAATCTTCCATTGTTTTCCATATGTGTTCCAAAAGCCCAGAGAATCAAAGGTATAGAAGGTTCTATAAATATCTAAGCTTTAATTTTCACTATGTGGACTATAAATTATTCTTCTCATGAGGACATCTTTGAATAACATTTCTTTTGGCTCGAGAATCCCATTTAAATTGGCTTTAAAACTTGAAGCATGCACTTAGTCACTTTTAGTAGGATGCTCACCTGTTTATCACATGTTTGATTTGACCTTGGGGGTGCCAATTCCAGAATCTTCGGACGTTCCTAATTGGACAATTCTAATTAAAACAATTCAACCTGATAAGACTACGAGAGCGCACAGCATAAAACTCATTAACAGTACAATAATAATTCTCAGTGTGGATCCTATTTTTATGGGATCTGAGGAGATCCAGTTGTAGGCAATCTTACCTCTGCCGACATTCCTACCCGTGGAGAGGCTGATTCCAAGAGATCCACGAAAAAGGTTTTGTGAAAATATTCTATAGAAGAAAGATTTTACGAAAACAATTAGTGGGAAAACATTGTATGGAAGAAATATTCTATAGCAATGGATGACTAAGATAAATAAAAGATCAGTTGTTAAAGCTATGAAATAAAAGGACCACATAATGGAGGAAGGTAATATACCTGAACAACCAGCGGTAAACCAACGAGAACTATTTTCGGAAGACAGTACAACCTGCATACAAACATTACAAACTCATTAATAGTATTCTATCAAATTGTGTAACTAGAAATGTGCCTCTGTCATAAGGAATTACTGGCAATTGGAGCACTCCCACCCACTGGCACGCGTTCATCATTCCAGTAGGTGGGGCCCAAATTCCACTTCAAGTGGAGCTTTGGAGCTCCAGTCATGTGACACGCAGGCCAACACCCTTGGGCGTCCCCCCCCCCCCCCCCCTTCATTCTCTTTTTTCTTTTCCTTTTTTGATTATTTATTTATTTTTCTTTTTGTTCTGATAAAAAAGTTATTTAAATAGTTGAAAAAAATTATATTATAAGGTGGATTCATATAAAATATTTTATTATATAATTTAAGTTGGAGTTCCGTTGATTGGGAAATGATGAAATGTAAATTTCAGAAATGTGAAACTTTTGATAATGTGGTAGGCTTGAGTTCCAAAAACTCAGGTTGGGAACACTCTTAACACACTGAGTAACATTTAATTACCAGCTACTGAGTAACCCGTGCTATTTCTCAATCCTAGATATGGAGGAAACTTTAATTCCTAGAATCCTACGGGTAAAATATAATAAATACATAGTTTTTAAAATTTAAATACTTTCAGCTATACAAATTGTAACATAGTTATCAGATTACAGATATGAATAATAAATTGCTGTGCCCACTCGTCATTTTCCTTTATGCCCGTTATGGTACCTAAAGTTATAAATCTTAACTCTTAAGTGTAATATCAGTGTACCTAAATTATTGGTGGAGTAATCCCCAGGTATAGGTCCTATTTGACAAAAACTGACTGTTTAGATAGTAGATGGCGATTCAAGTAGCGGATAGTTATTTAAGTAGTTGATAGTGTTTCTAAATTAGCTGTTAATGGATAGCTGTTTAAATAAGCAGTTGAAATAAATGTATTCGTTAAATTTAGCTGTTGGGTAATTGGATTAGCTGATTAATATAAACTGACATAAAAAAATATAGATAATTTTCAAATATAAAATTTTCAAAGCATATTTTTTGGCCAAAAAAATATAAAACACTACTTTTGAATGTCAACAGCTAATACTGTTAGCTTTTTAGAAACACTACTTAAAATGCTAATCAAAGTATTAGATTACTTAACACTAAAAATTGACTGATTAATACACTGACTCAATCAAAACATTAAACACTACTCAAAACGTTATTACTGAGCACGATATAGAAAAAAATTTTAAGTTAAACAGTGGGCGAGTAATTATTGAAGCGTCGGTCGAGTCATTAGAAGTATACATTGAGGTTCAAATTCATTCCCCCTTCTCTTTTCTTATTCATAAGCCATGTGTCCCATTTGTATTTTTAAGTATAAGATGATAAGCATTTCCTTTATGTCCCATTCCAAGAAGCAAATAATGTCTTTATTATACAACCTTTCTTAAGTGTCTTCTATCAACTTAAAAATTATATTATTATGCATTAAATTGGAGAAAAAAAAAGGTATGACAGAATAGTTGAAGGATATCACCGCTTAAGATTGTGCAAAATCAATTTTTTATCTATAATTTTTCACAATTATAAGTCTACGTGAATAGTATGTCTTCGCAGGCATATTTGATCCTCTTAGCGTCTTATTTTGCACTCATCAGTACTGAATAATTAATTGTAAGTCTTAAAAATTTGATGATTTCATAAGTCGTGTAAGTTATTAAACAGTATTAAGACATTAACTGTCTTGCTAATAATATTACTATCTTGCTAATAATGTTACTATCATTGAGAAAGATGACCTCTAAGGTTGAATGCGGCTCAAAGATAGAGAATGGAGAACGTGCATTAAGACTTGATTAGACCCACTTAGCAAATCCAAAATGGGCCTGGGTTGCTCATCGTAAATTGGGCCTCAGGCGAGGGAAAGTCAATCAATGCTACAACAACACTACCTTTCAGTGTGGGTCCCTCTTTCGCGGAGTCTGAGAAGATCGAGCTGTAAACAACCTTACCCCTACCGGCATTCAAAGTCAATCAATGTTGTATACCTTAAAGTCAATGAGGGAAACATTGCATTCAGAAAAGTAAAATAAATTATAATCAGAAATATTACACCAAAAAAAAAATAATTTATCTACCGGAAAGTAATTTGACAGTAACAAGGTAACTACCCTGTCTGAACACAAAGCAAGGGCGAAATCTTCTAGTGGACAAAAGGTTGCCACGATACTCCGCAATCTTTTGTGTACAAATTATTTTTGGTTATATGTTTTTTATAAATTGGGTGAAATTGAGTTGGTTTAACTATTATAACCCCTAAATTATTGAATATATTCTACATATAAATTCTAGCTTCGTCACACACAAACGTAATAGACAATCCTCAAAACTCTTTGAGTTCCAACAAAATTCTCCCATGCAGAAATATAAAGTATTTACTTAATTACATCTTATATTCAACTCAAATTAAACATCTTGTATTATAACTTATAACAAGCTGGCTTGGCTTGCTTCCAACTTATCCGTCGCCAATTCCGTTGCTGATTTTGAGTTATTTCTAATACTATTTTTCAGTCGCCATTTCCATCGGTCATTCCATCGTTAATTTAGTCTGTCACTGAATTTTTTCGTTATTTTGTACTTTTTTAATAGTGTGGGAAGTCTAATGAACAAATGACTCTTGTATAAGTAAAGACAAATAGTTCCCCATATTGATAGGGCAGTTGAGAAGGTCTGACTCGGCACGATAATCCGATCCGAACCTAACCTGAAATTACTGAGAGAAACATGCGACCCGACACGAATCGAACCGATTTCGACCCAAAGTTCACACGATTTGACCATTTAGCTTAAAAACATGTTATTTTTCAATTGTGAGTAGATCTAAACTATTTGTAAGGTTGACACAAAATCGGCCCGTTTATTAAATGAGTCAACCCAAACCGACCCGTTATTCAGCTCTATATATAACATGTGAACTTCCATATGAATATGACATATATAACTCGCATATTGAGTAATATCACATGTATGAAACTTGCCACGAAACGTAATTTTACCATTTTATTTGATGGACAATGGTGGAACGGCACAAAAAGAAAACAAATCAATAACGTAACTAACTAAACTAATTGTCCTCTTTACATGTGTTAACATTTATAAATAAATTTATGTCTGTTTAAAAGAGCTGACATACGGTACTAACGCATTGAAATGTCAAATGTTACTTCTACTACTTAAACAAGCAACTAATTTTACCTGATTAAGGTTTAGTGGTCCAACTCTATCCTCCACGGAGCCCCAGAGGGTTTGGCCACGGTCCATGCCAAACATGCGTCAGTCATTGTTTCCGGAGGCCACCACGGACGGTTCGTGGTCTTGACCACGGTCCGTGGTGTATGCGGTGCCAATTGCGCTAGGGTTTCCTCGATTTTGACCTGCTGATTACTTATAAGGGGCTTGGCCTTAGGCTCAAAAATCATCCTCAATCCTCAAAGAGTCAAAGATCATCAAACACGCAAGCATCATTCGAGCATTTAGAAAGCTATTCTTCTCTTTGATCAGCCAATAGTCCCACTATTCTTATTTTGTGAGAAAGTGTTCTGAGTGAATTTTTAATCACCTTATTGATCTCTTCCTTGGGCGATTGCTTTGAGATCAATCCTTGTACGCTCCCATCTCCATAGTGAAATTTTCACTCATCGTCGTTCGTGGTTTTTCCCGTTGAGGGTTTTCCATGTAAATCTTAGTGTTGTTGGTATCTGTTTTCTTTATCTTGCTCCATTATCATATTTTGTGATTCCTTATTGCTTTCACTTAAATCCTAAACCGATCCTAATGTTCTCATAAATAATTGTAAATATTCACATGAATTGTTTGGTCTGCCATATATTGAAAAGTTGCACACCTAATTTCTAATGTTGGCATTTTATTCCTTTTTTTTTTAGTCAAAGAATGCTTGTAATATTCTACAAGTAATCACCCAAAAAACTCGCTACACTTATGGAAGCTTTAAATTCAATGCTTACCTGGAAAAATCAAAGCAAAATAGGTCCAAGTACAAAGGACAAGACCAATTTGAACCAGCAATAATTAACCTAAAAACTGAATCACATTTTGAAGTATATGCATAATTAAAATATGAAAGAGATATGATCAAAAAATTGAGTAATTCTTTTTGAATTAGGCCAAACTAGTACAACTTTGTGCATATTTTCAACTTTAATTGTCAAATTTATTGCAAATGGACAGAAGATAATAATGAATATGACAAGTAGAACCCTTGAAATTAAGCACTTATAGCGAGAGATTGGGGCTAAATTCTTTGAACGTACGTGTAGGCATCAAAGTCATATGACAATGGTGAGGCGGTGTGGAGTGAAGACAAAGTACGTTGGATATACTTGTGATGACTGGTGGACTAGTGTTCATGGTTTGAGATGGGATATGGGCATTACAACTATCCTGTCTATATATTTTTTTTATCTTAGATTCTCCATTTAACCGGGATCGAATTATTGTTGGTTGAATAAGAGATAGAACTCCCCCATCACAGTTTTTCTCGATTCACAATATTCGAACTCGATACCTTCCATAAGAAAAATAAGTTCCAAATCACTTGAACCAACCTGTGTTGATATCCCGTCTATATATATATATAGACTTATTCTTTGCACGTTTTGTATTATGTGAGTAGTTATCATTTTGGACCTACACAAAGAAGTTTTATATTCTGGGTCTTCGTCAAGATCTGCCCTTAACTGAAATCATAGCACGTTTTTGCACCTAGAACGTTGAGTACTGTTCACATGCTTGGCTCATGTATAGCCACGTCCTTGACTAGGAAAAGCCAAATTTACATAGATCTAACGACATGGTAGGTACAAATTTAGTTATTTTGTTTGTCTGTATATTTAGAGAGTTGAGACCATGTAAACAGACCAAGCAGTCCATCATTAAGGTATAAATGACCTGAGTAGGTTACTGATCCCTCATGCTCAACTCTTGAAACTAGACTTAGCCCGAGTTCAATTTCATTCGAGTTCGGGTCAGTTTGAGTTTGGTCTGTACATTTACCAAGCCGAGCCTAAAATTAGTGTAGTCTGGGTTGCATCAATTGAACTTGTTCATTTTCAGAAGGGAAGTAGACTACTGCCGTACCTACTTAATGAGACATTGTGTTGATTAATTTTGATATCCATTTTTCATATTAAAGCATACCCTAATTTGATCCCTACGTAACATTTGATATGCGTACGTATGAATGGAATTGGAA
>JACYFF010019584.1:1266642-1279667 GCA_017589665.1 Selenicereus undatus
TCTTGTCATATTGTCATCTTAATTTGTACTGTGGCTTTTTAATTAAGAATGCAAACGGTGATTTTCATAATGTAGATGAAAGTTGTTGGTATTACTTACTTTGATTTGAGAATCATCTACACTTATCACTAGAGAGTTAGGTTTTAATCTTACTTAATTACTTCGATTTTTGCTAATTATCTCTGAAAATTTGTAATAATTTGGAGAGAGTCCAATAAACCAAAATCCATCAAATTTATGTTCAAGGGTCAAAATTTTAGAAATTTGCGGTTGGTGATAATCAAGGGGGTCTTTTGTTTTATCACAATGTAAGTTATCATTACGTTTGGGATTAGAATACTGAATTGGTCAATTGTACTTTGTTACACTTCTTTTTTGGATTGTAAAATTAATTGAAGGGCTCATAACATCACTCAAGTCTTCTCATTCATTATGGATCAACTTATGGTAGGACAGTTGTATCTTTAGGCTAGGTGTTTTTTCTTTTTTTTTTTTGAGATCTTGAATTTTTCATTTCACTAAAGTCGAGCTACTGTTAGCCTAACAAGGGGTAGAATCTTCTCATTACAGATTTTCTCTATTCACAAGACTCAAACCCGAGACTTTGCTTAAGGGGAACAAGTGTCAAACCACTTGAACCAACCAGTGTTGGTATCTTTAGGCTAGGTTTTCGAGCAGTGTTAAAGGAAATTCTTTATAAGTAACAGTTTTTTAGAAATAAATAAATAAATTATTACAACCCCATTTAGAATAGGGGTAAATTCTTTGCAGGAACTACTTTTTAGAAAAAAGATGCTCATTCAATATATTAATTTTTTTCCCTAAGAATTTTTGCCAATAAGATTTGCGTTATTTTTATTCCTAGTTTAGAGTGTGTCGTTGTATAAAGCTCTAGAAGGATAATTTTGTATACAATCCTTAGGATGTTGCGAGGTGCTTTGAGTATTTTGACAGCCTGATCTTGCTTTTTGTATTGCTTATGTATCGTTTATGTGCTTTATTCGAAGCGGGAAAAAAGTTACAATTTTCTTTTCTTTTTTAAAATCATCTTATTTCCCTAGTTGGTACTGGCTATTGCAACACTTAAAACCCAGCAGTTTTTTGTGGTTAATTCTCTGCCATAGTGAGGTTTCCCACTTAGCATCAGGGTTGAAACTTCTTGCAATATTGACAATGCAGCTGTCAGTTGCAAACTTGTATTTTGCAAATGCAACCTTAAAACCAACAATGACAACCCTTTTTGAAAGAGACAGATTGTCTTAATTTGTGGAAAATATGATCTTCTACATGAGAAAGAATTCCACAGGAAGATGCCTTCCATTGTGCTAATTTGATTGGGCCATTTTTGGCTTCTTAAGCTATCTGTTTTCTTTTGACATTAGATATCATCAAATTGTAAAAATCGATAAATACTTCAATAATTCAGACCTCTATCTCAATAATGTTTGTTGATTTGATTTTGGTGTACTTATGATACATAAAAAAGTACAAGAGAAAATGATACAAGGAATAAAGTTCTTCGTGTTCGATTGGCAATGTTACAAAGTGAATCTGCAATGGCATCCTGTTATCTCCTCAATGGGGGAATCACCACAATTTACAGCATCTTTGATGAGGATCTACCCTAGATAATTATTCTGGATCTTTACTACCACTGGCCACTGCCTAACTAAATAGTACAACTTACATTACAACCCAACGCCGTGGATTTTACACCTTTGCCAAAGCCTCCCACTGGAAACTTCAACCTGCCGGTTCTTGAACCATAGAGGGAGGAATTAACATCTTCCGCGTTTCCCACTTCCACCATTTCCCATGGCACAAACGAAAATGGAAGCTCGCAATCTCCGTCATAGAATCCATCAGATCCTTGCAATGCAGTGCAGTCACTGACATTGAGACCTGCAGCCAAAGGTTCGCATTAGAGTTGCTTTTCTGTGATCGTGATTGCTGAACCACCAAGTATGATTCACCCCTCAAGACTGGTCCCTAGGGTGGTCTAGGTACACGCACCCTAACACCCCTATCTTGAGATGAGTGCACCAATTAAACCAAATCCTATCCAAGGGTCAAAGACTCCTGTGTCTGGGTGCTCAAGAAGACTAGTTCTACTTGACAGAAGACTAAACAATACAAATATGATTTCCCTGGTAACACGGTGGAATTCATAAAATGAAATGTATACCTTAGTGAGAGTTGTCATGCTATGGTTATCTGCTGTTGTCGGTGACTGAGTTCGAGTGTCCCTCATATACCACCCTGCTGACTACTTCTTGAGCTTTATCCTTCACTTTACTCCTCGTTCTCATATATATAGGATCCTCTGTTTCCCGTTCAGTACCAGATGGATCCTTAACTTCCTTAGAGAACTTAGCAGCAACCCCTCGTGCACCAGCTATAGCAATGCTAAGACTTGAAGATGTTCCTAGTTCAGAGGCAATGGAGGTGCTCAAGCGAGATGACAGTGAACCTGGCTTCAGAGAGAAAGGATCTTGAGAGTCTGGAAGTGGGAACTTCACAGGGAATGGACCTTCGACAGGACGTACGCCTCTTACTGCCGCTTCATATATCTATTGCCAAGACCAACAACGACTCACAATTTTTGTACCATCAACGGCTACTCAATGGTCCAAACTTCGGGAACTATTTGGTCCATGCAACAAAGAAAAGAGAAAATGAACCATAATCCAAGGGGTACAAAGATTACCTTTCTTTCCAAATTGTAAACACCTTGCTGCCCTCGCATTTCGAATGGGATTATTAGCCTCTGCATTGATTCGACAAAGCAAGTAGTTAGTTGGGTGGTCTCAACCATTTATCTGTAACTGTGCTGTTGTACATGCAAGCAAAATTCTTGTTTTCAAAGGGAGAATATACCTGAGGTTTCTCACACAGCCAGCAGAACTCTGTTTGTCCCTCTAGTCTAACCTGAGAAAGGAAAGAACACTCTAAATTGTTCTCCAATGACTAATATTCATTTGACTATACACTTAAGTAGCAGTAACTCATCGCAGTTAGGAAGTGAGCTAAAAAGAGAGAATAAAGTCATATGCTCTACCCCTTCTGGCAGTTCCTCCCAGTTTTGCAGCTCTTCACATTTAATGCATCCAACCACCTCTACACAGCCTGGTTTAAGATGAAGTTTCAGAAGGAAGTCCAAAACAAGAGAAGAATCACTTCAAAATGCAATCTAACCACGAGAACTAACATGCTTCTCAGGATAGAACCAAATATATCACATGTCATAACATGAAAGACCAGGAATATATCAATTAGATGCGACTGTTGTCCAAGATGAAGGCACGAATATTAACCTCCACATTGAGAAAGCTCCATAATGAAATCAAGTTAGCCGGAATAAGAATGGTCTGTAGAGTGTCAAACACAAGCTATTCAGAACTTCCAAATCCAGTAGGGGGTTATTAAGAAGAGCCCTCATCTCCCGCATCTCTAATTCTCTAGCAAGAAGTGTCCACTACGGTGATCCCATGGGTGTTAGGACCCTAGAATGGGCTTCATAACCTGGACCCCTCCTCCGGCCCCTGTGGCAACAAGAAATCCGAAACTAATTGTATGTACAGCAAATTTCATGTCTTAGTACGATTTGATAAGCATGTCCATTTTTGACAGAGCTAATGATTAATAGCAGGCAATATTTCCGCCTCATTTATAAAGAATAAATCCTATGCCTAACCAAGTTCTGCTCTGTTTGTTTTTTTTTTGGTTAAGCCCCAGGCTTTATATGATTGAGAGGCACATGGAACCCCCAGCAGTTCGCCTAATTTGCAAACATGTGACCGATCCGAATAACTGCTCATTCTACCTAGCAGTAATAAAAAAAGGTTTAATTTTGTATGGAGATCATACAGCTAACATACATGTCACTAAGTCAGGATTACCAACCCAGCCATCCTTCCAACTTAATAACAGGTTGATGACATTGTGCACGGAGCGGACACATTTCCATAACATCCATATGCTAGCACAGATAAATGGCGCAGTAAAATCAGTAAAAACAGAATATTATACATTCCAAAAATCTATAAAAGACTAGAGACCATGAAGGACCACCTAGCAACCGTGATATTGGGTAATTTTCTGGAAATTTGACATCTTTTATCCCGTTAACTCCGTAGATTTCCCTGTAGAATTCCTCCACAGCTTTTATAGTCTCAGGTTCAGGAACCTTACTGGCAGCGTGAATCCAAAGACGACCTTGGCAAACAAAACAAAGACATCAAAAACATAGGTCACAGCAAAACGCAGCATAAACTTCAAGCAGACATACAACCACCTTTTTCCTGCAAGTAATAAACTGGGATCTCTCACCTCCAAATCCTAAGGTGGATAGGAACCCTGTGTTCACAATGGAGGTAATTAAGATTTTCTTTTTAGTTAATTGGAGTAGATAAGCCCTCAAAGTTTAATTGATTAAGTCTTCTTCCAAATACACAGATGATCAAACAAGCCAACAAACAAAGGCACAGAAACACAATAAATACCAGAAAGACAAACCTTTTTGCATACTAAACAGGCCTGCAACTGCTTGATATTTAGTATTATCACAAAAAACCCATCTTTCCACCTTGATATTATAACCAAGCACCCAAATAGTGAAAATCACTAGGCCAAATTCCCCTCGTTGCTTCCACAAAATGCTACAATTACACTGAAAGGGTCCTCAAGAACAAAAATCTTCAACACAACAGTATAAAAACAGATTCATATCTGCAATCACAAGGAGGGAACATAACCAAACAAATGAAAACAGGGAATTGCCCACTTTTTCCGTCTTGTACAAAATCAAAAAACCAGGGTTCTTATGTCACTCTTAAGTCTTACCTCGGATAGGGGCAGGCCAAGATCGACCCTCAACTCGCTTAATACCATAAACAAGGAGAGAAGCCCAAGGTTGGTGCATCGTGAGACATGGGTTTGTGTAATTTCCTCCATTATTTCTTCCCATTTTTCAAATATCTGAAATTCCAGAGACCCTTAATGAAACTGAAACAGGGTTGCTCTTGTTTTCGTTGCCAATTCAACGAATGGTAAAATTCTGGGGCAACGATTTCTGGGTTTTGTAGGAAATTGAGCTTTTCCAAACTCCAAGTTGTGGCATAGAATGATTGAGATTGACGAGCTTTGACTCTCAAATTTGACGAAAGTTTTATCCTTTTTCCCTTAAAAACCTAATACTCTAATAGTCTTAAAATCTAAACCCAAAATCTGAAATCAATGAAACCTAAAACGGCGTACTTTTGTCCCACTTTTTTTTTTTCTTTTTGTTTTTGGGCAGAAAGTATGCCCACAGTTCAATATAAATGGGATATCAAATACAAGCTTTTGGTAAAAAATTTTAAAGATTCTATCAATTATGTTAGTTGGCACCCACAAAATTTTTAAGTTGGTAGCTTTGGAGAATGTTTTACCAAATCAGTGTTGTAAATTTAGAGCAAAGTGTTAGTGAACTTTGATTTAACTATTTACAAGTTGATTTTTGTTATAATTTTTTGACTAATAATTGTGAATGTAAATCAAAGTTCTGACCTAATTAGGGAGCCTGACTGTGTACATATAACATTCAGGGAATACAAAATTACACTATTGTCTTCTGTACACTATTAGTAACTATTTAGGCGTAATGATTGTCATTGTTATTTAATATGTGGTTTATTAGGCCTTTGTTTTGAACAACAAAAAAAATAATTTATGATTCATGAATGATTCTATCTTTCATTAAAAATTGGTGTAGAAAGAGTACTTAGATGAAATTTATACAATTGATCGATACTTGAAAACAAATTGCTGCTTTTCAATCATTCGATATTAGTGGTACATTAATATTTGCCCACAATATGTTATATGTATACCTTTTTTACTCCAATTTTTTTACAACTTGAAAGAATAATTGTATATTATGTACTTTACAATTTTTTTTAAAAAAAGAACATGTAAATGATATATAATCTAAGACATAAAAGTTGTAATTTTGATTTTCTCTCACATATGTTAATATTGATATTTTCTGAACATTTATGCCCCTAGTCTTCAAAAGAAAAATCAGGAAAAAGAAAATCAACAAGTCAACTGTTGGCCACTTGCAGCCCACAATCAAACAAGTTCCTCCGCCCCCACTGGCACCTCTTCCCGTCACTCAAGCATCGCACTCATCCACACTCAGCAAAAACAAAAGAAAAAGAAGCCCTTCAATTCCCCCTTTTTACAATTCTCCATTTGATGGCAAATAAATTTCCAAACGAACCCCCTCTCTATTTCTCCATTGCTCCCCCAAAGCTCAAGTAAACCCTCTTTTTTTTTTTTGGTTTGTTTTTTCCATGGGCATATGGCTTTTGCCAAAGTTCGTATCCTTCTTTGTCTAACCAAGTAATGTTTAGTAACTTCAACATCAAAACAGCAACATCATCTTCATCATCAATCAAAGCCCTGATCTTGTATCCTCTGTATCCTTCTCCCCTCTTCCTCTTGCCCATTTGTGCTGGTTATGGACCCAGCTGTTCTAGATAGTATAATCACTCGATTACTTGATGTTAAGGGCAAACCAGGCAAGCAGGTTCAGCTGTCTGAGTCTGAGATCCGCCAGCTATGCCTTACTTCCAGGGAAATCTTCTTGAAGCAGCCCAATTTGTTGAAGATTGAAGCACCCATCAAGATTTGTGGTAAAAAAAAAAAATGGAGTCTTTTTGTTGGTTCTGATTGATTTCTATTATTTGATATTTTGATTGGCCTTTTGGGGGTTTCTAGTTTTCTTTGCAGTTTTGAAGTTGGTTCATGTTGGATTATACTATTGACTGGGGAATGATATAGGTATGCTAAATTTTGCTTATGCCCATCGTAAGGTTCATTACTTGAGGATAAGATCTGAAGTGCGGTTAGTGGTAATTGCTTATGAAAGCTGTTTGAACTGAGTGTTGTGTGTGGCACATAGAGTAAGAGGTGAGGATTGGGTAAGAGGTCTCATATGGAATTTGTTGTTGGAGTTGGACTATGCCATGGTTGCCTGGCTAGGTTTCTGTCAATAAGCACGTTGACTTGGTGCTGCTTAGCAGTCCCAAGAAGGGTTACCATTGACTGGCTTTGCGACTTACTTTATGGGGTCGATAGCTATTGAGATATTGGTATGTAACTTCAGATTATGGGGCTTTTGTGGATGTTCGATGGAAATTTGTTGATCTTTTGGTGATTTTTAGTCTAAGGCATATAACTGTGTCTTAGATTGGTGGGGATCCTATTTCCATCACAATGCTGTTGCATTTTCTTCTGCTTACGGTTGAGCAGAACTTGGCTAGCACTGATCAGCAATTGATTTTGAGTGGATATAGACTCTGCCTCGGAAGATTCATGCTCAATCTTTATGTTGTATTATAGATTCGATATCAGATAGCTTGGTATTTTTTCAATGATCTAATTGGCCCCCAACCACAAGAATTGACTTAAAAGCAGCAAGTTGGGTTCACCTTTGTAGAAGGCTTTTGAAGATTTAGTTTTCTCTTCCGGAGGCTACATGGCAGATTGGTGTGACAACTATTATTAGAATTACGGAGGAAGCTTTCCATACCCTTGCCAGTCTGTTTCAGTGATCAATAGAATTTATTGATGCATGTCATTCACTCATTCTTATTGGCATGTGTTAGGATTGGTTAAAAATTGAATGAATGCAACAAATAAATCACAAAAATAATATAAACAAGTAATAACAAATCAACACCGGAATTTACGTGGAAAATCTAATGTAGAAAAAGCCACGGACGACGATGAGTCACAAATCCATTATAGAGAAGAGAAGTACAAGATCGATCTTAGAACAATAAGTTCTAACAGGAAGATCGATTAGAGATTACAAAACTCTCTATAACGCTCTCTCACAGATCTCGGAAAGTGGAACTGAATACTTGAATGGTATTTCTGTTGGCGTATTGAGAAGGTAGTAGGCATGCCCTTTATAAAGGGGTAGGATGAGCGAGAAACCCGCTAGAAATCCTAATCGCCACAGCTAAACAGCCGCCGCCCACCATGGGCCGTGGAGTGCAAATTGGGCCAAAACCCAACAGCATGTTTTGGGTTAGCTTAGTTATCTTTTGCAAGTAGATGTTTCGGGGATTTACATTGCACGAAATTTTGCCTTAAGGCCGAAAAACGGGGGACTGGGGAAGGGGGCGCTCGACTTCAATT
The DNA here is from genome assembly GCA_017589665.1 of Selenicereus undatus. Classification (NCBI taxonomy): domain Eukaryota; kingdom Viridiplantae; phylum Streptophyta; class Magnoliopsida; order Caryophyllales; family Cactaceae; genus Selenicereus; species Selenicereus undatus. Next base: position 1,274,833 of record JACYFF010019584.1, read on the forward strand.
AGCTATCTCATGTTCTCCTATTTATAGTTGAACACCCTCCTATGATGGCTCACAAACTTTCTAACATGTTGTCATTAAGTTTTCCAGACCTTGGTGCTAGCCAAGGTATGTTTTGGAGACGGGGTTGAGCGGTTGGATATATGCCGTAGCCTTGAAGTACAGACAGGCTGCTTTTATTAGATCCTAGTCCTAGATTTTAAAACCATCAACTGTGTTTTACTTCATGGCAAAGTAGTAGAGGGCAGTTTATTGTGAATTCTGCTCAGGAGAGATCTTGTCATCATGTTTTATTTCTATCATCCTGTCTTGGTTGAAACCAAAAAATGATAAGGACAAAAAGGATTTTATGCCAACCACAATCTTCAGGCTAGTTAGTGGTCAGTGGTTAGTGGCATGGGTTCCTTACGTACCCATTAACATATTTGGCCTCATTTTTATCCTCTGCAAAGAAAACTCTGGGAGAGATCAACTGAAATTTAATAAATCTTGTTTCAAGGCCGAATAGTTACTAACTTATGATTTACATTCGGAACCTTTAAAGGTAAGCTCGGCCTTTACTAGCTCTCTATTCCTGTTTCCTAACGGTTTAAAGGCTGCAGAAGGGGGCATAACAGACCTACCGACCCTATGAGTGCTCTACCTGCTCACAAATAGGAGGCATTAGCGATCAAGCTTTGAACCCTATTCTTGAGGGATGAAGGCAATAAAATCATCGAAAGTTGGCTTGATTATGGCTAGATTTGAAGTTTGAACTTAAAATGCACTAGAAGGTATTTCATTTGGAACACACAGTGCTTTATGAGGAATTTGATGTTTCAACATCGGGTATTCAATGAAGAATAGGTCCAATGTCATGGTATATAGATGTGTCTAGCTTCTATTTCTTGGCTCCTCTGTGGTTGACATGAACATTGTGAGATATGTTACATAGTGTAGGGAAAGATACTTGTTGCCGAAGTTTAAGGATGCAGTGGTGGTGTTTTTAGGAAGTGATTTCCACTTGGAGTAATTGACTCTGAGACCGATGACTTGGCTAGCTTTCCCAAAATAATAAATGGCACGCTAAAAGATCAATACTACCAGGGAACAACACTGTTAGGGAAAGAGATTGAGTTCATGCTGCCTCCCTCCAAGGGGGTGAAGGTGGAGGAGGACTAATTTTTGCTTCGCTCATGTTTTCCTTCCGAGCTGTGCTAAATTATAGCAGAAAACCTGCAGCCTGGATTCCTGTCTGTTTTCGTTTTCTTGTCCTTTTTTGGGCTTTGAGTGAATGTGTTTGAGAGCAGTTTTTCATTCTTGCATACCTGTTATCTTAAAGGTGGTTATAGGTTGGAGGGCTGTATTGTGGAGTTGTTGCTAGTTTTCTGGTTCTTATGAGGAGACATGGGGAGTGGGCATCATAATTTTTTCGTCTCTCTGCATGCAGCTGATGTTGCCCCAGTTGTCTTTGTTCCCCCCCGCCCCTGCAGTGAATATTGTTGCTTTTCAGCTGTACAGAGTGTCCTGCACCTCAGGGGCCTGGACTATGGTCATAAATGATGGCTGATGACTTGTCTTAAGAGCAATCAACATTTCCATCAGTAACCAGTCGATGTTAAAACAACTCTGTGTGGAGAGAACCCTCTGTAAAGCTCAAATCTTTGGCTTCCCACAGTTGTGCAGTGTTTACAGTTTAATTAATTACATGTACTGGCTGACAGGAGTTGGCATTTTGCTTGAAGCACAATGAATTGGACTACATTCAGTGGATAAATCGTAAGGATTTGGAATCTATTTGGCAATTTGGGCACCAACCATTGGTCTCCGCTATCCCTATCTCTTGTATAAGTAGCAGTTTTACTGGAGTAGTGCAAGATTAGACCATTGTCACAGTTGGCAGGTGTCGGAACTTCTTTTGAATTTCTAGGATTCTTCCTCCTTCAGTATCAACTGAAGTATGTTCGGTGATATTCTTGCTGGATATTCTGGCATCTGAGATGGTTAAAAGGTTAATGGCCACTAATGTATTAATATCCTTGTGATGTGCCTCTCTATGGTTTGAAGTGTCTACAATTTAGGACTATGGATTTGTCCCATTTTCGCTCAATGGAATGTAATGCCATGGTACATTTAGCCCCTTCAGGCTTTGGTGCAGTGTGAAAATGTCACTGATGACGTGTGAATGCGGCTTCTGCTTGTATAAATAGATTCATAGGAATGATAGATTCTCATAGCCATCCTACATCAATATGAGTGAATGTTCGTTTGTCACAGAAGAGCTGAATCTACTTGTCAAAGTACCTTTGGGAGGACAATGCATTGTGGATGGATGCTGTACTACGTTCTCTATGCATTTGTATCCTGTAGTGACATGACCAGTCGTCCTATTTCTCATTTTCAGTTCATTGGTGATCCGTGGTGCCCCCCCCCCCCCCCAAAAACAAAAAAAACGTGATTGTCATGAACTATATTCCAATCATGTTTACTTAAGTGCTTTCAATTATTCCCTTGTGACCTATGATTTACTCAGTGCTGCTCGCCTGAGTATTCTTCTGCGTGCAATGGAGTTCAATTTGGCTGATGACTTTGTTTCAGAACTTTGCTACTATGGGATTTGGATGCTGACTCCAGATTTGTATCTGCGTTTACCTATTCGGATATTGAATTTTTTAAAGCTTTGGTTTGTTCATTTCTCTGATTTTTGTGTCATCTTTGCTGTGGAAGCAGGGGATGTTCATGGACAGTATTCTGACCTCCTAAGGCTATTTGAATATGGTGGGTTACCCCCTAAATCCAATTACCTCTTCCTGGGAGATTATGTTGATCGTGGAAAGCAAAGTCTGGAAACAATATGTCTTCTCCTTGCATATAAAATAAAATACCCAGAAAACTTTTCCCTTTTGAGAGGCAACCATGAGTGTGCCTCAGTAAATCGTATCTATGGATTTTACGATGAGTGTAAGCGAAGGTTTAATGTCAAACTGTGGAAGGTCTTTACAGATTGTTTCAACTGCCTACCTGTGGCAGCTCTTATCGATGAGAAGATACTGTGCATGCATGGTGGAATTTCTCCTGACTTGCATAATTTGGATCAAATACGAAATCTACATCGACCAACTGACGTTCCAGAATCTGGTTTGTTGTGCGATCTCCTTTGGTCGGATCCTAGTAATGAGGTTCAAGGTTGGGGAATGAATGATCGAGGTGTCTCCTATACCTTTGGACCTGACAAAGTCACAGAATGTCTCCAAAAACTGGATCTTGACCTCATTTGTCGTGCACACCAGGTTAATAGAATCTTACATGTTCAAATAGCCGTACTGATAAGTTTTGCCCTAACATGAATAATCCAATATGCAGGTTGTTGAGGATGGATATGAGTTTTTTGCTGATAGGCAACTCGTCACCATATTTTCAGCACCTAATTACTGTGGAGAGTTTGATAATGCTGGAGCAATGATGAGCGTTGATGAAACTTTAATGTGCTCTTTCCAAATACTGAAGCCTGCAGAAAAGAAACCAACATTCGGATTTGGGAGCACGACCACCGTTAAGGCAGCAACTCCAGCTAAGATTAAGGTATGCATATGCGTTACGTCTTACCTGTCACAGAGAGTTAAATACCTTAGGATTCTGGCATTGTAGGGGAGGCTTTGATGTCTTTTGTTGCTAGAATCACAATTTGAGTACTCCTAAAAAAAGGGCAACTTTGTTCCTTCAAGTTTCACTATCTTTTGCCACCGACGTTTTGCGTTACCCCTGTCAATTATGGGACTCTGTGACATGAATGTAGATGAGGTTGGAGTAGAACGCACGTAGTCTTATCCTTACAACTGGATTGAGAACTGAGAAGAAGTTGCTGCCGTAGACCCTATGAAAGGTTTTGATTTCTATGATACTAAAATTTGAGTATCCTTCATAAAATACCGAAGCACAGTATTTTCAAAAAATGGCATCTGAAATGGGTGTCAGCCTGTGCTGGAACATGAATGCTCGTAGCTGGGTTTGAAGTATCATTGGTCATGTAAGGCTATTGCTTTGGCTGATAAGGATGAGCCATAATCTTCGCTATTCTACGTCCAAAGCAGGATGCCAATTAGAGTCTCTAGGGGTTAAGTTCACACCATATTCACTGCCAGGCAACATTTAGTATCCTCTGCGATGCTGTTTAAATTTTACAGGAAAAAAGGCACTACTCATCTTGATGATCAATGATCATGGACACTACAGAGTGGATATGAATGATTAAATTGGTAACCATATGGTTGGTTCTTATATTTGCAGTCTTTTCTTGGAGGAAAAGCATGAAAGATGAACAGCCCGCAATGTTCCTGGAGCCCTTTTTGTTGAAATCATAATCTCCATCCAAGCTCAAAGAGAGAGATGTAAAATTCAGTGCATTTGCACATCGGACGGCGGAAGTGGGGAAGTGTTAGTTACCATACCATCTAAGCCAATCTGTAACTTTTCAAGTTGCATGTATCTTTCGAGCTTTTCTTTTCAGATTGATATGCCCAGTTAAGCTAAATGTGCTGGGAGTTTGGTACCCAAGTCTCGGATCCGAATGTATACTGTATAAAAATCTTCCCCGTGAGATGACAAATCATCTTGTTTTAATTAATTTAAGATTCTGTTCAGAGTCTGCGAAAGCGGGACTTACCTTGGGAGTTGTTCAGTTTGATATTTCCGATGCCAACTTGGAAATCTGATTTTTTCTTATCGAGTTTTGGCTGTCCTGCTGCACCCTACATTCTTGGATTTATTGATTCTCTGTCGTCCTTTTTTCAATCAGAAAGTTGACCTCCTCATCCTTCAGGTCTCTATCAGTCCTCATGGTTGACAACCCCCCCCCCCCC
>JACYFF010019584.1:1284331-1323715 GCA_017589665.1 Selenicereus undatus
TATATATATATATATATATATATATATATATATATATATATATATAAGGGGAGCCTTGGAGCAACGGTAAGGTTGTCTCTGTGTGACCAAAAGGTCACGGGGTCGAGCCTTAAAATCAGCCACTGACAAAGTCAGGTTAAGTTGCCTACATTACACCCCTTGGAGTGTGACCATCAGTGGTGTAGCCAGCGTGGGGTCAGCCGACACCCCTCTAAAAAAAAATTAATATACGTTTGAGAATTAAAAAAAAAAATTTAACTATATATATTGGATGTGTTGAAGAGGCACATGAAACCTCCCTTGCTTCAGCGGTTTAGGTGCTTGATTTGTGAGTTGGTTTGTCTCTAATGTTGTGGGTTTGAGTCTTCTATCCTTCCTTTTTTCCGTTTTATTTTTTTCATTTTTTTAGTTAACTATATATATTAAATGTGTTGAAGAGATACATGAGACCTCCTCTATTATCTGTTTGTTCAACAATTCAAGTCCTCTACTCTTTCTTTCGACACCCCTATCCGAAATTTCTGACTTCGCAACTGGTGGCCATTTCCCGGACCCTGCGTGAATGCAGGATGTTTATGCACCGAGCTGCCCTTTATATATATAAAGAGAGAGAGGAGAAACCTTCAAATTTAGACAACGGTTCGGTTTAAAATAGACATTATACTATGCAAATGCAAAAATAGGTAAAGAAGATTCATATACATGCATGTGTTACTTGATTTTGCTAACTAGCTTAATTAACTAGAAGACTTAAAGATCAACTTCATGTCATCCCCCTTAATTTAGATTGAAGTTTAGGCAAATAAAATAAAATAAAATAAAAAATTTCTCGGCCTGACAAAAGAAAATTGTCTCTTTATCCTTTGTTTTGTGCATTGGGCAAGTCAACGAAATTAGATGAACAAATAAAATTAGATGATTAATCGAACATAATCCAAAAAAAATTTTAAAAAAAAAGTAAAACAACGGATATTTGAAATCTTTCGTTGTTTGACTGGTCTTTATTTTTTTTTAAGAACAGTAGGAAAAAGAAAATGGCAACAACAATGTTAAGAAGACAGTACTTCGTGCCTGCATGAAATATAGAGATTCACTAGAAATTATAATATTTTAGATGGTTGATGGACACCTAAGATATGCCCCCCCAAAAAAGAATTAATCTTAATTTTTAATGTATTATTATATGATATAAAATTAATAAATTATTGGTCATTTGTAATTAATTATCAATTTTCAAATTTGAGTATTAGTCAACTACAACAATGGATTAAAAAAATCATACAAATTCAAATAATCAGTTATTCGCTTACCGTTAGATCAAGTTGATTTCACTTATTTGTAGATGATGGATACACTAATGACATCTGGATATTTTTACATACTATATGAAATGGGTTAATGGGTGGATTTCATATCAGCCCATTTAAAAAATCAATGTGTACATGTTAAGATTTTCAATCCGTTTAATTAACGGATTAGATTCAGATCAAATGTTTTTCAATCCAATTAAATTCGACATGAATACAAACTCAACTTGACCTAACAGGTTTGACAACTCTACATTGCAAGGTATACATGTCCTATTTCAAGTGGATTCCTAATCTTTCAAAGAGATAATCGGCTCTTTTTTTTCTTTTTTTTTAAAGTACCCTCTAACGAAACCAAGCAATACAATATAATTACAATATCTTGATAAATGTTTGACCAAAAAATATATATATACACATTGATAAATGAAGGAATTCAACTTAAGACTTAATATAATCAGGATCTCAGTCGTAATTATTAAGTCAAGACTTCATTTGCTAACTTTAGCTAGTTAATTTACAATTATTTGCAGGGATATGAGATTAACTGATGTATTAGTATACGGCAGGACAAAATTATTATTTTAGCTGAAAGGCGGTTAATGTTTATAATTATTTTTCATTAATTAATTTAAACTAATTACTTTTTATGTGTAGATAAAATATTCACCTTCTATTTTGTAGGACCAGCACATTTCTTGAAATGGACTTTTGATTCCTCTGTCTTCCATCCCTAAACCGTGGGGTATTGTGCAGATCATTTGGGCTGAAAGGTGCAGTTCACTTTTCTGAAGTTTGGGCTTGACCCTTTGCTTGATCGTGAAATGGTAATTTTTAATAGACTTAATGCACTACTTATTGAGATCTTGCTTCTTGGTTGGCTAGGGGGCTCCTTCAATATGGAGATGAGTCATGATGTTAAGTCCATAAGTTAGGGTTGGTTTCTTCTTTTTTTTTTTTTGGGGGGGGGGGGGGGGTGTTGTATGTAAGTTTGACCAAAGGTTTGTTCATGGTCTACTTATGTTTTCACATTATGGACTACACCATTATTAATTCACACATGTTATTCGTCTACTTATGCTTCCTTCTATAAGCAAGGTTCAAATTACATTTCTCATTTTTTATAATGTTATAACATACACCATTAATATTTTCCAATTCTCTTTTTTTTTGGTTTAAATGAGTCACAGAGGCAGTACAACACATTGGGCGAGGGGGAATTAAACCCGAGACCTAAAGTATTCAGGATCTCAATCTTAGCTACTGATAAGAAATCTCCTTCGTAAGATATTTCAGCATACTTTAGGTAGGCGTATCTTAAAGATTTTATTTTATCAGAAATATCTAGTAATTGTATTTAGGCACAATTATGTTTTCTTGGTTTCCAAGTTAGAGAATATTAAGGTTTCTCGTGCATAAAAGCAAGAACTTCCTGCGTGAAGAGATATAAGAATTGGAGACATATTTTCGACCCTAGCAAACCATGGCTAGCCGTGTTCCTCATTCATGCCCACTTAAATTTTATTCAATCAATTTCTACATGGTATCAGAGCCATGAGTGGAGGAAAAGGGTTTGTTATTGAAAACCAATCACCTTACTACCTTCATCCATCAGAAGGTCCTGGAGTTACAATTACTTCAGTAATCTTCAATGGAAAAAATTATGAACTATGGCAGAAGGCTGTAAGAACTGCTTTAAAATCCAAAAATAAGTTAGGGTTCATAGAAGGAACCTTAACTAAGCCAACACCAAAAGGAAAATATTTAAGTGAGTTGAACGCATGGGAGATGGTCAACTCAATGATTTGTTCTTGGATCATCAATGTCATTGATCCGAAGTTGCATACCATTGTAGCTTACGTTGAAACGGCTTACGAGATGTGGGAAAATCTGCATAAGCGTTATGCTGTAACCAACACCCCTAAGATCCATCAACTCAAGACTGACCTTGCAGCAGGTAAACAAGGCAGTCTAGAAGTTGTGGAATTTTACTCAAAGCTGATGGGGATGTGGAGCGAACTAGAGAACTATGCAAAAGTACCACAGTGCACATGTTGTAAGTGTGAGTGCAAAATCGGGAGTAGAATTACGAAGATGGCGCTAGATGAGAAGATCCATCAGTTTTTGATGGGACTAAACGACGAGACGTTTTCTACCATTCGTAGTCAAATTTTGGCGCTTGACCCGTTACCTACTCTTGATGTCATATTTAATATGGTGACACAAGAGGAAAATCATAGAAGAATAATGTTGGAAAGAGATAATCAATCAGAAAATATGGTAGCCTTTGTCGCAAGAGAGCACACGAACGAAAGACCAACCTGCAGGCACTGTGGTCGGTGTGAACACGATGAGGCGAATTGCTATGAAATTATTGGCTATCCCCCAAACTGGGGCAGCCGCGGCCGAGGGAGAAGCATTAGAAGTGGAGGTCGAGCAAACAGAGGGGGCAGAAACGGTGGACGTGGGCGTGGGCGTGAAACAGTTCACACAGTTCAAGCCTAGAATCAAGACCCAGAGGCACACGCCTCAGCAGCCCATGCCTCAGCAGGACTCGGTACAGCCAACCTAGCAGGATACGGCCCAAGTCAAGATGCAGCAACATTCGGGCCAACAGCTTCCTCAGGCCCAGTTGGCTTCAGTCCAGTAAATTACAGCCCAGCAGCAAATCATGGGCTCACGGCTGCAGCAATGGTTCCGGGTCTAACCTAGGATCAACTCCAAAAATTACTCAGCCTCATTGAAAGCCCAAAGCTCGGTTTTGACAAAATTTCAAGTAATAAACCATGGATGTTTGATAGTGGAGCGTCATGCCACATGACAGGAGACTTGAATCTAATTCAAGAAATCAAGAAAATTGACTCGGTTGCTATCGGTTTGCCAAACGGGACGCACACTTTAGCGGGCCAAGAGAGATCTGTGGTGTTAGGCGAACGGATCAAACAAAATAAAGTTTTATGTGCTCCTTCTCTTAAGTGTAATCTTGTATCTATTGCTAAATTATGTAAGGAACTAAATTGTAGTGTACGTGACATTTTATGATGATTTTTGTGTATTGCAGGACCATACTTCAAGGACTCCAATTGGTGTGGGTAAACAAAGCGGAGGAATCTACTTCTTCACAAAGGGATCAATGGAGGAAAGGAAAGTGAACGCAGTCAGTTCCGTTGATTTATGGCATAGAAGACTAGGGCATCCTTCATATGAAATTCTTTCCCATCTATCTAATAGTTTGCAAGTGAATTTTGATAAAAATAAAGTAGATGTATGTGAAACCTGCTACCGTGCAAAGCAAACCAGGAATTGTTTCCCTTTAAGCTCTAGTAAAGCTGAAAAGATTTTTCAACTTATTCATTGTAATATTTGGGGACCGTATCGCGAATCCTCAACCAACGGAGCTCATTACTTTCTTACTATTGTGGATAATGCGAGTCGGGCTACTTGGGTCTATTTAATGGTTGACAAGGGGGAGACAAGCCATTTTTTAAGGGAATTTATCATTATGGTCAAAAATCAATTTGACACCAGTGTCAAAGTGGTGCGAAGTGATAATGAGTTGGAATTTACCTCTAAACCAATGCAACAATTTTACCATGACCATAGCATTTTACGCCAAAGTAGTTGTGTCGACACCCCCCAACAAAATGGTAGAGTCGAACGGAAACATAGACATGGCCTCAATGTGGCAAGAGCACTTCTTTTCCAAGCCAATTTGCCTAAAAAGTTTTAGGGTGAGAGTGTGCTAACAGCCGTACATCTCATTAATCCCACACCAAGCAAGGTCTTGCAGGGAAAGACTCCATTTGAGGCTCTTTATAAAAAAAAACCCCTCTTATGACCACCTTAGAGTTTTTGGGACATTGTGCTTTGCTCAAAACAAAAGAGTCCGAGACAAATTCACACCAAGGGGGAGAAAGTGTGTCTTTTTGGGTTACCCATTTGGACAAAAGGGTTGGAAATTGTTTGATTTAGAAACCTAAGAATTTTTGGTCTCCCGGGATGTTATCTTCTACGAAAATCTCTTTCCCTATGCTTTGAACTCCACCTTAGAACCCTCCTCTAGCATCCCAAAACCTTCCCTGCTACTCTTCTTTGATGAACTGCAGTCCTAAAATCCACCCAGCTCATATGTAAGGGGGAGGCTTGGGCCTGAAACTTTCAGTATCTTGCCTGGGCGCAAGTCTGGTCCAGATCCTAGCCCTGCTCACCAAGAAGCCATAGAGGAAGTCTCAGACCAGCCCAACACCGCATCCTCTCAGCCCAACACCCTGCAGCTTGAGCAGTTCGCAGCGTCTCCTCAAGCTGGCCCAGTTCACGGGCTGCCTGTCATGCCATAGGCCCAAGATGCTGCTTTAGACTAGCCCACACCAAGCACTCTTGATCCTTCTAAGGCCTTGCGACGGACGGCCCAGCCTAGTACAAAGCCTGCCAAATATGATGACTACTTATGCTACAGCGCTAGGCCCACTAATCCCGTCCTACGATTCCTCCTCCTTCGCTGTCCCACATTCAAAAGGATCCACAGGTACGCGATATCCTTTAGCTAATTATTTCACATCTACTAGATTTTCACCTTCATATCGAAAATTTTTAGCTGCTCTCACAAGGGTTGTTGAGCCCACATATTTTCATGAAGCAGTTCAAGATCCAAAGTGGCGCTAGGCCATGGCTAAAGAGATTGAGACTTTAGAAAAGAATGCTACTTGGTCCTTTGAGGATCTCCCCATGGGTAAAAAGCCCATCAGTTGCAAATGGGTCTATCGCATCAAGTATAATGCCGATGGGAGCATACAGTGCTATAAGGCCCAGTTGGTTATTTGGGGTGACCACCAGGTTGAAGGGTTCGCCTACACAGAAATGTTTGCCCCCGTTGCCAAAATGACAAGTGTGCGCCTCTTTTTGTCCGTGGCCATCGCCAAAGGATGGGAACTCCACCAACTGGATGTTAACAACGCCTTCTTACATGGCGATTTGGATGAAGAAGTCTACATGCGTTTGCCTCCAGGTTTCCGTTCTCTTGATTCTACCAAGGTATGCCGTCTAAAGAAGTCATTGCATGGTCTTCGCCAAGCTCCGGGGCAGTGGTTCACCAAGTTATCTAGTAAGCTTAGTGAGTATGGTTTTGTTCGCACCTATGCTGACTACTCACTATTTATCTATCGCCAGCACGATGTTTTTATGGGCCTACTTGTTTATGTGGATGACATCATCCTTGCCTCTAATAATGATGCTGCTTCTCAAAAATTCCAAGCCTACCTTCATGCTTGTTTCAGTATTAAGGACTTAGGGCCTTTAAAATATTTCCTTTGCATTGAAATCGCTCGTGGGCCAGAAGGCATGTTTCTATGTCAGCGCAAGTATGCCCTTAACGTTATTGAAGAATGTGGGCTTCTCGGCGCTAAGCCTGTCGACTTTTCCATTGAGGAAAATCACAAATTAGTCTTAGCCATCGGTCAGGAACTTCATGATGCTACATGTTACAAACGACTGGTGGGGCGCCTCATTGATCTCACCATCATTAGGCCCGAGTTGACTTATGTTACAGATGCTACACGACGTGTGGTGCGCTATCTCAAAGGCACTGCGGGTGATGGCCTTTTCCTTCATGCTACCAATACCTTGCAAGTCTATGGCTACTGCGACTCTGATTGGGGTGGTTGTCCCCTCTCGCATTGATCTCTTACAGGCTATTTCATTACTCTCGACGGCTCCCCCATGTCCTGGAGAACTAAGAAGCAAGCTGCGGTCTCACGATCTTCTACTAAAGCTGAGTATCGTGCCATGGTTGTCGCCTCCAGCAAGCTGGTTTGGGTTCGCACCTTTCTTGTTGCCCTTGGAATTTTTCACCACCAACCCATGAAGCTCTTCTGTGACAGCCAAGCAGCCTTACATATCGCCAAAAATCCAGTTTTCCATGAGCTCACCAAGCACATCGAGATTGATTGTCATTTTGTTCGCGAAAAACTTGTGTCTGGTCTCCTTACCTTTAGACATGTACCGTCCCAGCACCAACCAGCCGACATTCTCACCAAAGCTCTTGGCAAGCGACAGTTCCAATATTTGAAAGGCAAGTTGGGCATGACTAACCCTCATGCTCCCACTTGAGGGGGAGTGATAAGGAATCTCCTTCCTAAGATATTATTTCAGCATACTTTAGGTAGGCGTATCTTAAAGATTTTATTTTAGAAGAAACATCTAGTAATTGTATTTAGGCACAATTATGTTCTCTTGGTTTCCAAGTTAGAGAATATTAAGGTTTCTCATGTATAAAGTAAGAACTTCCTGCATGAAGAGATATAAGAATTGGAGACATATTTTCGACCCTAGCAAACCACAGCTAGCCGTGTTCCTCATTCATGCCCACTTAAATTTTATTCAATCAATTTCTACAGCTACTTGATTAAGATCTCAATGGTATAGTTTCCGACTATCATGCATGAGCTTTAAAAGACAATATCATTTGAAGTTGAATCAAATCTTGAGGTTAATGAGGACTATTAATGTATTCTCTATATAAGCTGCAACAATGAATAACGATGCATGTTCATGGCAAATTAAGTAATGGCAGTTCTTCCATTGAAGAACATAATTAGGGCATACCTGTTCCCTTCTTAATACTTCAAAACTGATCATATACAGCTCAATCATCGATCAAGGCACGACTCCCTGTCAAAATGAAAAGATAATTAACAGCTGAGACTCGAATAATTAATCAAAAGTACACATGAGATATGATCTTGTACCTCAATTAAGCTAGCTAAATCGACCCGAATTATTGATCTTATGATCATATGAGATCAATTAATATATGCTTATCACAAACTGTACGTGGTGAGTTAGTGATGAATGACAAGGATTAATCTTGAGCATCAATGAAGTTTGATTACTGATTAATATTAATTTGAAATAGACAAAGTATTATTGATTCAAGTGGCCTCATTGAATTTTTCTTTAATGTCAGAGCAGCATCTTTGCAGTGATCTCCGCTCAGTTTCAAAAGGATATTCTTATTTCTGATAGTCTTCTTTTTCTTTTTTTTTGGGTTGGCTTGCATTGTCAATGGAGGATATACTCATAGATCCTATAGAAAATTGCTGGGAAAATTAAACTTAAGATCATTGAAATCTATTGTGATACTGATATGTCCTTACATTGTCTGACACTAAGGTAGGCTGGGAAATTAAATATTTTAGTATTAATATTGCTTTTGTTTGTAAAATGTACATAGCGGAATTGACCATTCTAACTTGTTCGTTAGTAACTCTTTTAGTTTAATTTATTTCGTGCATGGTCTTATGTTACCTGGAAGGGGTAACAAAGTCACTCATGACCTTGCTCACTGACTGCCTTTTACCTGTAGGAAAAGAATATTGGATGTTGATGTTCGGGTTAATATTGTTGCCCAACCACCGGATAATATGTGTGCTGCAGTGGACTCGAATCATAAGTGATGAATTACCCCTAGCATGCATGCTTTTCTGTTTTTTTTTTCCCTAGAGAAAAAGAAAAAAAAAAGCATAGTTAACTTAGAGTGGCTTGGGAATGGTCGACATTATGGTGGACAACATATGATCCCCACTGATCCGCACGTGTTCTCCATATCTTCTCATCCTTGGTCAACCTTAGAAAGGGTACATTAATCCGTACTTGTACCATGGATTACATCAACCCTAGTTCCTTCCGTACATTATCAACATTAAAAATTTCAACCTTAAAAATTAATGGCACATTCCAAGTTCCAATTTAATTTGTTTGCATCAATAACCATTGCATTACTTACCTTCCCTTCTCTACAGTCTACACCCCTTCAAATAAAGGAGTAGCTAGCTGGATTCAGGTCCGAATCAGTTCATAGGCAGTTTGATGAAACTAGATATACACCGGGGCTAGGTTAAGTTGTTTTTCGATCAGATTAAGTCTGAATTGATAGATGTTTTGTTTAAATAATAATTACATTATATCAAGGGATATTCTAGATAATATCATAAAGATATTATTCTTATCTTTTACAAAGAATATTATCTTGTATAAAATATTATTTAATTTTCTACAGAGTTTTATAATTATAGGAAATTAAGTTAATTACTATTGTAATCTCTACTATACTGTCTATACAAATAATGGTAGACTCAATCCTATACGATATATCATACTATTTTTTTGCCACTTCGGACTTGATGTAACCACCTTCGTTGTGCCAGCTCAGATCTTCCCGGCCAGGTCGAGATCCACGCTGGAGCCATCAATGGAGCATTCAGGGTCTGATCTTGTACCATACTCTCCTTGGACTTTCTTCAAAGGATGGCAGTTGCGTGCTATATCTAAATAATAGGGTGTAAATTTTTTTTTTTTAAAGGAAGTTAAAAGAATTTGAATATTATAAGTGCCTTTTTGAGATATAAAGTATTGTAATTGACCAATTGGTGCATCTTTCAAAAAGAAATTAACGCAAATTGGGATGAGAAACATAATGTTATTTGAGGGCCAAGGAATTTCTTATGGTAGTCTCTTGCAATGTAGGTTTAGAGATATATAACTTTTTTTTTTAAAGAAAACGTGGAGACCAGTAAAAATAAGAAATTTTAGAGATTTGAAAAAGAGGAAAAAGGACTTGTATCTCTCGACCTATCTTGCAAGGTATGTTTGAAACTACAGAAAAAATTTACCATTCAGAAACTCAAGTCAGTATTTAATCATCTTCTTCAGATGATATATGGTTTTTTCATTTGTACATTTAGCTCTTCTATTTTGAAAGCAAAATTGGTTTACAATAGTATTATCATGGTTCCCATGTGGATAATATTGGAACCCATTACTTTTATACCCTATATTTGAAAATGGGTTGTACTTAGAGCATTCCCAACCTGAGTGCAAAAAATTGAAACTCACGCATGTCACATCATTAAAAGTTTTACATTTTTTGAACTTACATTCCATCACTTTCCCAATCAATAGAACTCTAACTTAAATTATATAATAAAATATTTCATATGGACTCACCTTATAATATAATTTTTTTCTCAAATATCAAAATAATATTTTATATTAAGAAAAACAAAGAAAAATAACTAAAAAATCAAAAAAGGACAAAGAAAGGTGGAATGGGCGGATGAATGCCTGGGCGAGGTGCCCCGCATCCCCCCCCCCCCTTCCCTCACGCCACCATACCTAAATTGCCATGCATGGGACACGCGGGTCCCCCTCCTACCGCGCGTGTATGTACGCGGAAGGTGCTCTTATATAAAATAGGTCCACATACATAAAACAACACAATAGAGTAGGAAATGAGTTTTTGTAGAGATAACTTCAATTCCCACTCTTTATTGTGTTTACATAATATAACTTACTTTAAGCTTATGGAAACCAAGTGAAATAGAATAGGGGGCATATCATCCATGAAAAATGGCTTAAGATTTTTTTTGAGGATATATTCTCAGTTTAATTGTTTCCTTAGACCAGATGAAAGTGAGATCCACATTGAAAACCTGAGAGGAGGAGGAGTATTCTCACTGTACTTAATTGTATGTGTTTTGCAAAGAAAGAATAATATTTATACTACTTGAATTGTCAAAATCTGAAAAAGGGAGAACCACCAAGAAATAAGAACAAAAGAATCTACGAAAGGAGCTTATTCTTCCATTAAGATCACGTTTCTGACTGAAGAGCTAGCAAAAGGTAGAAGAAACTGTATTTGTTGTTCTATTTTCTTTTTCTGGTGTATCTTTGCACCTGTTAATAATTATATTTATCGAATGGGAGCTTTGGAGCAACGGTAAGGATGTCTCCGTGTGACTAAAAGGTCACAGGTTCGAGCTGTGGAATCAGCCACTTAGGCTGCATAAAATTCACCCACTGGGGTGCGGCCCTTCCGTGGACCATGCGTGAACGCATGATGCTTGTACACCGGGCTACCTTTTTTTTTTTTAATAATTATATTCATCACTTTTGGCCCTTGGAATCGAACGAAACAATGATAGAGTATGGATATACATGCACGCACGTAAGAATATATATTTCATGATCAGAAGAAAATTTGATAACACCATGGAATTGCTTCCCTTTAGATTCTGCCGGAAAGGGCATTCACTAAATATCATTTTCAAATTCTAATTGCAATATTAATATGCTGATAATCACTATAACAACCTACCAAATATCATAAAGTAATTTGTGTTCTTATTGACAATTAATAAAAGCTCCAGTGTTAAAAATTGGTGATCAATATTGATCGTCTAATTAACGGAGAATGTAACTAAAATAATAAGTGCGCTAATCTATATTTGTATTAACACATGTTTGAAACACATGTTATTATTAGAAATAGTTCAATGTTTTTCAAGAATATATTTGTATTACCAATATTGATGTGAATATATAACCTAAGATGGAGCTGAAAAAAGATGCACTTACTTAGCTGTTCTATTGGACTGCTTAGTTTGATACACGTACGGTATATTCAAATATAGTCAAATATGCCTTTTAGATGACATTGGATATGCCATCATTATGCCGAATTCAGATGCAAAATTAAAGACACACACAATGATTAAACAGACAAGACTAACATGACTCCTTACACAGTTGCATGTCATTCCGAAATTTATGTAAGAAGTAACAACCACTGAAAAGAACAACGTAGAGGTTTTTAGGAGGCAAAAAAGGCGACGAAACTCAAGGGGTAAAGAGGAAAATGGAATATTCTTCCCCATCTTTTCCCAAAGATACCTCAAAAATTAACATAACTAGTGATGATTTCTAATTACTAATTACAATTATCTTGATGATTAATTATTATTACTAGAATAAAACTCAATTTATATTTGTTTGTACGTGGAGAAGAAGATCAGAAAAAAAGCCGTGTGTTTTGGGTGCCCCCACCTCAACACTCGCTCCGAATCCCATCGCACTTAAATACGACCCCCCGTCTCTCTCCTTCCCCCTTCATCTTCATCTTCATCTTCATCTTCTTCAAAGAACAAGAAACAACACCAATTTCGGCGCTGATTATCTCTCCAATTTAACCCACATTAATACTGAAGGTTCGTAACATTCCCAGGTTTTCTTTGATTCTTTTGTTTCTTTTCTGGGATTTTGTTAATAGTACATACGTTGCAGAATCAAACAATGAAGGATTTAGCTGATTTCATTTTGAAGGGTCTGATTTTGGGGCTATTCTGGGTTTGCGAGAAACTTGCCCAGATGACAGAAAATCAATAACAAGATCATAAAATGAAGGGTTTTGCCTAATTTGTTGTTTCTTGTGAAATAAATACATTTTTGATTTTTGTCTTGAGTAACCAAAAAAAAAAAGGGATTTATTGTTATGGTGACTCTGATCCTGCAAGTAGTTGGTGGTGTGATACACAAAAATTTTGGAGCTTTTTCCTATATTACTTTTTAGGGTTTTGTCCTTTCTTTGTATTTAGTTAGGATGATTCATGTTCAATATATGTGAATTTCTGCCATTGTTCTTTGTTAAATTTCTGTTCTTGCTCTGCTTTCTGGTGTAATTGTTGCTCTTAATTATCTATAGTTGCATACTCTGAAAGTTTAACATGCTTAAGGATTGTAGTTGGTGAACTGGGAAGAAAACATCTTAGTGAGAATCAATAGTCATAATAATGCATTTTAATTATAGTTAACAATCTCATGTGTCTTATCACATTCCTATAGCCTAGGGCCGGGGTTCATGATAAATCTGTGAGCCAAGAAAATGGCATTTGAATTATGCTCGGAGTCCCCTCCAAAATACATCAAAGCCTTCAAAAGGTCGGGTGTGATCACTTGAATAAATGTTCTTATGCCTTTTCTCTAATTCGAAATTTACGGTTGAGTGTCATTCATGGATGTTGTTGACGCGTTTTGAACAAATATCAAGTGATACAAAAATAGAAGTTGTATGCATGAAGTGCGAATTAAACACTAATTGAACTTTTCTTTATAGCAATCTTTTCGAATTTTCACGTTCTTACAACTTAGCTGAAAAGTAGAAAATTTGCTACTTCTACAATATTATTTCCACTTTGATGCACTATTGATTACTGTTCATATTAGCTAAGAGGTTCAGATGAAATTCAATTTAGTCTTCAATTTCTACCTTAAATGGATTGAGTGGAGACTATTGTTTGCACCTTCAAGCCCCTAACTTTTCGAGCACCATTTCCCTAATATAAAAGAATCATTCCTCGAAAAGCAGGACCTATACTGTGAGATGTTGTTGTTGTTGTAAAAGAATCATTCGTCGTTTTATTAGCCAGCTGAATTTGGCCACTACTAAAAGTACCATCATAGCTTTCTGCTTAGGTAGTAGAAAGCATCACGGTGCTTGTTGTCATATAAATTGACTAAAATAGAATCAGTAATTTTTTAATCCTGGTTTTGAATATTAGGTAGAAAGTCCCTTAATTACATGATGTTGCTTTCATGTACTGTGATCTGAGTATCTGACCCACTTCAATGCTCAGAGTCACCATATTTGAATTTTCAGCTCCCATATTCCAGGTTTCAACTTGCTTGGAAAAAAAAGAATAATAAATAAAACGTGGGCATTGACCAATATGTTTTGTTCCCTTTTAACTTCACCTGCTTTGCAGGCTTCATATGACATGTTTGCTTTTCTGGTTTCTGTATGTGAATTCATCACCATATTGCTGTTTGGTTTCCCATCTGAGGCGTAAATTTTCTTTAGATATTTCTAAGCAATGACTGAGATGAACCTTCTCTGTTTTTTCCTCTGTTTCAGGTGAACTTAGCCATTATAAATAAGTTGGCAATAGAGTAGAGCGAAGAGCAAGAAAATGCCTCAAGAACAACTGAAAGTGCTGAATGCATTAGATGTTGCTAAGACACAATGGTATCATTTCACTGCCATTCTCATTGCTGGCATGGGGTTCTTCACCGATGCCTACGATCTCTTCAGTATTTCCCTCGTTACCAAGCTCCTGGGCCGTTTGTACTACACTGTCCCTAACTCCACTAAGCCAGGGACACTACCACCCAATGTCTCAGCTGCTGTGAATGGCGTGGCCTTTTGTGGCACACTCTTTGGCCAGCTCTTCTTCGGGTGGCTTGGTGACAAGATGGGTCGTAAAAGGGTCTATGGAATGACCCTGATGACGATGGTCTTATGCTCCATAGCTTCGGGCCTTTCCTTTGGACACGAGCCTAAGGCGGTGATGGCTACTTTGTGCTTCTTCCGGTTCTGGCTTGGGTTTGGCATCGGAGGGGATTATCCCCTCTCGGCTACCATCATGTCGGAGTACTCCAATAAGAAGACGCGGGGAGCTTTCATTGCTGCAGTCTTTGCAATGCAAGGGTTCGGCAACTTGACTGGTGGAATCTTTGCCCTCATTGTTTCGGCTGCCTTTAAGGCTGCATTCCCTGCCCCTGCCTATGAGGACAATGCATCAGCCTCATTGGTGCGTCAAGCAGATTATGTGTGGAGGATCATCCTTATGTTCGGGGCTATTCCTGCCACTCTGACATACTACTGGCGTATGAAAATGCCTGAGACTGCCCGTTACACTGCTCTTGTTGCGCAGAATACTAAACAGGCTGCCTCAGACATGGCAAAAGTCTTACAGGTTGAGATTGAGGAGGAACAGCAGAAGGCAGAGGAGATATCCACACGAAAAAGGAGACATCAGTATGGTTTATTCTCCAAGCAATTTCTGAAACGCCATGGTCTTCACTTGCTCGGAACCACCACTACCTGGTTCCTGCTCGACATAGCCTTCTACAGCAACAACCTCTTCCAGAAGGACATATTCAGTGCAGTGGGCTGGCTCCCGGCTGCAAAGACCATGAGCGCCCTTGAGGAGGTTTACATGGTGGCCCGGGCTCAGACCCTTGTCTCCCTCTGTGGGACAGTTCCAGGGTACTGGTTTACCGTGTTCTTCATTGACATCATGGGCCGGTTTGCAATTCAGTTGATGGGTTTCTTCTTCATGACAGTCTTCATGTTTGCCCTGGCCATCCCTTACCACCATTGGACCACCCCGGGCAACCACATTGGGTTTGTGGTTATGTATGGCTTGACATTCTTCTTTGCCAATTTCGGACCCAATGCCACCACATTCGTCGTGCCAGCAGAGATCTTCCCAGCCAGGCTCAGGTCCACCTGCCACGGCATATCATCAGCAGCAGGGAAGGCAGGTGCCATAGTAGGGGCATTCGGGTTCTTGTACTTGGCTCAAAGCAAGGACCCTGCCAAGACCGATGCAGGGTACCCTCCAGGTATCGGAGTCAGAAATGCCCTGATCATCCTAGGCGCGATTTGTGGACTCGGGTTCTTCTTCACATTCCTGGTGCCAGAAGCCAAAGGCAAGTCCTTGGAAGAGATGTCTGGTGAGAATAATGATAACAGCGATGAATGTCATGATCAAGAGGCTCAGCATCAAGCTGGCACCATCAATGGCACAGCCCAAGTTTGAATTTTTACTAGTTTTTTTGTTCTTTTTTAGATTGTTTTTTAGCTTTAGTGTGCTCCAGTTGAATGGTTGTTTGAGGTTGAAGAGAGGGGTAGTGCATATCAAGTGCAGTCGAATCGAAACCGAGCACTTCTGGGTGCTGCTGGCAATGGTAGCCTAGCTAATGAAATTAGCAACAAATTTTTTCCGGCATTCTGACTGTTAATTAGGTAGTTTTTAGATTGTTATGTGACTGTGGATTTATGCAGAGTTATGTGAACAATAGTAGAAAAAGATTTCTATCCTACATTTTGTTTGCATATGAATCCCTGTGCCTTTCTGCTTTCAGCTCGTAGTCCATTTGAATTCGTATACGTCTGTATCCAAGTGTTCATAACTAGGAAAAAAGAGAGTTGGGTAAACCTGACCTAACATGATAACGCGTCTCAAGCACAACCTGAAATTACTACTAGGAACAACCCTGACATGAACCAACTTGATCAGCCGAGGTTAATACGATTTGGCCTTTCAATGTAAATGCAACTTATTTTCAAGCTACGATGAAGGGAAGAAAAGTGGACTCCCTCACTTACTGTGATTCCCATGTGAGGCTAGAAGTCCATACTTATCTGAATGGGACTCTGTGCCTGAAGTCTGAATATAAGAAGCAGTTAATTTACGACCTTGACTTTCAGAATTGAATTTCTAAGAGAAGACTAGCAGAGTTGTGGGTCAGCATGAGAGAAAAAAATGAGTCACTTTTGTAAAATGTTGGCTGCCTTCTCTGACTTGGACTTGGGCAAAATGCAGCATATTATCAATGTTTTGCTCTTTTCAGGAGGAGGTGGTTGATGACTCTAATTTAATCTCTGTGGCAATCCTTGGTTTATATCATATTTTCAAGAGTGTTTGCTCTCATAAGTCACAAAACACTCTTTTTCGTTTTTTCTCATAGATTTTTCATATATATAGGTAAGTTTATGCTCATGTGAACACGTATTTTTAGGAGTTTCGTACATGAATTGTATAGAACATGTACTCGGTTATAGTAGCTGATAGTCAACATACAATTTAGATGGAGTTTCTAGTTTGAAGCTAGACAAAGGACTGGTTATTCTGAAATGATCGAATTTCTAATTTTGAATCTACGTAAAGGAGTAGTTGTTTTAAATTAAAATGAATTAACATAAAATTTGCCTAGTCGATATTTTGAAAAAGAAATGTGAATCAACCATGTAATTATAATATAATTTTAGTTATCGTACAAAGTTATATTACAGAATGAATGGTTGAACAATTTTCAAAGATTCCTAAGCCATTGAATTCATTACATTTTCATCTTCAAATGAAATAATTTTCATATGCTGAAGGAAAGATGATCAATTATGCTCTATAACCAATTGACTTGGGTGGGGACTTGGGTGGAAAAAAATGGACTTTTGCACGAAATCAATTTGCATTAAAAGTCAACAATCACTTTGGACCAACCGCTACTTTTCACATTTTAGGTCCTCACTAGGATTCATAGTTGTTATTATGACAGATTAAGATTGTAATAAGTCTTGTGTGAGACCGTTTTACGTAAATTATATTATGAGATGGATGTTTTTATAGTGATTTTTAATAATTAATTAAGGTGACTCAGATGATTGTTATTACAGTCATATCTAAGTGATCTGTTAGCTACTCCTCAATTTAAAAGTCACTTCAAGACATATTATTAGTGATTGCAAAACCTCAAAAATGTTACCCCTGAAAGAGTCTGTCTCGTAATAATTCTTATGTGAGACGATCTCATCTAAGAATTTGTGTTAAAACTGATAGTTATTAGTTTCAACCCTTACTATGTACCCTACTTTGGACATTTTATTTTTTTAAAGTTTATCCATCTACTAATCATGAAAATATCATCATAAAATAGTAGGTTTTAATAACAAAATTTGAATAAATCCGTCACTGTTGGTACACTTCTAATATACTTTTTATCGGTGAAAATATAATTTATTTTCGTTATTTCAGGTTAACCAAGTAAGCGTTAAAAGTACGATATAATTAGATGATGAAATAGTTAATGTTGAAAAAAAAATGTTTACGCCAATGGATATAATTAAAAACACACTAATTTTCATTACCTTTCTTCACACAGGATTAAGTCAGATTAGAAATAACATAAGATTTTGTAATTCTAAATATGTTTTTGCAGTGTTATATACAACAACTAGGTTGCAGAATTCTATTTTAATTTGCGTAGAAGTGTTGGGGCGAATATAGATCAATTGGTCCAGCCTCCCACCCAAACGTAGCTAACTTGTTCCTATCTAATTACAATTTATTTGCTAACTGACTTTTCTGACTAAAATTAATTCAACTTTGAGTTTTATCTATTGTTATAGGTAATAGTCACTCAATAGCAAAAAGAAAAGATAAAAATCAAAATTTCTAGGTTTCTCTACATGTTCATTTCTCCTTATAACAGTATGAGCTTCAACAGGTATCACAGAACTAACTCATACATATATTTATACACGGACATTTTCACATATATGTATTTCTACAAACATTTTCATTGGATTTTTGTCTCTTGATATATCGTTTCTATCAAAATCTATGTTACTCGATGGACACGTGAATGTGACACGAGAGACAAGTGGTTTTTTTTTGGGGGGGGGGGGGAAGGGGAGAGATGTTATGATTTCCATAGTAATATAGTAACTTATATAACTTAGCGCAAGAATTCCCAAAATAGACAAACTATTTGGTCATTTTCAATATCCTATGTCGTTTGCATATGCAGCGTTGCAGTCTCGCTACCAATATAAGAACAGTTCAGGTCACAAGTTGAAATATGAAAGTTCTTTCATCGTTTTTAGCTTGCGTTCTCCATGAGTTTTCTCCTCTAGGACAGATACGCGCCTGACGTACAATTGAGATATACAAACAAAAACAGCATGCAGAATCCATACAACAAATGCAACCCACAAGAAATTTCCATTGCATATGTACAATAAAACCGAGCTGCGCGTTTTCCATCGTACATGCTGCTTCCTGGGTCAAGATCGACCGAAAACCAACAAAAACCAAAGCTGTATCAAACATGGACAGACGAAACCTGCGCTTTCGGATTGGAAGCTGCATGTTTTTTTTGGGGGGGGGGGGGTAAGCTAGGCCACCCACTGGGGCCCCGAAGAGCCAGTGGGCCAATAGGCCTAGGGGAGGGGGGAAGCAGATTGCCCAGGCTCAAGAGTCCCATGGCCTACCCATCTCTATTTCCCAAATAATGGGCAAACAGAGGTCCCTCCCGAGAGTCAAACCCTAGTGAAGAGGTTGAGAGGCGAGCAACAACGCCAATCAGGCAAACACTCTTTCGGCAAAGCACCATATGCTCCCAAATTAAGCTTCATTTTTTATGTTACTAACTACGTACAGGCCTCTTTGGTTTTATACACAACACTGAAAGGCCACACTATGGAAGAACTCGACTTTCAGGATGATGAGATCGATCAAGATTCGAGTTGTTGTCACGTTGTGGGTTGTATTGCATTTGCAAACCATGGGTGTCCTGCATATCATCCCACGTACATTAAGTTAGTCCCATGCAGCTATGTATATATAACATCAATTCGCACTATTTTCAGGCTGAGAGTTTACTAAGAATAGCCTTCCAAGTAGATGATATCGGATGCAATATTGCGCGCATTTAGATTTCTCTAAATTGCATTGCAATGGGATTCATTGAATATATTTGTTTCGCTTGTTTAAGGGTCGTTAGACACTATCACAGTATGTAGATGTGTATCCGATCGAATGGATCATACACTATTCATGAAAAAACAAAGGCAATCATGAATAACAGAGGCCAATAATGCAAATTATCATAAAGAAAGTGTAACTTGAAACCAGAGATTAAGCTAATCACACTACAATAGATCTTAAATATTGCTTAATTTCCTTCGAAACAGGTAATTAATTATGTTATATAACATCATTAACCAAAATCATTTAACACAAACTGAGAAAAACCCAGAAAGTTAGTGTTAACCCAGAAAAATCCCAAAACCAGTTTGACAGAATCATGAATCAACCCAAAGAGGTGAAAATTCAAGAAATTCGACACTTACTGAGAGCTTCCTGAGCCGAGAATCTTCTAGAAACATCCTTACAGAGCATGCGCCTAAGAAGACCCTTAACCTCCGTTGAAACGCCGGCGAAAACGCTCGCCGGAAACCTAAGATTTCCCCTCAACACCTTCTCGAAAACCTCGACCGTATTCTCCCCATAAAACGGGGGAAACCCAGCAAGCATTACATACAAAACGACCCCGGCACTCCACACATCCACCTTCTCCCCATACCCAGAACCTTCCAGAACCTCCGGCGCAACGTAGTACGGCGTCCCCACCACCTCCTTCATCGGGGCCGCCGTCTTCACTGCCGCGGACCCAAAATCGCAGAGCTTTATCCGCTTCGTATTCGGGTCAATCAAGACGTTCTCGGGCTTGATGTCGCGGTGAACGACGCCGTTCTGGTGGCAATGCAGGATAGCTTGGAGAAGACTTCCCGCAACGGCGCGCACGTCGGACTCCGGGAGGCGGTGGCGGAGGTGGAGGAGAGAGAATAACGAGGGAAAGGGGAACAGGTCAAGCACGAGGTGCAGATGGGTGGGTGAATCATACGCGCCGTGGAGGCTCGTGATGTACGTCGAAGAAGACGACGATGAGAGAGAAAGCAAGTGCAGCACCTTGGGCTCGGTGGTGAGAGACTCGCTGTCAATGGGGTCGCCGGCGACGAGCGACTTGTCGATGACTTTGACGGCAAACTGTTCGCCGGTGGCGTGTGAAATGCACCTCGAAACGACGCCGAATTTGCCCCGCCCAATCTCCTCCAAGACCTCGTAGTCCTTGATGAAGGTTCGGGTCATGGTCATGGGTTTGGTGCTCTGCTTTTCTGGGTTAGGAGGAGAGAGAAAGAGGGAAGGGTTTAAGCAGGTGGTTTTTGTTGTGTTTTACCTGCCAGTGATACGGTATCATAACCGTAAGATTCAACGAAACTCCTCCATATTAAATTATCCATCTTTTCTAGTAAATGAACGGCTCTTGGAGGAACGATAAGGTTATCTTTATGTAGTCAAAACATAATCGGTTCGAGTTGTAATATTCAACTACTGATAAAGTCAGATTAAGCTGTCTACAATTCACCCCTTAGTGTGCGGGGTTTCCCTAAACTTTGTGTTTTTTGCTTGTCCACCGGGTTTTTTTTTTTTTAGTAAATATGAAATTGATTTTTTTTTTTGGGGATCTTTTTGTGGATAATGGATTGATTGAGGTTAGCAATATGGAATTGATTTTGATCCAAAAAAAAAAAGTAATATGGAATTGATGTATAAATTGAGATTGTTGTGTTTTGTTTGATAGATTGAGGAATTTTTTGGATTTAAAAAGAAAAAGAATTCGTGTTTAATTATAAAGGGTGCCATGAAGGGTTATGTAAGCAGGATTTGATAGAAAACAGGTTGGTCGGACATGCCTATTAATAATTGTGGCAATTTTAGTAAAAATAATAATAATAATGTGGTAATTTCGTGTGCGTGTGTTGGAAGCAGCGTTACTTTTCTATACCAAAAATAATAAATGATATTTAATTACAGTAAATGGTCAAAACGTGTCAAATACGAATTAAAATTGAGTCATATTGTGCCAGGTTCGTATTTATTTGAATCAAATCATGTGTTTTGTTACACAAATAAGTTTAAGTTATTATAAGACAGTGACATTATATAACAAGCGAAATATACGTAGAGTGCTATATTCTATGTGTATATACGTAACACCGAATCGCATACTATTCAACAGTTGGAAACAGAGAGAATGCCAAAATCAAAAGAAAAGAGAGTGAATTCCAACAAGGCAGCGAATTCAATAGACAGAGAACATACAGATACATTGGGAGTAACCACAATGTGACCAGGAACAAATTCAAGAACATAACTGGGAAGCATCATGGTCACTAGGAACCAAATGCCCCTATTGAGCTCGATATGACAGAAGGAAAACAGAGCTCATAATCAGCCTTCCCAGAAAAGTAGAAAACCCAAGTTATTTAGCACGCATATATGGATCTTCATATCCCAATATTCGGATTACTTCCACCAGTTGTTTCTGAGATCTGGAACCGAGGAAACTGCTCAGTTTGCTCGGTCCTGAAGCACCTCGAGATCCACTTCAGTTGGATCAGTCGCCTGAATCTCATAATGGATTCCCTCCAGCTCCCTCCTAAACCTGTCCTTGGATGTCGCATAGAGCATCTTGGAACGAATACGTGCTACTGATGGGGACCTGATGTACATGATAGTCATACAGTAAGTTACAGGGTGCATTATATGGTCAGAACTCAGAAGCTTAAGACAAGCATCTTGAAATTCATTGTGAATTCAAGGGTTACTTCTCAGAAACCCCCGTCTAGTTCACTATGTTTTTCACTTTTTGGGGGGAGGGGGGAGGCATAATTATACTTTGGGAGCCACCTGCGAGCCAAAAGCATACTATAGTGACCCTCAATGGCCACCACTCATCCTTGGTATGCCATGGGTAGGTGTAGGTCGTAACCACCATTTGCCCTTTGATTCAAGACAAGTTGTTTAATTCAGGTCTATTGTCACTTTTTAACATACAGTGGTTATCATATAGTTCTTGAAAAATTGTACATGGTGATTAGTTGAATGTAGGCTATGTTCACACACACATGTTCATGAACATCCATAGTCCATATAATCAGTTAATGAGCCCAACAATAGAGAAAAATCAGGAGGACAAAACCAACTACATCAAATGTAGCTGAGATAAAAGACAACAGAGTAATGCAGCTGCCATCTTTAGCAGTGGAAGAACATTTACCAGACTCAAGTGACATAGCTCCAAGAACAGATATGCATGCAGTAGGATGCAAATCATAACATGCAAAAAACAGTGGGAAACCATAAGCTGACAAGGAAATCAAGTAGAATCTAGCAAATTACACTAAAAACGCTAGATGCAACAATGAAACATTATCCTCCACAGAATGTTTACAGAGCTTGAAGCTGGAAAAGAGATAGCAAGTATCCAGGTCAGGTTAAGTGCTCTATTTCACAACCTGGAATGAGACATGTGAAGCAACAGGTCCCATAGGATGTAAAAGATCTACTAGCAGAGACAGGCAATAATGACACACCCATGGCACACAAGTCAGCAGAACTGCAGCACTCGAGCATGACATGACATAGATTACAAGATGTGGACTACGTATTTGTGCACATCCTGATGCTCAGAAAGGAAAGGATTATGATGATCAAGTCCTCCCTCTCAGACAAAGAACATAAATGGTGCAGATAAAAACGGCCTCAGTGGAGGCCACAAAGGATAAATGCAAAAAGACATCAAAGTATGATGACTAAGCCCTGTGGACCATCAACAAGGGTCCGTTAGTAGAGTATTAAATGGACTTTGGATCAAATCCAACATGAACTTATGGGTCAAGTGTGCTTACGAGCAATCCCTATTTTAAACTCCAGAAAGACATGCATAGATCGCAATTTCCAGTTTTCAACTGCAGAGATGATGCTCCGCAAAGAAGGTAGAGCATCTCGAACTCAATTAGAATGTAAGACACAAAAAACTAACCATGCGATGAAAAATATTTTGCTCTTTTGGCAGTTCTCAGACGTCACAAAGTCATAATCATAAACTGCATAGCGGCAATCATTTTCAGGCAGGGATGCCAGAAAATCATCATAACTTTCTGCTGGGCCTCCAGTCTTTTCCACAACTACTTCCTTCTTTTTCTCATCAATGTTGAATACGACATAACGATGCACCTTCTTCCTTTGCAGCTCCATATATTTGCTTTTGCTCTCTTCAGCAACTCCCATGCCGGATGAAGCATTCCCCTGGATGCCAAAACACATACGAATGAATCAATTAACAATCTGGCCAACACAATGCAAAACATTTCCCAGACCTTCCAATGCTTCTCCAAATATAAGAATCAGTTCTGAAGGCAAGTAGATATGTAAACTTCACATATTACTTCGAATGATGCATGAGATTACATCCCAGAAGGCCAGAACCAATTCACAAAATATGGAATAATTCAATAATAAATATATACATGCTCAATACCGCTGATTTTAACAATGCGGGGGCAGAAACCACTTAACATTCCAATACACCCTCCCACATGCTACTAACACAGTCCAAAATGTGACATAATTAGCCATATGAGGGCAATGGCATACCAAAGGACAACCGGCGTGATACCAAGTTAACTTTTACATTAATTGGACTACATGCTTCTAGGAGGGGACTTCACTTGCACTTGGGCTTGTATATGTGTTGGTTAATTTTGATTAAGTTCAAGTTAGTGTAAAACTCAACACAAACACAAACACAGGGAGCAACGGACACAGCATTTTTAACGGCTGAAAAGACATTGACCTTACTCCCATAAGAACAGATAAATTCACAAGTCAGTGTAGAAGGCAGACACTAAACTCATCACAAACTCAAAGCTCAACGAACTGAATTCCAATGTGCAAGAGCTGCTACTAAAAAAGCAAACTATCAAGACACTTGACTAAGGTCGAGATAAAGGGGTGGAAAATCAAAGACCCCCAAATCTCCAAACTCCACTTCTTTCATAGGGATCTAAAATGGAGTTTTGCGTCCAAATCAAGGCAAGAGTTCAAGCAATCCAATCAGAACAATCCTTACAATTAACACTGACATCCTATGATTCAAAGAGTAACAGAAAGATCTCAAATTCTCAAGTAACATCCTGCAGTAGCAAGAAAACTTAATAACGGATTGCCCATGAAAAAGTTTCAATCTTTGAAAAGAACTACGACTTAAAAATAGAAGCCGATTAAAGCAAAGATCCATGCATATCAAGATTAAAATTTTCTTGACAGATTAGAAACTCTACTACATTGCATGATTTTCCACCCCACAGATTAAGGGTCAGATCATCACTTCTGAACATTCAGAGCATAAGGAAAATCACACTATAAATCAATTAACAAAAGAAAATTGAAATGGGCAGTTGAATCTTACCCCTCTGAAGGCCATAGTTGCTTAGTTCTGCAGCAAGGATGAGAGAGAATTTGCTGGGAAACAAAATAGAGGACAAATTGGAATAGTGAATCAAGAGAAAAGCAGAGAAAAAAGTAACCGACCAAGAAAAATTGAAATTGCGGGTCGGCCAAAATTCGATTAAAACTGCAGAAATCTGGAGGAAAAAAAAAAGAAAGGTTTTTTATTTTCGAATGTGTAAGAGAGAATGAGTGTCAAGCGAATTTCCTGTGTGAAAAGGACTGCTGGTCCGCCATTATTCTAAGCTGGTGAAATGGAATGGGTAACATCACGCAACAGTGATGACATGAAGGTGACAGACGAATTGGCAACCGTAGATTTCGTCACAATCAAGGGGTCTGACGTGTTTGCGAAGATCTAACGGTGTTGCTTTGCCTGTTAGACTGGTGTGTCCTCTGCCGTGCACTGTGATTAGTGTTCAGATCAGGTGTCATGTCTTATTATTTATTGGTTAAGCCTACAATTTTTATTTTTATTTTTTAAATCCAATAAGCTAAGCTAGTTGTTGGATTACCTCTATTAGCTCCATACCTTGTACGCGACAGATCTAAAAACTTTATACAGTGATGTCCCTCAATTGTATCTGCCAATACCTCCATCGATCTGGATCTAGATCTTATATGTGGAGAAAATATTATAATTTTCCGAAACTCTAAACTAATAGCTAAAATTATCACTTATCGAGAACTGTTTTTGCACCATCCTATTTTTGTGTAAAATAAAAATAGTTATAATCTGACAATACTTTCACTCGACAGTTAATATTACAAGTTGTAAATAGTTACAGTTTTACCATTAATACTACATTATTTAAAACATTGTTAAGAGAAATATCTCAAATCATTAGTTCAAATGAAAATACTGTAATTTGTCCTCCCTTAATTATTGCGGCACTAGCTAAAACGTGTGAACTTAATCACAAAAAGATAGCACGGGAAGAATGTATGTAACCCCAATATATAGATGTTAGGGTTTGGAGGTGTATGTAGTTAGCGACGCAAATTATTACGTGCAACCGGATGGACAACTTAATTGTCCACCCAGGCCCACCAACAACAGTTTTGAGTCCTCCAACTGTTGAACCCTTACTCATTTTTTTAAAAAAATCCATGCTCATTAATTTTTTGAAATTGCGGTTTTCATTCTCTCCATTGCTCGATTACTCTTCGTTGCTTCGATTGCTTTAGTGTTCAGCAATTATTGAATGGTTGGATTTGATCTTAACGTCGCTATTGATGTAGAATGTTTTAGAAGATTCTAAAACCTTA
This sequence comes from Selenicereus undatus, assembly GCA_017589665.1. NCBI lineage: Eukaryota > Viridiplantae > Streptophyta > Magnoliopsida > Caryophyllales > Cactaceae > Selenicereus > Selenicereus undatus. Next base: position 1,310,436 of record JACYFF010019584.1, read on the forward strand.
ACATCAAAATGTTTCTGGATTATTAATTTCTAATAGTTCACACAACTGATAATACCCACAATATTTTTATGTTAGTAGGTTTATCAAACTAATGACTAAAATATTATTTTAATAGGTTGTGGTGTGCTAATTAAATGGTAAGAAAATCAAAGAATAATAAATGGTACCTAGCTAAGTAGCTATATGATTATCACCTATTTTAATCACTATTATATTTTAAGATACAAAATTTCTATTGAAACCTTATCCATCTTGTCCACATTAAAAGAACTACGCGATGGACACTAGAGCTGGGAAAAGCTGACCCGACACGATTACCGACCCGAACCCGACACGAAGTTAAGTGGGTTTGGGTATAAATTTTCGACCCGTTTAATTAAATGGGTTGACACGTTCAACCCGTTTAATTAAATGGGTTAGGTTCAGGTCGAGATTCTCGACACGAAAAAGTACCTATTTAACCTGTTTAATTAAATGAGTTAAATAAGTCAACTTATTTTTTCATTTTTTATTCATCCATTTACTTTTTATTAGATAATTAAGAATATAAAATTTTTTAGAAATTATGAATTATGATGAATCTGGGGAATTTCAAAGAGTAATTATTTAATGTGATACGTAAACCTAATTTTTAACACTGTAATTACGTATTAGTTGAAAATATTAAATGCGTAAATAGTCAATTAAGCGACTGGACTTGACCTGTTTATCTTAAACGGGTTAAGTGGGTCAACCCGTTTAAAAATTAAATGGGTATAGGTCAAGATTTTTCAACCCGTTTAATAGACGGGTTAGGTTCAGGTTGAGGAATTCTCAACCCGTTTAAGTTCGACACGAATACGAACCCGACCCGACACGACCTATTACCCAGCTCTAATGGACACTGAATCTTCATCAAACGAAATTGTTCGTCAAGTTTAATAGCGTTTTTTCGATCTCTATTTTTGTTTTCGGGATTGAAAGTTGTGTTCGTTAATTTTGCATTTTGATGAGTTAATTTCGAGATTTTTGAACTGGATTGCATTCATTCCATATAAATTTTGGTTTGTGACATTCGAGAAACGATAGCTCATCATTATGAGTTATGTGCTCACTAAATATAGTCGTTGGCTCACTAGCAGTATATATTTAGCTCACTATAAAAAATTTATTGTCATGTGCTACAGAGCAGTTTTTTGCTCACTAAAAGAAACGTTTGACTCACTAAGATTGACCTGCGTGCTCACTGATGTTGCATTATAGCTCACCACAAATGTTATGATTGTTTTTCCAGATGATATTTTCATTGTTGTTATGTATATATGAGAAACAACAGTTCACCAATATGAGTTATGTGCTCACCAAATATAGTCGTTGGCTCACTAAAGAAATACATTTAGCTCACTTGCATTGAGCTTGTATTTAGCAATAATAAATCAGTTCTCTGCTCACCAAATGTAATCACTATAATTAATCGTATGCCTAACACGAAAAACAATAGTTCACCATCAGTATAGCTTACTATAAAAAATCTGTTGTCTTGCACTACATTTTATAACTCACCAAATATCTATCATGGTTCACTAAATAAATGGCATAACTCACTAAAAAGAATAGTATAGATAGCCAGCAAATAATATTGTGAAGTTCTTGAGTTATGTTACAGCTCAATCATTTTTTACTATGACATAAGGGTGTTTGTATTATATTTCGTAAGTATAATAGAAATCTAGTGAATTAATTAAATATAGTCTAACTCACTAAATATATGTCATAGCTCACTAAATATATGTCATAGCTCACTAAAAATATGTAGACAACTATAATATATTTTAGTGAGTTTCAAATGAACAATAATATTTTTTTAATACGACATCACATTTTAATAAGTTATATAGTACTTTTACTAAGTGATCTATACACTCACTAAAAGTGCGTATTAACTCATTAAAAGTACATATTAGCTCACCAAAACTGTGTCTCAGCTCACTAAAATATTTTAGTGAGCTATACATTATTTTTAGTGAGCGAAATAAGATACACAACGGCATATTTTAGCAAGCTACAGGGTATTTTCAGTAAGCCGAAATCTGACAGTTTTCTTTGTGGGTTCGGTTGTACAATTACATTTGTACAACAAGGCGGACGATATAACAACTGAGCCAGAGAGACTGCATGCATGTATGTCCATGAATCAAACCGTTTAATTTCTGCCAAGTTTTTCAACGCTTTGGAGGCTTCTTAACTTCATCAATGTCTACTGCAAATTATGCATTTCCTTGATGCAATGCATGTATGGTTGTTTTATCGCGACAGTACCCCTCTAAGATGATCTCTCCTATTTTAGTATCGTACTCTTTGGATTCCTTGGACAATCAGATTACTAGTAGCGAGTACATATTACTTGCCTTGGGAAATGAAAATGGCATAGCTTGTTTTATATAGAAAATGCATAATATTTTCTCACATATTTTACAGACTCGTAAGTATTCCATCTTGTAATGCTCAGGGAATTATGCTTACGAGGACAACTGTTGTACGGTTATACCCTTGATTGCATGATCATTAAGAACGTAATTGGTTTGTAAATTGAAATCTTAGGTGAACTGGTTTAATTTTGTTATCCTATGCCATCATATCTCCACAACGTACCCTCAATGTCCCTCAATTCACTAATTGTGCATGCATGAATAATGGCAGCCATATATACAGTGTCTTATGTGTGACACGTGAAAGAATAATTTGTGAACGGTTAGAGAAATGTCATATGTGAAGGTTGGTGCATCATAATTTCTCGAAACATTGAGTCCATCTTTAAGGGTCATTTACGATTTATGATAGATTATATCATTTTAACTTAACCTCACTTTTTTTCATAACCATCGCAACTCTATGAACTCTACGTATCGAAAATAAGGCACCAGAGTTTTCAATGTACACATTCTTTTCTATGACAAAGAGCGCATGTTTCCGTAAGACCTACAAAAGTCTTTTGACAAGTACAGTGTAGAGCAATTAGTGATACCTCTCCGGAGTCCCCACTTCTCCCTTATCCCCCCCCCCCCCTCAAAAAAAACTCTTATTGCAAGCGCTCTTATGTCACTCATTTGGCATAATATATATTCTGTACTTTGAATTAGTTGATCTCACTAATTCATAGAACTTGTTGGAAGACTCCTTCCCAACAGCAACAAGAAAAGGAAAAGAAACAAGCTCAAAAATAAAAGACAAAATCCAGCTGAGTTGGCAAGATTAGTTATAGAGTTAGTTAGCAAGATATTTCTCACAACCAATGTATAAAAGGCATAATTCATATTTCAAGAATAATACAACAGAAAATAAGAGAACAACTCTCGTATACATTTTCTCTCTATCTCTCTGTCTCTCTCTTGAATTCATCACAAGATGATTGCATGATTGATCAAAGATCAAGGACATGTGCATAACAAAAACTTTGACGTGGTATCAGAGCCAACAACAAGTTTTTCTTGCAAATTCTGATTTCTATTGCCTGGGTTGAATCTTCGATTAAGTTTCCGTTCATTTGAAGGTATTATTCATTCTTCAGCCTCCTCGTTTTGATTGATGATTCTCATAGTTGAGGTTCTAAAATTTCTGAGAAATTATAGATTGTTTGTCGATAGATCTTCTTGAATCATTCTTTGACTCCATTGATTTCCTTAAATCATTCTCTGAATTCTAAATCATTCTTTGCATCCTGTTTCGTGATTGAGAAACTTTGTAAGCATGACTCAAGCACAGCAACCAGATCCCAATCAGATTCCATTGAATAATTACTCACTTGAGCCTGGACATATTCTGTATCTTCACCATTCAGATAATCCCAATTGTAGCCTCACAAATGAACTTCTCAATGGTATCAATTATGGCCAGTGGAAGAGATCATGTGAGGTGGCCCTTAGTACTAAGAAAAAATTGTCATTTGTCAATGGTGCTCATGAGAAACCTACAAATGGATCACCATTGTTGCCTTTATGGGAAAGGTGCAATAGTATGGTAATATCTTGGTTGTTGCATTCAGTTGAAAAAGATATAGCAGCCAGTATTATATACACTCCAACTGCAACACAAATCTGGAAAGATTTGTCACAAAGATTTAGTTTCAACCAAGGCACCAAAATTTACCAATTGCAAAAAGAGATGAGCAATCTCTCTCAGGGTCATGTGTCTGTTTCTGCATACTTTACAAAATGCGAATAGCTTTGGGATGGGTACATAGTTTTGGTTGAGCCATGTGCATGTACATCTACTGGTTCTGCTGTGAAAATCATAGAAAGACAACAGCTAATGCAATTCTTGATGGGTCTAAATGAAAGTTATCATGTTGCAAGGAGTAACATCTTGATGTTAAATCCCTTACCCTCAGTCAGTCAAGCTTACAGCATAGTTTTACAAGAAGAACAACAAAGGAGATTAAGAACACTATTGCTCCCATTCAGATTGATGCTGATGCTACTGCTTTCTTGGCAAATCAGAGAAGGCAATTCTTGAATAGATCTGTTTCTCATGCTGATCATTCTGGTTTATAGTATTCTCAATCTTATAATGTTCCTTCTGGTGGAAGAAGGACTAATGTGCAGTGCAATTATTGCAAGAAGTTGGGACATACAATAGATAAGTGTTTCAAGCTGCAAAGGCAAAGAAATCAATCAAACCAAGAAAAAAGAGTAGTTGTTATAGCTCAGCAATCAGATTCTGATACTGCCTCCAATCAATCCTCAGGGAATCATACTTTGACAGCAGAACAATATGCACAAATTCTGACATTATTGAGCAAGCAAAATATGGAAGTTACTACAAATGTACCAAGCCAACATTCTGGTTTTTTGGCTGGTAAGTCATTCTGCTTATTATCTACAAAAACTTACATGAGCTGGATAGTGGACGGTGGAGCTACTGATCATATAACACCACATTTACATCTGTTTAAATAATACACCCCTATCAGGCAAAGGTGTTTTATAACAATGCCAAATGGAAAAAAAGGTTCAGATTCAGCACATTGGCACAGTTGATTTGGGAATAGGTCTTACTTTGCAAGATGTTTTGCATGTTCCTGAATTTCAATTTAACTTACTCTCAGCAAGTAAGTTAGCTAGGCACCTGTCTACTAGCATTGTATTCACTCCTTCTTCATGCTATATACAGGACCCTTTGAAGAACAAGAGGGTGGCCCTTGGTGAAGAAAATAGAGGATTATATTTGGTTAAACCTTCTGCTGCAACTTTTTTTAATCATTCATTGCATCAACTGGAAGGCTAGTCCACTTCTTGTCTTTTTGTCTCAGAACTTTGGCATTGCAAACTGGGACATCCCTCATCTCAGCATATGGTATATATACAAGGATTGCCATGTAAAGCCTCTACCAATATTTACAGTATATTTCCACAAGCAAAACAACAAAGAGCTTCCTTTCCTTTGAGTACTAGTAGATCAAATATAGCTTTTGAACTTCTACATGTGGATATATGGGGTCCTTATAGGGTCCCCACCTATGATGGTTACAAACTATTTTTGTCAATTGTAGATGACTACACTAGAGCTACTTGGATATTTCTGATCACACATAAAAGCAGTGCTTTCCATTTATTGGAATCTTTTATTACATACATTGCCACTCAGTTTTGTGCTCAAGTAAAGATTATTAGGTCTAACAATGGCCCAAAATTCAGTGATCAACATGCTTTAGCATTCTACATCAGTAAGGGTATTGTGCACCAAACATCTTGTGTAGATACTCCACAGCAAAATGGAGTGCTAGAAAGGAAACACAGACAGTTATTGGAAGTGGCCAGGGCTTTGCTGTTTCAGTCCAAAATTCCCAAAATTCCCACCAAATTTTGGGGAGATTGTGTTTTAACAGCTACATACTTAATTAATAGATTGCCAAACTCTGCTCTTGGCTTTAAAACCCCATATCAACTCCTCTATAACAAGCAGCCCAATTATGAACATTTAAGAACCTTTGGCTGCCTATGTTTCATATCAACTTTGAAGAATGGGAGAAGCAAGTTTGACCCAAGAGCTCATCCTTGTATCTTTCTAGGATACCCCATGAACAAGAAGGCATACAAGGTATATAATCTTGTGACCAAAAGAGTCCATTACAGCAGGGATATATTATTCCATGCAAAACATTTTCCTTACTTGTTCAACCGAAAATTTTGATATTTTATACCCCTTTAATTTATTATCTAATATTTGCTCAAAATAAAATATTAAATTAAATTTTAATATGTGTTTGTTTATTTTGTAGGAATTGGAAGAAAACATGGGAAAGAAATAAATAATGAGCTCAAATAAGAAAAGAAGCTAAACAGGATCCCAATGTTCGAGCCTAGTTCACGGCCCCATTCCCCCCCCCCCCCCGCCCTCTTCCTCTTCTTTCTCGCTTTAGGCCGGTCCCTTCCGTGGCCCAACTTCTTACGCCCTTCCCCTTTGCTTTGCAAGCTGGCCCAGCGAAACAGCCCAACCCTCCCTCTCTCTCTTTCATTTACTCGAGCATGTGCCTTGCACATGACAACCACCCCCCTTTCCTTACCTCTTTCTTCTTCCTCGGCCATTAATCCAGCGAAGCCCGAAGCAGAGCACACAAAACAGGGGCTCCTTCTTCGTGGCCTATCTTCTCATTCCTGCCCAAGACCAGCAACCTAGGCTCTCATCTTCACTTAAGTGACACGCAGGGCTCACGTGACCAGGTTCCCCCTCCCCTTTCTTCTTCATCCTCTTCGACAGTTTGCAAACCTCGAAACAGAGGAACGAACATGGCCCTTCGTCTCCCCTCCTTCAGCCGTTACCCTCTTTCTCTCTGTATCATTTAATCCTCATTCATTGTCCATCATCATCACTCCGCATCAATTGAGCGTTTTTTCCGAGCAAATGAAGGGGTGTGTGGTTGCGTTTTAATGGAAGCCGAAGAACAATAAAGGGGTCGATGGAGAGTTTTGGAAAAACTTTAGGATTTTCGTTTTTTTTTCGATTTCAGTTTCAAGTAGTGGATTCATTTCAGTAGAATTCTAATTCAGTTGAATTCGTTTCTGGGTTGTTCAATTTACATTGAAATTGCAGATTGGAGCTTTCAGTTTCTTGGGTTTTCAAATTTGTCTTTCTTCAATTTGTTCCATTTGGCTTTGTTCTGATCTTCAGTTCAGTTTTCCTCAAGCTTCAGAATCAAATTCAGGAAAGAAAAAGGCTTATTTGAATGTCCCAGGGCTCGATTGTTGATTGTTCTTTTGCTCTATTTCATTCCTTCATTCTCTCTCCTCTGTTTCATGTTTTCAATTTCAGGAAATACACTAATTTCGCTTAAGTGTTGCTTCCCTATATTAATTACAGTGTGGTGTTTTGTTTCTTTAGCTGTGAACCGACCTTTGCAATTCACATTACATGAATTAACTTAGTATCAATTTTGGAATATCTTAGCTTTGGTATTTGTTAATTTTAGTATCTAGTTTTAATTTATTTTCGGAATTTTGACAACCTAATTTCACAATTCGTCCCTGCGGATCGACCCTAAAGTGTTACAACGAGAACTGTGCGCTTGCGGAAAATTCACAACATTATTCACAGCTACCCTCCTCTAATATTGTGTTACCTAATAGCATTTTTTTTACATCTGATACTTCAAATCCTCAACCTGGCCTCTCAATCGATCCTCCAAACCTCAGCACTCCTACTGACAGTTTTTTAACTCAGCACCAACCTTCCCTTGCATCTCCACAAAACCACTCTTTTTCATCTTCCTAGCACTTGTCTCCTACTCAAGCTCCCACTAGACACTCCACCAGAACTTCCAAACCCCCAGCATATCTACAAGATTATGTCTGTGCTCGCAAACCAAAACCTCAATCTTGCACCACACAACATTGGTGCAACTTAGTCACATTCTCTGCATTTACATCAGAACAACAACAATAAATAAATCAGTTTGACCATCTACATGAACCAACTACTTACAAAGAAGCTGCCACATCACCTCACTGGGTATAAGCTATGAATGCTGAAGTGAATGCATTACAAGTCAACCATACCTGGACTGAAGTAGATTTTCTCCCTGGGAAAAGGGCCATTAGCTCAAAATGGGTTTACAAAATAAAGCTAAAGGTTGATGGATCCTTAGAAAGATACAAAGCAAGGCTAGTTATTAGAGGGAATACACAAAAGGAAGGGATTGACTACACTGAAACATTTTCCCCTGTGGTAAAAATGACATCCATCAGAACAGTCATAGCTCTTGCAGCAGCTAGGAAATGACCTCTCTACCAACTTGATGTCAACAATGCATTTTTACATGGGGACTTGCATGAAGAGATGTATATGAAAATGCCTGAAGGCATCCCTAATCCTGCCAACAGGGTTTGCAGATTACAAAAGTCTCTATATGGGCTTAAACAAGCATCTAGACAATGACATGCCAAACTTGCTGATTTTCTCAAAACACAAGGCTATACACAGTCCAAGAATGATTATAGTCTTTTTCTCAAACAGTCAGCTCAACATCTAACCATAGTAGCTGTATATGTTGATGACATTCTCTTAATAGGCTCAGACCTAGCTACCATTCAAGCCCTTAAGCAAAGCTTAAACACCACCTTTGGTATCAAAGATCTAGGGTTTCTTCATTATTTCTTGGATTTTGAAGTTACTCACCACCACGATGGGGTAACCCTTACTCAAAGAAAGGTCACTCATGATCTACTCAACGAATCTGGTCATCTACATGCTAAACCAACTGCCACACCACTACTTATTAACTACAAGCTTACCCCTAACATTGGGGTACCTATAGCAGATCCTACCCTCTACAGAACTTATATTGAAAAGTTGAATTTCTTATCCAACACAAGGCCAGATATTTCCTTTGCAGTACAAACCCTCAACCAATTTATGCAACAACCCACTTCTTCACATATGGCAGCACTAGATCACCTCCTCAGATACATATCTAGAACTGCAGGGCAAGGCATATTACTTAGGGCACTGACTTTCTTCAACTCACAGCATACTCTGATTCAGATTGGGCATCTTGTCCAACAAGCCGAAGATCAATAAGTGGATATGTTGTTCTTCTGGACAAATCTCCCATCAGTTGAAAATCCAAGAAACAAGGAACCATTGCACGATCCTCAGCTGAGGCTGAGTATAGGGCAATGGCACAAGCAACTGCTGAAATTACATGGCTTGTCAACCTCCTTTAAGAACTAGGTGTTCCCAACCTCAAGCCTGTCACCTTACATTGTGACAATCAGTTTGCCCTCCATATTGCCCGCAATCCTGTTTTTCATGAACGTACTAAACACATTGAAATTGACTGCCACTTCATCAGAGACAAAGTGTTAGAATGATTGCTACAACTGAGCTATCTTCCTACCCATTCACAACTGGCAGATGTGTTAACCAAAAAACTTCCATCACATCAACATTGGACACTTTTGAACAAGCTTGGCATGTTGCCTCAACATTCCCAGCTTGAGGGGGGTGTTGGAAGAGTCCTTCCCAGCAACAACAAGAAAAAGAAAAGAAACAAGCTCAAAAATAAAAGACAAAATCCAGCTGAGTTGGCAAGATTAGTTATAGAGTTAGTTAGCAAGATATTTCTCACAACCAATGTATAAAAGGCATAATTCATATTTCAAGAATAATACAACAGAAAATAAGAGAACAACTCTCGTATACATTTTCTCTCTATCTCTCTGTCTCTCTCTTGAATTCATCACAAGATGATTGCATGATTGATCAAAGATCAAGGACATGTGCATAACAGAAACTTTGACAGAACTAGCCAGTGAATAATTCATGGGAGTAGCTAGTTGAGCTCTTGAAAATGTAGTTTGATTCTTCTTGTCAATGAAAGTGAGCTAATTAACCAAATTTAGTCAAAAAGACAAGGTCTTTTCATACGATCTAAATTGGAGAACAGATGAATGTAGACGTGGTGGCTTGATAGCCTGGTAGCAATTAGCTAAGTGTCGGATAACTATACAATTAATGCAAAACAACGATAGTATTAGTGTACCTTTCTCATTTGATGTTCCATCTCAATCTTCTCTTTCCTTCAAGCTCCTTCTGATCAGTCTAAATTTCCACCGACAAAAGTAGATGCCAAATTGAGCATTTGTTATATCAAACTCTTCAATTCACCTCAATGATTAATTTTAGACATCCATCATATCTTATTAACGTCGATATGAATAAACCCTGATGCTTTGTTTTAAACGAAAAGATCCAATTTGTGACATGAATATCTGCATGAACAGTAAACACCTTACACATTATGAATATGGACATGGACATTTGCCAACTTTTACATAGTGGCAGCCATGGCCTGAACTCTGGATTCCATAGAGGTGGCCCCTCCCCCAGGCTTAAAAGTCATTCGTTTATCCAGCCAACTTACCCATCTAAAAAAAACAACATATATACATATAAACATGATTAATCCATGATCATTTGACACTTTATTTAAAACGACAACATCCAAATCTTTGAAAAATGGGCAAGAAGGCAATCCTTTTGATTTTTCTTTCTTTAAAAAAGGCAGCCTGATATATTCGAGCAAGTATTTGCAAGCCCTAATAGACATCATATCATATCTCTCACGCGCGCGCAAATACACATATATATATATACACGCAAATACACACATATATATATACGATTTTATTTAGAAATGACAATGAGTTAAATCTGTACTATTTGATCCTAAAAACTAGCTCATAAAGTCTTGTAGCACCCTCCTAATGAGTCTAATTAGCCAAGAAAATCAAGAGTTTAATTTGCCATTAATTATCTCTGCTGTTTTTTTATTGCTCCTCAATTATAATGATGATGATCAGCAGCGCAGAGGGGTTAATGAGGATTGAATGCATTAATGTGGTTGGTTACCTCACAAAGCTTGAATTTGTGCTTTTTAAAAAATAAACAAAGTCTAAGACACTTGTGTTTTGTCAATATATTTGGTAGATAATGATTGGAGGTGCACATAATTAATTATCATTCTAGCTAATACAATAGCTATGGCCCTTCAGGAAGTCGTGGGACCAAAGATGCATCGGGTTTGGATAATTACAGTAGTCATAATTAATATATCCACTCCCACTAAGATAATAAAATTAGTTCGAGCTCCCTTCCCTACCAAGTCAATTATATCTTCATTAATTAGATCTTTCTTAGATATTTCTGATGAATTAATATATCATAGGGATATGCCTTTAATTAATTAAGGCCGTGTCATTATCTGTTTAATTAGTTATTTGCTTACAGTTTTTCAATAAATGAAATGGTGCTGTTTTCAGGTTGCAAATTCTTAGTTTCTGTTGAACTTTTGTGTAACATGAGAATCAAATCTAATGATCTTATGTATCATAAGAAAATAAACTTCAACAGTTATAGAATTGATACTACAAACTGATCGATAATTGCCTTATATGATAATTAAACCCCAATCTCAAAGTTCATAAAGGAGTTCAAGCACATATATAAAAGATTTCTAGTTGGTCATTGTCGGGTTGCCTGTGATACATATAACTGTATGAAATGAGGTCTGTCACAAGACCTCCCTAAGTTATTCTCCATGAGAATAATTCAGTGAGAATCCTCGAGAGATCGAAGGCTTTCTAGTTAGAGTATTACAGGGGGAACAAGAAGAAGAAGAAGTTGCCTTTCATCCATAACAGGATAAATCGACCAAATTGTTATGGTATGGAGTATCGTGCTTGTTCTACAGATGTACATAACAACAAGTTGGTTATGGAATAGACAAGTAACTAATTAATTGATGATCAGTTGGTAATCAAGAAGACCAAGTGGATAATTACCGGGACAAAGTTAGGTAAGTAGATAATCAAATAGTATTTTTTTTTTGTTGATAAATTAATTAGATGGACGAATTAATCAAATTGTACTGGTTACAGTAGTCAAAACAAAACCAAGTCAAAGGCTGGCTAAGTGCATGCATGAAAGTGAAGTAACCCCCTCAAAAAAAAAAGAAAAATAAAAAAAAAGGCAAGACAACGTGTTGGAATTCGTATCTTATTAGGCATTAATGTTACTTTTTGACAAATTTTGTCTGAGACGGAAAGCAGTTTACCTAAACAGTAACTTTATAATGATGATTAGTTACTTAATTAATCACTGCATGCCTCCACTTTTTTCCTGGTTCAAAGTTGGATTAATATTAGTATTAATTTATCCACTTCCCCTAATATAATGACCAGATCAAGTCGCAGAGAGTGTTATTAATTATTTTGAGGCCCAAAATGATTTAAGTTGGTAAAAAGGAATTTGGGGATTATGTCGTACAATTAGGTTTTTTGTTTTTTTTTTTAAGCCAATACTTGGGCTACAAATCCAATTTTGCCATGTGTGTTCCCTTGTTATTTGTTAATTTTTAGCAATTTGTATGATATCATATGTTCAGTTAAATTTCGGTATATGAAATCGCAACGGAATGGAATTGGACGGAGTTGGAAAAAGCAAGGTTATACGAAAATCTCACCCAACAGTTAAATTTACCTAACGTATTTTCTTCAGTCACTTACCTAAATAGTTATCTGCTAACAGCTAAATTACATCAGCTATTCGCCACTTGAGAAATTATTCTACGGTATCTAAACATTTATCCGTTACCTGAACAGATAATTTTGTCGAATAGGATCAAAACAAATGTACAATCAAATACATGCATGCTACAAAAGTCTCTGAATTAAGCAAGTTGATTGTTTTTTTAAGAAAAATGAACTGACCTAAGACCAAAGTAAAGCCGAATACAATCTTAGTCAATATTAGCCTACCTAATGTCTGAATAAGCACACGGTTTCTTCCTATATTTGAATCGGGTATTGAGACGCGTTCGTTGACAAGGATTTTTTTTTTTTTTTAAAGAAAACGATGGAATTTGAATAAGAACACGACGACTAATGTGAACTTGAAAATTCCAAACCACAAAAGAGACATAATAAATGTGCATGCATGCAGAATATAATACGTATTGGATTATGCAAGCATCCACCATATACTAACACTTCCACTATCTAGTTGTTTTTTTCCAGGGAGTACATATATATTCAACTATGTATTATATTGTCGATATTATAGTTTAATAGTAGGTACAGTGGAAATTATTGACCAATTTATTTAGGGTTGGTTCAAAAGCCATTAAGCTGCATGGACGGTTGACATATATTTTAGTTTGACCAATTCTCTTTTTGTAAATTAAATCAATTGTCCTGCTTGATAATAATAATAATAATAATAATAATAATAATAATAATAATAATAAT
>JACYFF010019584.1:1323725-1334394 GCA_017589665.1 Selenicereus undatus
ATAATAATAATAATAATAATAATAATAATAATAATAATAATAATAATAATAATAATAATAATAATAATAACAATAATGATAATAATAATAATTAAAAAAACAAAAAAGTTGTAAGGAATGTTGATTTATTGGATGTGATTTAGATAGATGGATAAATTGGTTGGTTAAAGAATTTTAAAATTAAAGACTTATAAAATGTGTTAATTTAGTTCCGACAATGATAAAATATATTGCCTTCATGGAAGGCTTGTATAACGAAAAATTAAATATAGTACTATGATGGATGAGGCAAATTATTAATTATATTTATTCTAGAGTATATATATATGTTTGTCATAAATTTATGTTTCAATATATATCCGTGCCATATTTATTTATCATGTTTTTGTCATGAATTTATTTTTTAATATAAATCTACCAATATGAATCCTTGGAACATGTGTGCATATTGTGTATAGTGGTCAACTAACACTGGTCTTGGTCAAATTTTGGGTGGCCACTTCCATGAAGAACAGATATATAAATGGCCAAGTCAACAATGTGAAATCTATGCTGGTAGAGGTAAGGTTGCTTACAGCTAAATTTTCTCAGACTCCGTAAAAGTGGGACCCACACTAGGAGGTATTGTTGTTGTTGTTGTTTTTGTTGTTGTTGTTGTTGTTGTTGTTGAGGGGACTCGGATGAGTAACCACCCAACTTTTGTTTTGTACATAGTGTAGCTTTTTAAGAACATTAGAGGTTGTCAATTTTGGTTAATTCTTATTTGTCGTAAGTTAAGTCATGTTCTTTTTAACCTATTATAAATATTTCTTATTAGTTTTCGGTAATTTGAGGTATCATTTAACCAATTCAAGTAATTCTAAATAGTTTTTAATAACTTTTACCCTCATTCAGTAACCTTCAATAATTTTTAATAACTTTCATCATTATTAAGTACTTATTAAAAATATTTATGTATATTATTTAGCAGTTTTCAACAGCTTTCAGTAACTTTCAGCAACTTTCAGCATTATTTTACAATTTTTAACATTTTTTAGAAACTTTAAATAACTTTAAGTAACTTTCAACAATAAGCAACAAAAAGTTCTATTGATAAGTCGAAGCAAACATACCCTTAAGTGTCATGTTCAAATCTCATGAATGGTGAAAACTTATACTAGAGACCTACCACTTATAAATCAACAATTAGCTGGATTTCTATAAAAGAAGGATTGAAGACTGTTAAAAAATCAGAATTAAATGCCACCATTTCTTAACAAAATGAAATGAAATATGTTTGTATGCGTGCATGTGCATGCATGTGTGTATGTAATTTATTTATAGTATATAAAAATAGGAGACAAGTTATACATTGAGCTTTGTATGGAAAATCGACATTTGATCTCCTACATAATTTTTCATTTTATCATAGTACACATAAAAAATTTAGGGAGAATCAAGTCATGATCTCTCTGGTAATGTCAAACTTCATACCATTAAGTTACACCACCCACAAAGGCATATAGTAAACGTAAATATATAAAACATGAGCAAGAATATAGTGGATAGTCAATTTTGATATGGACTAAAGTTAAAAAAGAACAGGGTGCTTTATTATACGAAAAAAATTGTGCATATTTGGTTATCAAATTTAAAATATACCATATGTGTCATTTAGTTCAACTGATACAATTTTTGAAAGCTATTTTCAAAGATCTGAGTTCAAATCCTGCCTATATTGATTAGGGTGCCTCCCACACCGGAAAACAAAAATAAAAGCAAACAACTTATAATTGATGATATATAAAACGTGCAAAAAAGAGTTCAGTATAAGCAGTCAGCAGTAGGTTGCTTCCTTGGCCTTGCAATTGGCTCAATGGCTTCCAGGCATGCATCCAAATTGCACTTTGCTCTTTTTTTTTTCCCTTTAATTTGACGTCTAATTTGACCCAATTACAAAAGTTCCTTTGTTCATTGTCAATGATTTATTAAATAAATATTTTTTTATCTCTTTACATGACCAATTATATATAGTCGACTGATAATATATATTAATGTGATGTACAGTGGACAGAAAATATTAAAAAAACACAAAAAAGTGGCACACAACCTCCCCGGCCCCTCCAAATTAAAAAGAAAAATAATGAGAATTTATAATATGTAGTGTTATTATATTTATCAGGTATTAGAGTCACATAATGATGCATGTTCCATTTATATATACGTGTTCTTATATATTTTTTAAGTAACCCATGCAAATTCCATGTTTTTTCTGTTTTCCTTTTTTTTTAACACATCCATGCATTTAGCGTATCCCATGCATAGTGATTAATTAAGTTAATATAATCCACTCTCATAATTTATAATAGACTTGGTTAATTAGTGTGATAGTTATTAAACAAAACCCATCTTATATAAGTATTTGTACAGACTAAATTTTCAACAAAAAAAAGTAAAACGTAACTATTATATTTTGAAGCCTGCTACATTCTTCTTACCGATTTTATGACGTCATATTGATTTTATAATTTTAATTGAATCAATAATTAAGGGGGGAAGACTCTCTCATACATATACAAATATTTAAGGTGTGTTTAGTCGGGGTGAAAATTATTTTTCTAAAAAATAATTTTCTCATTTTACGGTGTTTGGTAAAATAAGGAGGAAAAATTTGTTTTCAGTCTCTAGAATGAAGGAAAATATTTTCACTTTGAATATAGCGTAAGTTGATTTTACGTTTCTTAGACTCTCACACTCTTTCTGTCTTCTGTGTCTATTTTCTTGACATATAGTTCGAAAATTAAGAAAATTCATTTTAAACTTTTTTTTCATTTTTTGCTAATTAAACTCATTCTTCAGAAGGTTTATTTTCTTTTTTATCAAACAATTAAAAATATAAATCGAAAATAATTTTACATAAAAAATTATTACTTTTTTAAGAAAGTGACACCATTATATTAGGCACATTTACAATGAATTTAGCCGCATACATACAAATCATTGAATATTGTGCGGACAAGTTGGATAATGACAATTATGAATTGATGGGACATTTTATAGTTTAAATCGAGTGGTCTCAACTCTTAAGCAGACACAAGATGACAAGTGAAGTGAAGGCATCAAACATCGCATTTTAAAGTGTTAATGCTTGGGTGCCATTTAGGGGGTCCCCTTCCAATTCCTCCTTTTCAATATTAAAAAACAAAATAAACAAATCCAATCAATTAACAATGTTTGCACCAATCAGAAATATTCATATGCAATGTTTTCTGCCTTCCAAGAAGCTGCAAAATTCTGCTTTTATTTTGAATAAATATATATTACAATCATTCAAACTTACACTTTATTTATTTATTTATTTTGTAATTATTATTATTATTATTATCATTATTATTATTATTTTTATTATTATCCGATTTCAAATATCCTTTATTCTGCACACATGTATATATATACATCATTTCCTATCCTCCTCCATCGACTTCCATCAAATTGAGCCTTCACAAACTCTCACTCTCTCCCTCTCTCCAAACTAAAGACTGAAAGAAGAAGAAGAAGAAGAAGACAGACGACGAAGATGGGAAGAGCACCATGCTGTGACAAGGTGGGTCTAAAGAAGGGGCCATGGACTATTGACGAAGATCAAATTTTGATATCTTTCATTCAAAAACATGGCCATAGCAATTGGCGAGCCCTCCCTAAACAAGCTGGTAATTAATTATTTTCAAAGATAAAGTTACATTTCATGGTGATATATAGGAAATTTCATCTAATTTTTTAATTAATGTTGTATTTTTGTAATACATATAGGGTTATTGAGGTGCGGAAAGAGTTGTAGATTACGATGGATAAACTACTTGAAGCCGGATATTAAGAGAGGCAACTTCACCAAGGAAGAAGAGGATACCATCATTCAACTGCATGAAATAATGGGAAACAGGTCAGTCTTTGTCACTCTTAATTATGGCTTTGTTGTGTTCTTGAACATGACTTACCTGAGTGATTTGTTCTCTCTTTGCCCCATTTTATTGGACATATTTTTATATATTTTTGATTTTCTTCAAAAAAAAAAATTTGAAATTTGGAATCTTAAAGAGATAAAGTAATTTTTTTGAGGAAATATTGATTTTCAAGTTTAATAATCTTTGTAATATGTTTTTTTTTTCCCCTAATTTTAGATGGTCAGCCATAGCAGCAAAGCTCCCAGGACGAACTGATAATGAAATCAAAAATGTATGGCACACCCACTTGAAGAAAAGGCTTGAGAAATATCAAACCACAAAACCACAAGGCAAAAACGCTAGAAGTCGTCCAAATCAAGCTAATGCTGAAAATGTGACCGTTAGCAACTCTACTGCTACAAATAGCTTTGCAGAGACAAGTACTGGCACTGTTGACAATGTGCCATCATCTTCAGCACAATCTTACACTAGCAATGATTTTTCGTCGATCACCGAGATTTCAAGCATCGAACTGCCGAACATATCTAGTGGAATCAACAATGACCAAGTATACGACATTCAACAATCTAACCTAGATGATTTCCCAGTTATATTTGATGAGACATTTTGGTCGTCCTCGTCCCAAGATCTCACACCAGATGCTAATGATTTGAGTCTCGTGTTTTCTGACATGGTAGACGACGAACATTTACAATCACAGTTTTCTGGGAACGGTTCATACGATTATGAAGATAATATGGATTTTTGGCTGGATGTGTTTGTAAAAGCCCATAGGACATCAGATTTGCCAGAATTTTGATCATGTGTATTGATCAAGGACCATAGTCAAAGATGTAGAAAATTCAAATTGGTACTGCACATTTGGATTGTTACATCGATCCTTCCAATCTGACCCATGCATAATTAATTAAGAGCCCGCTTAGTTTGTGTATTTGTTAATTTGGAGCAGTCAATGTGTATGATGACGAAAATTAAGAACAAATCAACACTCACTGAATTATTAATTAGGGTTTATGCGCTCTCAGTAGGCTCCACTTTTTAGTTGTATATATATATATATATATATATATGTGTGTGTGTGTGTGTGTGTGTGTGTGTGTGTGTGTGTGTGTGAGAGAGAGAGAGAGAGAGAGAGAGAGAGAGATCCTTTTTAGTTTCCTTTTCTATCTTTTATTTATAATTAATGTTATTAATTAATGAAGCTTGCGCGCGCATTACAACCAATTTTTACCAAATCTTCTAATGATTTGAGCATACCTAATCTGAGAAATTATTTTTTATAGCATAAGTAATGTATTTTACAAATTTAATTAATTTAGATAGTAATAAAGTTAAAAAAAAATTATTGTACGTACTTAAACTCTTTATTCGTCTCATGCAAGGGTCACACCCCTAGCAATATATAAAATCAAAGTATTTAAATAACTTCATCTTCAGATGTCAAAGAAGTATATTCTTTTTCACCAGCAAATATATTTATATCCCCTATAATAAGTTAGTAATTATATGTACTTTTATCTTGAAAAATTAAATGCTAACTCATAAAAGGAAAATGTAATCAATAAATTAGATACTTGAAATTGTGAAATACTTAATTAGACATGTTAAACATTACAACTAATTAAGGACGAAGCTGCTTTGGGTGGGACAAATTAAAATACTTTAAATTTGTATTAATATTATATAAGTTATTTGCAGAAGAATATAATGGTGGTCATCAAATGAATGGCTTATGAATTTTAGGTCATGTTCTCTTCAACTTATTTTGTCTGAACTTATTCTGAACTAAACTTATTTGAACCTATTCTAAACTTTTTTGCTGAACTTATTCTGAATTTATTTACTGAACTTATTCTACACTTAATCTGAACTTATTAAAAATAAATTCATGAACTTATTTGCTAAACTTATTATGAACTTATTCTGAATTGAACTTATCTGAACTTATTCTTCAAAAAATAAGTCAAAGAGAACTGGGCCTTATACATAATCAATGTTATATGTTGGAAAAGTATGATGGTAGAAGTTAAGTAGTTTTACATTTCAGATTTTTTTTTTTTAAATCACCAACATTTTGAAGAAAGTCAAGAAAAGGGAGATCAGACTTGAATGACTTCTAATATGTGAGTTGTGAGCAGTGGCGGATCTAGACATTCAAATTAGGGGTATCCATCTACTAATATTCATCTCCATATATACTAAAAAATAAAGTCAATATAATACACAAAATACAATTGTCTACTATTACAATCGTCGTGTATATTTTTTCATCTTTAAAATCGATGCATAATAAAGTCACTAAAAAATTTGTCAAATTTAAATTTCTCACACTATAACAAACTATCTATGGGCCGAACCCCTCAATTTGGTCTAGTTTTGGCATATTGTTTCGAAATTCAATTGAAAAGATAACTAGGATAAGGAAGATGACCAGAGGAGAGAGATTTAGAGAGTCATAGAGTAAGACTGTGGGATGACAGAAAGGTCGAGCTGTTGGGTTTGTTGCTTTAGATTGCTTCAGACCCATCTTTACAACTATATTTTTTATTAAAAAAAAATTACAATTATTAGTAGTTGAGCCTGCTAATTGTAAGCATATCTTAGACTTGTTGGACTTATTTTAAGAGTGTTCAATTATAGTAACTTCAACCCCTTTAAAGTAGCAACTTATAACTTTTTTTGGATTAGGGGTGTCCATGAACACTCCTAATCTATATGAAGATCCGCCCACGGTTGTGATAGGACTCATTTTTTTTTAATTTTTTAAACTTGCTATCATGTGTGATGATCTCTAGTATCAAATAGATGATAAGAGACTTATATTTAAGAAAATAACCAGTGAAGAATATTTTCCGAATGGCACTGTTTGGCAAAAAACTCAACTTTTGTTTTTTGTTTTGTTTTGTTTTGGGGGAAGAACATCTAGCCGCAGTTGTCTTTTTCTATTTGTTTTGTTGGTTTTTTCTTGTCTGTCTTTCGTTCCTTCTTAGCAAATTACTTGCTTTTGTTTACCGACATCCGAATCTCTCTAAATTCTGCAAAAGTGCAATCTACATTAAAAGTAGTTGTTGTATTCACGTAATTCTACTTATCAAACAAACCCTTATTATGTTACGGTCTATGGATGACTTATATTGTTCAATCACTATATGTACGACTTTGCTTTCCCTCTATTGTTACATGTTACATGTATTTCTTACTGGTTTCTGTGAAATGACAATTACTCAACTTGATGAAATCAACCCTAAGAAACAAGCCCATAGATAGTGTGTCTAATTGGGCCTCAAGGCCCAATCAGGTGCTTAATGACATTGTCATTCACTTTCACCTTTTTTGTTTCATTTAAATTTAAAAAGAAGTGTAACTAATATATTTTAGATGCTTCTTCTCTCAAGGGTTGTACTTATATTATTTTCGTATAAAACAAAGGCTAACTTTTATTGCGTAGTAAATACTTCATTTTCACTTAGCTAAAACGGAAGCAAGTCTTTTTATTTATTTATTTTTTGAAAATAAGAATAGTTTCCACAAATTTATTTTCAACTAAATTCTATTTGCTATATGTAGCTATTATTTTCATTCATTCAGACCAATGTGCACATAGGTACCAACATGAACAATAATTTCAGCGTACAGGTATCATATGACTTAAGAGATATACTATGACCAATTCTTTATGATTGGGATTTAATGTCCATTTATTTCACGCAGAATGCCGGTAGGGGTAAGGTTGCCTACAGCTGGATCTCTCCAGACCCCGCGAAAGCGGGACCCACACTGAGAATTGTTGTTGTTGTTGTTATCTCACGCACTATATTATATCTCTATAGAAGGGTGCACGAGTCAGATGTTACATAGGGCTCCATTTCTTTGACAGTAGAAAGGCTGGTTAGATCCTAGTGGATGCTTATTCGTCTCCCCCCTCTTAAAGGTAGTTAATTTAGACCAACATTTAACTTGAGTTCACTATAATAGGATGATCAAGTGCCTAAAAGGGTACATACAGCTTGCTACCACCATTATTGGCAATTATTGGAGCCGAAATTTGGTGATGATAACAATTGTAAGGTTGATTAGGTGTTTCATATTTGGTACACCAAACTATCATGACTAGAGTGTCTAAAATATAATGACAGCACCACCAACAATACCTCTCAGTATGGGTCTCACTTTTACGGGATCTGAGGATATCCAGATGTAAGCAACTTTATCTCTACCGACATCTATGCCCGTAGAGAGGTTGATTTCAGAAGACCCACAAAGGTGTCTAAAACATAATATTACAAAAATTAAAATTTGTTGTATATATTTAAACTCCAAAACAATTACACACTTATGAATGTGGGCATCAATTTATTACCTCTAGACGAAAAAAAAAGAGAGAAAAAAGATTGACAAACACTTAATTTCACCCCCTTGCTCTGTCTCCTAGTCCCTGTATGAATTCATATGCACATCATTTACCAATAGCCACAGAATCACCCCAATCCCCAAAACAAACTCAATCAAAACCCAACTCAAAACCCAAATTAAAATGAAGCTGAAATAAACAAAACAAACAGATTAATGACAATAAGAAGCATATACTTATGCACTACGAGCTAACATCTGCTGAAACTCAAGGATAGACTCCTCTCTCTGCAACTGCATCTCCTGACGAAACTTTGAAATGAACTCCTCAGCTCTCTCATCAACTCCTCGTATGGTGGGCAGCGAAGAAACATACTCTTTCCACCTTACATTCTTACTCTCCATACTTCCTACTTTCACTCTGCTTCTCCCTGTCATCTGTTCTGTTTTCACAGCGTATTGACTTCTATGATCTTCATTCCTTCCACCACTATTATCGCGTTCAGCAGCGCTCGTTGGTGCGGGCCCTGCAGATTGGGCTTTTGAGGACTCCTCGAAGAGCCTGTCCACGTGGACAGTGGCAGGGCTGGCGGGCACTGACGAGCACTGCTGTAGGTGCTGGTATTGGTAGTATTGGTGCCTGCCCATACGAGGGCGGTGGGCGGTGGTGGTGGTGGGGATCTCGAGATGGTTGCGGAGGTGACGGCGGAGTTTGGGGTGGATGGAGGAAGTGAAGGATTTCCAGGCCTTCTTGGAGGAGGAAGGCAGCTGCTTGAGTTTCTTTGGTATTGGTATATGCAAGCAAGACATCTAATCTTTTGTGGAAAGACACAGAAATTAGAATTATTGGGATTTGTGGATGATGTTATGTTTGTTAGGAGATGATGAGGGTTTTAAATATAATAGTTAGGGAGCCTTGATTGATTATATGCCTAAGCTTTTTTGGCTGCTAAGCTGTGGGACTTGTGGCAGATCAGAAGATGCTTTGCTTTTTTCCTGGGAGTTTTACAGGAAGGAAAAGAGATTTTCCTCATGATCCTTTTTCTCTGTCTTTCTGAAATGCCTTATATATGCTGTTGTACCAACGACTACTCTTTTTTCAGTTGGAAGGCAAGGATCCGTATGTATGGGTTAAATGGCTCTTAAACACTCTGTCCCGCTCCTAACTACGGCTAACCGTTAATGCTAACTGCTTTTAACTGCTCCCAACAGCTAACACTAGTTTTAATTGGTATAATGAACAAGCCTGAGACATGCATCATTTATAGCAATCACTAGATTTTTTATTATTATTATTTTTTGGGTCTGTGACTTGGTAGTTTCTAATAGCAATCATGCTTAATTTGATATGAAAGTAGTTTGATTTTGAAATTTCAAAGTTACAGGAACCAAAAGTCAGTAGTCTCTCTGCATGTTCAAAATGGAGGCCACCTCGAGCTCAAGGTGAAGGCAAACATAAAGAAGCATGCACTTTCGGCAATAAAGCCATGTTGATATTGGACGTTTGGCCCCAATCCAACGCATCGATCCATTAGGAGGTTTTCCCCTCTTGAAAGGGAATTAGATTTTGAAATTATGTTTGTATTTTGTTAGGAATCTTCTCGAATATTTTTCCTACCTAGTCATCGTTATAGTCGGACCCTTAGATGACTTTATGGATGTATAGCTTTCCACATATATTTTTTGGATTCTTTAATTTGATTTTAGCTTTAGAAATCTTACTTTACCCCAAATTGATTTGAGTAGTGATATTTTTCTTGCTGCAAGACACTCTTAATTGTCTTACCTTATCATAAATTAACATGTTTTACGATTTAAAACCGTAAATTTTTCAATGATTATACTTAATTATGAATTGTTAACCTTAAATATTCGTCAGCTACGCCGACAAAGTATTAAATAATACCCTAATTGTATTAACTCCATCAAAGTATTAAATGATACCGTAATTACATTAACTCCATTCATGAGTACATATGATACGCTTATTTTAAAAATGTGATAAATTATGGATAAAAAGATGATTTTATACAATTTAGAAGTTGTAATATACTTCTATGATTTGGTTCTACAATTTTTTTCAATTTAAAAATATAATAATATGATTTTTTAGTCAAAATAAGACACTTATAAGGTGTCTTGCAGCAAGACACTTATCATTTTACAATTAATTTTATCTTTATAAATATATAAACTTTCTTTAATGTATTGAGACGAAATTGGCTAGTTAACTTGATTTTAGCTTTAGAACTATAGAATTTTTTTAGAGTGTCTGAGAACTTTTCTACCGACTATGAAAATTATCCAGATTGATCATAAATCTCGTGTGTGTATATATATACATATATATATATATATATATATATATATATATATAT
>JACYFF010019584.1:1334494-1368347 GCA_017589665.1 Selenicereus undatus
ATATATATATATATATATATATATATATATAATTGTACATAGCAACTAAGAAAATTAGTATCGTGGCTACTAATTAACCTTGCCACAATGTTACTATGTTATTTTATGATTCACCCTTAAGAGAGACCATCCTATGGAAATTATTTTCTTATAATAAGCTAAAATGCAACATATCATTCTATATATCGAAGGAAAAACCACAAAAAGCTTTTCAATTTGAAAGAGTGATACGTACTACACATTATTTTTATTAAACAAACTGATTATTTAAAGTAATTAAGCTCTTATTCTCTCCAACGTACAAACTTCAAACTTGGCCTCACACCTTGTAATTAAGTTCAAGCCTTGACATCCTCTTCAACCACCTGCCTGATGTGTAGGGAGGCCGAGGAGGGTTGGAAGAAGTGGGTCTCCTCACGGCTGAACTTGAGCCGCCGCGCATCCTCCCGGGACACTCCGTACGAATTCATGACCACCTCCTCCGGGAGGGCTCGGAGTGCCGAGAGCCGCCCTGCGAGGGTGCCCAACATGGACTCGCTGTGGGTGTTGAACACCACCCACTCGAGCCCTTCCTGTCCCGCCTGCTTCACCGCCACAAAGTTTTGCGGGATCACTAGGAGCTGCCCCTCCCGCACCTCCCCGTCGAACACCAACTGCCCCCTCTCGCATGTTACTTGCACTCTTCCCCTTCCCCTTGTGTAGTAGTGGATTCGGTGTGAGTTTAATCCCCAGTGTGGGCTCATTATCGCGTTCTGCGACATCAGTTTTATGTAACAAGTTAGATCAATTGGGAATTATGTACGATAAAATTACATTTGTATACATAGTCAATTATATATACCTGGTAGAGGTGACCTTTGTCGACGCTCATGTCAAGGAGGCCAAGGATAGGGATCTTGTTGCGGTTAAGGAAGGTCAGGCGACCGCCTTCGCGGTTGTATATATCAGCCTTGTGTGGACTGTCAAGGTTCCCTCCGAGTCTTGCGGAGCAGAAAGTCTCCTCAAGGCCATTCATGGTATATCTGCCTCCGTGGTGGCGCTCTTCTTCGTCCTCGGGGCACACTACTTGGAGGTCCCTCTCCACTCGGATGATGCCACCCCTGCCCTGGAACTCCTGCCCCTGGAGCCGCTGGATCGTGTCCCGGTCCACCCCAAAGGAGTCGGCCAGGAGCTGCTCGTCGAAGCCCTTGAAGATGTTCCCCATGGAGACCGCTTCCTGGCCTTCTCTCATGTGGTGTCTGCCCTCTCTGCCTTCGGATTGCTCGGGGTTACCGGCTAGGAAGAATTTCTGCCGAAGATATATAGGAAAGGAAATATTAGTACTAGCTAAAATATGTAAGATTATTCAAATTTGGCGCTCTATTGAGAATATGCAATATCAGACTATTTAGTTATCAAGATGCAACAATTATGATAAACAATAAGTTTATGATCACGACTAGCTAGTAATTCATTTATGTTGTCAATAACAATGGTAAACTTATTAGAAAACACTAATTTTTAATTTGAATGTAATATAATGTTCTCATGATGGTGAACTTATTAGGAAGCACAAATTACCCTCAAAGTCCGATCGAGCTGGTTGTGGACGCTGTTTGTATCAAAGAATGCAACAAAGACTAAGGGCTCCTGTCCGTCATTGTAGACCCAGTTATTCACTCCGGCTGGTACAGCAATGACATCTCCATGTCGAAGGCGTCTGACCCTCTGGTGCTTGTCTTGCATTCTCTCAGACCCTCTAATCCCCTCCTCCGAGAAGGATGCAGACCCAGACCCTGACTCGAATGTCTCGGGGCAACCCGGAAAGGTCACACCCAATAGTCCATTACCTGCATTAATAAGTCACTAGCTCATGATAAGAATTCGAAGATGAGCTTGATGTTTAATAAGTGACACTAATAAGTTCAAGGGCGGATCTTTGTTGAGGCTGCAGGGGGTACCCCCCCCCCCCCCTTTTCCAACATGTTACCTAGGTTTATGTTAGAATAGTGGTAAAACTCCCTCTATTTTATAGAAGAAACTGGAGGATTAAATCTTGACCGCCCAAATAATTTTTGCTAGTTTTGCCAATGTATATACGTGCAAAAAAGTGTAAAAGTCACCCTTGCAATAGTTAATTTCTAGTACCTTGAACGACATAAAAGGCGTGAGGTGCATTGACATAGTGAGGCAAGAGAAGGCCTCTAGGTTCAATGACTGAGCGAAGCACGGTGACGCCAGTGCATTGGAACTCCTGCTGGTTAGGGTCCCAGAGCTCAGCAACACCGGCCTCCCATTGGTATCGGATGGTGGGCTCGGTGGCGCTGAGCCGGTGAAGGTTGCATTCGTTAAGGGCCTGTTGGCCCCTCTCAAGCCGCCTGGGTTCTCTGAAGGGCCACCATGACTGAGCCAAGGAGCCAGGCGAGAGGACAAGTAGGGTTAGTGCAAGAGAGAGAACAGTAAGACTGCTACTCCTAGCCATTGTGATAGAGACCAAGGGAGAGAATGTGAAGTGAATTGAAGCTTGTGGTTCGTAAGGGGGTTGGAGTGGGTGGGGTTTTAAAGGAGGAGGAGGGAGAATGTGGGTTGACACGTTGAGGGGGTGGTGCATGCATGCATGCATGGTGGGTTCGAAGGGCTAGCCGGCTGGTCTTACGACTGTTTAATACACGTAATAGGTGCTCAGAATATGTGGCGATTCGTATATTATAAATTGCATGCAACCTAAGCGAACACCACAAATGGCTTCCATTATATTCTTGGCTTCATGTGGAATCATGGTTTTGTGTTTTCTTGTCATGGGATTATCAATTTTTAGATGTGAAGGATGAAAGGTATTTTGGTAAAATTTAGAATTTAAAATTATTAAGAATGTAAAAAGCATTCATTCAAATCTCGAAGAAGTAAATAATAATCTCTCGATTTTTAAGTGTGGACTATTATATCATATATAATTTTTACAGTCATTTGAGGTACGTTTATTTTGTGTCTTGATGGAAGGCTATTATCATTTTTGGTATACTAGGTGTAGATTATCAATGTCATGGCCTAAGTCCTAAAAAGTAGTGACCTTATTAGATTTACTAATCAATGTTAATTACATACAAATTAAAAATGTTTGGATTGAATATTGGATAACATATGGTTGTAATTACAAGAACCATATGTGAATGAGTGTTGTATTGATTCGTAATTTGTCTTAGTTCGAAAAGCACACGTGCGCATAATCTTTTTTTACTAAGGGTGATGATACGTATCTTGTAACAAAATTCATTTTAAATATCTTATTTTGATAAAAGTAACATGCTAGATGATTAAAATCACCAATTTTTCAATTATTAGAATCAACTATGAATGTTAATGCTTTAATATTCACCTTTTATGTCGAAAGATTTAAAACAACATCCTAATTGGATTAATCCCGTCTGCGAAGACATATCGTACGTGTAATTTTCTAATTGAGAAAATTATGCATAAAAAGATGACTTTTCACAATTTTTAGTTCTGACACTTTTTCACTATTCAATTCTAGCTTTTCTTTTTTACATTCTAATACAATATAATGTGACTTTTGAGTCCAAATAAGACGTTTAAGAAGTGTCTTGTAGCAAAAAATTTATCATTTGTCTTTTACTAATAGGGTTTGTTGTTGAATATCTTTCATATCTATTACCATATGCAGTCGATAAATTGATCATTCTCTTTCTCTAGTGGTGCAAATCTTAATCATATATGGCCAATTAGAAAATAGTAATCTTAAATTTTTAACTACTCAGATTTATTTACATATTGGAAAACGATAAATATCTTATTACAAGGCACTTCTTATTTGTGCTTAAAAGTTATATTATTATGTATTAGATTTTAAAAAAAATAATATAATTGAATAGTAGAAGGGTACATGCTACAACTTATAATTGTGTAAAATCATATTTTTATCCATATTTCTTCACAATTAGAAAATCACGCGTATGATACACCTTTGTAGATAAAATTGATCCGATTATATTATCATTTTGTATTTATTTACATAGCCGATGAATTTTAAGGTTCTACAGTTCATAATTAAGTCTAACTATTGAAAATTTGATTATTTTAAATCATTTATATAACATGTTTATTGTAATTAGGTCATACGCATTTGTACAAAATTTTTCAGTGTGGACAACTCTTTTTTGTTTATATATATAGTTAGTTTGTATTTATTAGCATAACCGATGAATATTAAAGCTTTATAAGTCATAATAAGTTGTAATTATTAAAAATTTGGTGATTTTAAATTAGAAAACATATTAATTTTAGTTAAGACAAATATTTAAGAGTGTCTTACAGTGAGACACGTATCATCAACTTTATGCATATAAGTTTTACAATTGTGATAAATACAAAAATTATTTTATATAATGACTAGTAGCACTCTTTTACTATTCAATTCTATCATTTTTTTTAAATTTTTTTAGCACATGATCTAATTAGTATAATCATTTGCACATGAATCTTTAAATAAAGTAACCCATGATAAATTATTGGGGTGTTAAATTAGCTAGAAACCTTTCATTTCTTGACAATTAAAAGAGTCATAAGAATTCACGGTAGAGTGACTTTTTTTTCCGTTAATTATGAGGGTTTATCATCATTAATTATCATTTCATAAAACTAGGAAGATTTTGGACAGACCATGGATCTATTATGCTTTATTCAATTAACTAACTAACTAAATTTACGCAATTACAAGAAGCCAAAATACCCTAAACATAAAATCCTATAAATTGACCGACGTGCTCATTTGAGGCCTAAACACACTCAACTCTTGCCTCCCATACTTGAGCCTCCTAACTTCATCCCTTGACAAGCCATACGAATTCATCAGCACCTCCTCCGGCATGGCTCGGATAGCCGAGATCCTCCCCGCCAATGGGCTAATCATCGCGTTGTCGTTGGTCTTGAACGCCACCCATTGGAGGCCTTCCTGCTCGTCCGCCTTCTTCACCACCACAAAGTTCTGTGGGATTACCAAGAGCTGCCCTTCTCGGACCTGCCCATCGAACACCAGCCGCCCAGTTTCACAGGCCACTTGGATTCGACCCGTTCCTCTTGTCACGTACATTATGCTGTGCGCGTTGATGTTCCAGTGGGGTGTCAGCATCGCGTTCTGCAACGCAATCAATTAGATCCATGTATATGCATGCACGTATGTGGTAATTTCTTTTACTTTTCAAAAATTCAACCCCATTTCTATGATCCAACCGGCAAAAAAATCAAATTTCCACAGTCCAAATTGCACCATGTCCTCATATCTATAGACTGATCAGGTCTACGATATAAATGCTCCTATGGACAACACAAGCAACAATACATACCTCTGTATTTGAGACTAATTAGCGATGTATCTACTCATTTGAGCACCATTGATACGAATTAAGAGCTCGCAATAAAACTACTTGTGAATAGAGAAAATCTAGTATTGAGAAGCTTTTCATACCCTGTAAAGCACACCTCTCTCAACACTGAGCTTGAGGAACTGAAGCAGAGGGAACTTATGGCCATTAAGGGCAGTAATTCGGCCAGCGTGCTCTGTGAAGACATCAGTCGCGGAAGGCACATTGATTTTGTGCTTGAAACTTACAGCACAGAAGGTCTCTTCTAGGCCATTGTTAAACCGCGTCATTCTTCTTTCTCATTCTTCTTCTTCCTCCCACCCAGGGTATAAGAGCTCGAGATCTTGCTCAATGCGGACAATGCAGCCCCTGTCATCGTTCTCCCCCTTCACCCTTCTCACTGTCTCGGCATCTACACTGAATATCTCCGCTAGCACTTCATCATCAAAACCGCGGAAAATGTTGTTGCCAGATACTTCTCTAGGGCCTCTCTCCCCTCTTTCTCCTTGTTGGGGGTTCCCAGCTAGGAAGAAACTCTATGTGCACAAGGGAAAATCAAAACAATTAGTTAACCAAAAAGTTGGGTTATTAATTAACTAAGTAACATGATATATATAGATTAAGTCACAAGATTTAGACAACAGTAACACCTCCCAATGTGAATCTCGCTTCCTCAGAGTCAAGCTGTAAGATTTAGAGCAAAATTAAATGTGTTTCACTTACTCTGAAGCTGAGATCGAGCTGGTTCTCAGAGTTGCTAAGGTCGAGCAATGTGACACTCACAATGGGGGTCTCTCCGTCGTTGTAAGTCCATTGGACTACTCCGGAGGGCGACCCAATGTCGTCCCCTTCGCTGACTCGGGAAAGTCGCTGGTGTTGGTCGCCAGGCGACTCGGAACGGCCACCTGATTCGAAGGTCTCAGGGCACCCTGGCACATCACTCCTTGAACTCCCCTCCCTTCATAGACATTGATATGATTAACCACTTCAATATCACCCATAAATTAACTAATCACTGTGATTAGATAACACTATTTATCTTACATACATGTAACTAATCACTGTGATTAGATAACCAAAGTATACTTTCAGGATAGTCTTGAAGACATTAATTTTCTTAAATTCCCAAATCTCTCCTATTTTGATTGGTGTCCTCATTTTAATTAAGGAATGGTAGTCTATCATTAATTTTAGGTCTATAGTGTTGGGACTTTATAAGCCATGGATGGATCTATGACTTGGCATGAAAAAAAATTCTACTATGTTATTTTGAAGGAGGTCATATTAATATATGTAAATATCACTAAAATAGACCCTAAAAGTTACGGACACCTTCTAAATATGTTCAGTCCATATAGTGACATTTTTAATTTTTTAAATATAAAAACTACACCTATAATGTTGAAATTTGATAGAAAAATAAAATTAAATTAAATACACCCAAAAAAGTTCTATTGAATTATTTGTAGTTTTGTCATATGTTTTGGCTTGTTCACTTCATCACTTCATTACTCATTAAAGCATATTAACGGGTCAGATCAAATCGATCCATTAACAGTCCATTGAGTGACATATTACTTTTTCAACATATTTACTATACTAATTTACATGCTACAACTAGTAAAACTTATTAGCAACGTTTTATACATAACTATAATTATAATACACAGCTTTTTATGCAAGTTTGTTCCTTCTGAAAACAAGTCAAAACCAGAACACCCATGAAGCTTGGGAATTAATTACACTTGCCTTGCACAACGTAAGTAACATAAGGAGCATTGGTGAAGGAAGGCAAGAGAAGGCCTCTAGGCTCAATGACATATCGGACAGCCACCACACCGGAACTGCTCGTCGTTCGGTTCCCATACCTCGACCACCCCAGCCTCCGCCCTGAACCGCCGCGCGGGCTCCAGGGCGTTGAGCCGCTGAATGTCGCACTCGTGCCGCCATTGCTGGCCCCGCCGTTGCCGTTCATGGATGGACTGCTGAGCCGAGGAGGGACGAGCAAGGAAGAGAAGGCACAGTGCCAGAGAGAGTACCACAGCCTTGGTGGTGGTAGCCATGGTGATCAATCTTAATCAGCTAAAACTTACACAAGGTATGTATGTATGTATTTGTTAAGGAGTGAAGTTAATTTGTAGGGGATCGGAGTTAGGAGAGAGACAGAGGGGCGTGCTGTGACACGTTAATGGTGAGCATGCAGGGGATCCTCTGCTTCTCTGCATGGATGCCAAACCCCCTCTGTCTATCAGCTACACTTGGACTGGATGGAAACTAGGCATGGCCGTTATATACATATCCATCTATACGTAAAAAAATGAAAATCATAAAGATCTTGAATTCAGATAAAATGTTATACCGTTTATATTCTGAATAAGTGAAAAGTGATATATCGTTTATATTATGAATGAGTTCGATGGAAGAGTATGAAAGATTATAATTATTGGTAATATCAAACAGAATTATTATATTATAAATTACAATGATAAGTATTTTGCTGCAAGACATGTATTAAGTGTCTTGTTTACGACGTAAAAATGATAGTATTATTATTTATCAAGTTGAAAAATTGATATGATCAAATAGTATGAGGATACTACTTCTTACAAATTGTGAAAATTAACTTTTTGTCTACAATTATGTTGTCTTCAATCTCTATTCATTATGAACAAATTCTTCATACTTGATAGTTGATTTTAGTTAGCATGCAACTTTTCTTTTGGGTGAAAGATTTGGAGTGCAAAATGGAAAGGCGTGGCAAATCTAATATCCATACCAAAGAAGTGGAAGATTTGAATTGGGTATGAGAAAGAGCGAAAATAACTTGAAAGGAGTAGAACAAGTTGGAATAGAGTGAATTTTTTTTTTTTTTTGAAAAATCAAAATTTCATACAGAAAAAAGTTCAAATTATAGTTGAAAGTACAAAATTAGCCAGTTTGCATATTTTTTTTCTTTTCTTTTTCATTAAAAAGGCTCAAAATAAGACTATCGAAAAATCCCTCGCTTTAAGATCAATAAAATTAAACTACAACATATAAGACCTTATCAAATAAGTGCAAGTACGTGCTACATTAATTTCAAAAGCTACAAATTAGTGGCATGATGGTCACTACCTACATCAATCATGCACCCAATAAGGTTCAATATTAGACCTCTATCTCAAGGGTCATCAATGAAGCACAACGAGTTGGGGGGGGGACTATTTTGGATACCAAAACCCACGCCAACAAGTCCAAGAATCAAGTCCAACCGCACAGTTGTGCACAATATACACATCTCTCCCGAATAGAGAGTATGAGAGAGACAATATTTGACCATCCGATTAAATGCTGTTCGGTAAGGGCAATTTACTTATCTTTATGCAAGACAATTATGCTAGCTGCAATCCTGAACTTAGCTTAGACTTTCACATTATCTTATCTTTTTAGACTTGTAGTGACCTACTCGATCGTTCTAAAATAGTGGCACACTGAATCGAACCGCTTACCTTGGTGTAAAAATTAAAAAATAGCCGGTGACGGTGACAAGATTAACGAATAACGAGCGGGATTTCTCCCATTTTTTCCATGACCACCGGATTATTAATTAACTAATTGTTTTGTCCATTTTTTCCAGAAAAATTAAGAACGAGAAGAATCCAAGCGGTCAAAAATTGTCCACAGACTTGGTCGTTTCCGATAAGAAAGGCACCACCGCTTTCCCCTGCCACTAGTGCAGGATATGGCTTCCGCCACCTTGGGCTCCGCCGCCACCTCCTCATCTCTCATCAGCAACAACCACATTCTCCGGCGCGTCCACTTCACGCGCCGCTCATTTCCGTCTCAAAGTAGGCGGAGCACGAGCAGTCGCAGCAGCTTTTCAGCTTCGAGCACGGCGGCCAAAGCCATTAAAGCAAAGCATGGGGAGAAGACCGCTTTGCAGTACAAAAAGCTCGGGGATTCCGACCTTCTCATCAGCGAAATCACTCTTGGAACTGTACCTGTTTCTCTCGCGCTTCCTCCTTGTCACATTCATTTTTGTTCTTTTAAATTTTGCGTCGGAATTACAGTCTTGTTTATATTGGATGAAATTTGAATTTTGGTTAGGGTTCGTTGATGAACTCTTGGATTTCGGAGTGAATGCTGGATAATTTGCAACTTTGTGTTATTCTGGAGCTCGGAATTGTAGAGTAGTAATGGTGGAAATGAACGTAATTATGTGATTGATGACAACACAAATCCATTGACATTATCAGCAAGCCGCTAAGTTAGTCAATTGCCTATGAAATTTTCGAGTACATTTTAGAATGTTTTTTCGGTGGATGCAAAATTATGCATAAAGAAGCCCATTAAATTCGTTATCTTCATATGTTTGACTTGAAATTGAATGACATAACCGCGAATCTGACTAGTTCTTTTCTAGTATATTCAGGAAGGCGTTGAATTGTTTTATAGTTTCAAATTTATCTGGTTTTGTCCAAGAAATTACCTGAAACAAATTCTGTGAATGTTTCCAGATGACATTTGGGGAACAAACTTCAGAGAAGGAAGCTCATCAAATTCTAAGCTATGCATTTGATCAGGGCATCAACATCCTCGACACTGCAGAGGCTGTAAGCTCTCCACCATTTGCTGTATCTCCTGTTTGTCTTTGTGGAAGGTTCATCAACATTTAAAGACCTCCTCACTTACATAATCTGCCGCAGAATTGCCGTCTTTAATTTAAGTCGTGGTGTCTTCTGTTAGAATCATTGTACTATTTACCTGTACTATTATGATGCCCTTTGTTTGAGGGTCATTCTAAAAATCCATGTCATAGGAGTCAGACAAATATTTCAAGGCAAAGTTTTATTTTGTGTTTCTCATGTAACACTCGTTTTCTAATGACGTGTTCTTGCCTATGTCATTAATTAGTTGCGTAGTAATAGTTTCCTACACCACTTTGCAGTATCCAATCCCAATGACGAAAGAAACACAAGGAAGAACAGATCTTTATATAGCTAACTGGCTGAAATCTCAGCCGCGTGATAAGGTACTTTGATGTTTCATGGCTGACAGCTGAACCGTTTTGTCTTGGTGGAAAATTCATTTGAGATCAGAATCTCTGAAGACAAGTTATTTGTCAAATTCAGGCCATTGTTGCATCTCACAATTTTCTTGTCATCAATTCTTCTAATCCTTGAATTGATTTTGACTATTACTTGGACTTACTTATTGGTTTTATCTTCTTTCTAGGTTATTATAGCGACAAAGGTAAGTGGTTATTCTGAGCGGTCAAGTTACATTCGTGATAGAGCCAAGGTACTGCGTGTTGATGCTCCTAACATAAAGGAAAGTGTGGAGAAAAGCCTCCTGAGGCTTAACACTGACTATATTGATTTACTGCAAATTCATTGGTGAGAAAAATATACTAGCTATGATCTTTCTTCTAGAGTATTGCAAAAGAACTTTTGAGTTTTGATTGCCCGTCTTTAAAATTTGTATTTACTTCTTGTCTGTTATAAAGTAGAGTGCTTTTTGTTTTGTTTCTTTTTTTATTTTTTTGGGACTAGGCCTGATCGTTATGTTCCAGTTTTTGGTGAGTTTTTTTATGACTTCAACAAATGGAGACCCAGTGTACCTTTTGAAGAGCAACTTAAGGCCTTTCAAGATGTTATGAATGAAGGAAAGGTATAACCTTTATCATCAAGAGGTGTTGGTATTTGTCAATGTATGTTGCAGCTATTCCATTGCTCATCGAGGTCCCCCTAGCCTCATCCCATCCTCAAAAAGAAAATGAAAAAGGGACTCAGGGAAGAATAATAAGATAAAGTGAGACAAAATCACAATGTGTTTTTGTTGGCCATGCCATGAATCATCAGTTCTGTTGTTTAAGGTAAAACACATTCATAGCATACGTGCTCTCTTCCTCATTCACGGTGTTTGTATTGTGGTTGCATATTACTCTTCTTTCACAAACCGAAGTATTTGAGCTGTAATCCTCAAACTGCGATCAGCTAAAGGAAATTTTGATGAGAATCTATCATGTAGAATACATGCAAGGAAGTTTCAGATGTCAGCCATGCCTTAAAGCTCTCCTTTAGCAAGCGGTGATTATGAGATGGATAAGTTATCTTTTCATGAATACATGAATCAGAGGATGATGTGGCTTTTCTAAATAACAAGGAAAGAGTGAACAATATTGTTAAATACAGCATAGCTGGTGATAGGCTACAAATTAGTTAAGCAAACTAAGAACTTGATCAGTTGAAAGTTTCACAAAAGTTATTCATCCACTGGGAGGTTGTGTTATTTTAATGGAACATGAAGGTAGTAACTGAATCTGAAAGTTCGTTGTGGGTGAAGTTCAAATTCAAGATCTTCTGCAGGCATGAAAGCTATAATTTAAGATTGAATATATTTAGCATGGGCTATCTATCAACTGCATTCTCTAGAGTGGTCTAGTTAATCTCCTCAAAAGGTGGCTGACCTCTTAAGATTCATCATTGTTCCTACTTGAGCCTGTGAATACCCCTGCGAACATGAACGATTGTGTGAATATATCAGATGTTTACTACCATGCTTTGTTCTTTGCCTATCTTGTATAAACCAGGGGCATAAACCAAATCCAACTGAACAAATGGGATTGTATACGTACATCATGCTTTACTTATCTTCTTATGATGCAAATCTGTTTATTCTCAGTTTTGGTGCTTTCACTTTTTACCTCCTCCAGAATCCAGAACTATTGTAGATCACTCATTTGATTCATGCCTCTAATTGAAGCTTTATGATTAGCTTAGACTACAAGAAGGGCCATGTGAGATTTCTCATAGCTAGGGACCTGCTCATGTTGATTAAGTTTTTCCTTTCCGCGCAGCCTATAGGCAGTTGATGCTGGCGATTCTTCATTATTCTAGACTTGTGTTTTTGCTGCTCTAACACGTGTCATGGATTTGTCAAGGTAAGATACATTGGTGTCTCAAATGAAACTTCTTACGGAGTGATGGAGTTCGTCCATGCAGCCAAAGTTGGAGGCCTTCCGAAGATTGTTAGCATTCAGAACTCCTATAATTTATTGACTAGATGTCGGTTTGAAGGCAAGTATCCAGTTTCTATTTCTTGTTCTACAGTGCCCAGAATTTGTGCTTTCGCATTCTGTTAGGCAACCTCCTCCATAATGCGCCTTATCTGCATCTCTCACACTCTTGTGACACTCCTGCTTTCTTCACCTTCATGCACATATGTTGAACATTGCGGAAGTCACTATTTTCAGCTGATAAAAATCATGGTTGTAGGTCTCTTGGAGGCATGACAATCAACCCCCCCCCCCCAAAAAAAGCTGCACACATTACTGCACTAACAATTAGCTCATGCTCTCTGATTATTTTGGGGGGGGGGGGGGGAATCCTTATTCTACCTAGCCACTCCATGCTGAGCTCCTACCTCTGCATTTCAGCCTGAATATCAGTTTTCATGAGTGCTGTTGACTGTACGCATGTATCTTAAGGGTCAATATCCAATTATATCACATCTTTTCTGTATATTTTCAAATTCTACTTCTTTTCTGATCACTGAGGCTCATATTCACTTCTCTCTGAACTTGTTTTCTGAAGTCACAACTAACATGCTGACTTTCACAGCATCAATGTTATGATTATCCATGGAAAACCTTCCAGGACCCTTTTTCGATAGATGATAGGGCACAGAACGAATGATGCATGCAGAGATTTAATGATAAAGGCTCTAAATCTTTAGCTAATGACTTAATCAACCTTATAAATGTGTATATTTGCTTTCAGTTGATCTCGTTGAAGTTTGCCATCCGAACAATTGCAACATTGGCCTGCTTGCCTATTCTCCCCTGGGTGGTGGAATTCTCACGGGAAAATATTTGGATCCTGATTCTGAAGCTGCTAAGAAAGGAAGGCTGAACCTTTTCCCTGGTTATATGGAGAGATACATGAAGTCCTACTCGAAGGTACATAGGTCTTACTAATGATCAGCTTCATCTTTTTTTTTTTTTCTTTTGGGGGGGGGGGTTATATGGCTCGGTATTTGCTCAAAATCCATGATGACATTGTTCATTAGTGTTAATGAGCATTCTATTAGACAGGTCCAATAACAGGATGATGGCTTTTTCTTTTTCCTGATGCAATATGATTTGAAGGAGTAAAAAATGAAATTTTCAGTAGATTCTAAAATCCCCACAAGTTCTTGACTTTTGGGGGGGGGGGTTTAACAGAGGATTCTGAAATCTATATGATAGTAGGTGGTCTGGTACCATGATATCAAATAGAATAGATGTGAACAAAGCCCTTATTTTGCAACTTCGATTTCAGGAAGTGACTGTCAAGTATGTGGATCTGGCCAAGAAATATGGTTTGTCTCCCATCCAGCTAGCATTGGGATTTGTCAGAGACCGTCCATTCGTGACTAGTTCGATCATTGGTGCAACTACACTTGATCAGCTTAGAGAAAACATTGATGCGTTTCTGACAGTTGAACGGCCACTGCCCCAAGAAGTAATGCAAGATATTGAGTACATTTTCAAGAGGAACAAGGACCCAGCGATTGACTGAGTGCTATTCAGTTCGATTCGTACCTCTTTTCCAATGTTGCCAAATATAGTCAGTCCTCGCAAGAAATCCAAATCCATTGTTCTTTTTTGGGAAAGGGTGATGTAAGTGACGCTTCAAAGATCCTTGTCCTTCCTTGCATAACAGCTATTAAGACCAATTTGTTGTCCATGGAGTTGTATTTACAGAGGAGTTGCCATCCTTCATTTGTATCCATAAAGATACAGGCTTCAAAAATTCGAGTTTCCAAGAAATAGCGGTGAAGAGGCTGTATAATCTTGTTTCATCATCGATTGCATTACTGAACTTTAGCATCCTGCTGTTAGAGAACAGTTATAGTGAGAGTGTTCTTCTGCTGTCAGAGCAATTGTAGCCTTCTA
The DNA here is from genome assembly GCA_017589665.1 of Selenicereus undatus. Classification (NCBI taxonomy): domain Eukaryota; kingdom Viridiplantae; phylum Streptophyta; class Magnoliopsida; order Caryophyllales; family Cactaceae; genus Selenicereus; species Selenicereus undatus. Next base: position 1,348,769 of record JACYFF010019584.1, read on the forward strand.
GTTATTGCATTGGCATTGAGCTATTCGATGTTAAATTAACTGCGTATTCAATCAATTAGATAATGTGAATTTTGTAAGATCTGCTGATGAATGATTTAAAAATGGATAATCTGAAGCATAAAAAATAATCAACATTGAAAGTTGAATTTATGAACTTTTAATGGACACGATGATTTACCATCTGAAAAAAACAGATGTTTTTAAGTGCTGGTTTGTGAAACAGGCATTGCATGGTTGGGTACTGTTTGAACTCTAAGCATTCCTCTACCTTAGGCATAATGTTTCATCATGCCACCCCTCTGGAGTTAATGTTGAAGAGAAGAAACATGATCCCTATTATCTTAGTGAGCTTATTATCTCAGTGAATAAGTAGCCAAAGTACAAATTCAATGGGATGAGAAATTAGACTTAAAGCATAAGATTCATTAATATGTCGCTCTCTTCCCCCACAGCAGAAGGATGAGAAGTTTAAGGGTTAGTTTATATTTTAGATCGTTTATACATAATAAATATGCGATTATTGGCCACTTAGCCAAGTCTTTTTTGAAGAATCGTACAAGCATTTTACATTTCCTTCTATGTAGTTTCATTTAACTTCCTAAATACCAAGGAGAAGAAAATGTGCAATTAAATTGATAGAAAATAATCATTTTTTATGGTTAATTAATAAAATAAGAAAGGAAAAATCTTATTGTAGCAGCTACCAATTTTTTTTACTGTTAAACCACTTGAACAAACTTGTATTGATAGCTTCCGTTCTTCTTTTTAAAAATGTTAAGGATTTTTTAATAAAAATTTTAAAAAATTGTAGAAAGAAATAACAGGAATTGGCATAATTGTCACGGAGGTGAAAGCAGAGCCAAGGAAGCGCGCCAAACTCGGTGGAGCAGCAAACGGTCCTAAGCTTCTCAGTCTCTCTCGCGCGTTCTCTGTCCTCCAAAACTTCCTCCCTGTAACTGTTTTCAGTTTTCTCTCTCATCCCCCAAACCAACACTTCCTTCCACCATGGCGTTTCCTTCTTCATGCATTCTCCAAACTACTTGCATGAACTGCAACTGATCCATCTCCATCAATTTCAACATCTTCATTCTTCACATCCGACCAATTTCGTGAAAACTTTCTGATTGTAGAAGAAATCAATTGTCGCATTCTAGGGTTTACGAAGAATCGATTGATGAGAGGCGGAAAAGGGCGAATTAAACAACACCTATGAAGAAGCAGAAGAAGACGACAACGAAAGAGGAGGACCTGATGCAGTTGCAGTTGCATTTAGCGCAACAGAAGAATAACAACATTACAATTACTAATTGTTGCCCATCGCGATCTTCCACCATCACTTTCAGATGGAATGGCAGATCTTGCTAGTCATGTCTTCTCTGACCGCGACATTGAACAGGTACACTCTTTAATCCCTTTCTCTTTTCTTTTTAATTTGGTTCACAATGGGCAATTTATTCTGTGTTTGTCTTTCTAGCTTTGAGCAAATCGGATATTCAATACAGTCTGCACGCATATGTCTTGAAAGTGAGGAAATTAGTATAGATGGTGTGATTTTATGTCAATATTTTTCCTTAGCCTAAATTGATATATCATATGATCTAAAATCACTAAATTTTCAATAGTTACAATTAAATTATCAATTGTGTAGCTTTAAAATTCGTGGCATACAAATAATACCTCATCAGATCAACCCTGCTGGTGAAGATGTATTATACATGTAATTTGTAATTTAAAAAACTGTAGATAAAAAAGTAATTTTACCTATTGTATAACCACAAATTCTTCAGTAAGATATTTCACATAAGAGTTATCATGATATGGATTCTTTAGGAATGACATTGCAAAGATTATGAGTTGAGTAATAATATTTTAGAGTGACTTTTTTTTAACTAATAGTTTATCTAGGGGGAATTTGTTATCATGGTAACTCCTAAACGAACAATTGGTCACCTCAATTGTATTAAAAGTCACTATAGAAGTGTTCATCTCATAATATCTCTTGTGTGATATAGTTTCACATGAGACTTGCTAATCTATGAGTGATACCCTTTCTCTATTCAATTGTACAATTTTTTTTTTTCCAATTTAATATATGATAATATATTTAATATATGATTTTTAAGCCTAATACACTTAAGAAATGTTTTATGACAAGATATTTAGCATTTTGTTGTTATTTATTTTGAATTGGCGTAGTGGAATGAATTTTCTTAATATGCGTTAATAAGATCGCCCATTTAGGCCCTGATCTTTTCGTCGGTAAATTCTAATTTACCAACTTCAACTAATTTCAACCCACTTCATCAACTTCAACAAAAAAAATATTCACTTCAACCCATTTCCCACTATTTTAGCCAACTTCTATCCATCATATAAAAAAATCCAACCAACTTCAATCCACTTCTGCCACTCTTAACCAACTCCACCAATTTCCCAACCTATATGTCCCAACGAAAAGAAGAGGCCCTTAGAGTTCTCATTTTTCATGAGAATAGAGGGGGGAGGGGTTCTTAGAGGAAGGGGGAACCCAGAATGGGGAGAAACCTTAATCTCTCAATTGCCCCTAATAGGTTTTGAACCTTACATTTTCTTGATAGAAGATATGTCAAATGTCATTAAACTATTCTTGAATGGTTGTCATGTCCCTCATTTAATTAAAAAAAAAAGGCTTACATTTATCTAAGAGTCACGTTTTACTATGTGGCCCCCTATGATTCATCATTAATGAAGCTCTGACCAACTTAGTTCCATCTCAAGTCCCACACTCACACTTCTTATTTGTTTAGAACCTTGAACCCACAAATGTTTATCCTTCTAGTAAATGGAAGCAGCAGAGAACACCTCGCTCTTGGTTGCAAATATGCAACTCTGCTTCCTCCATTTTGTGATTGTTCTAAGAGGAAACTCCAAAAAGTTTACTCCTCTTGGCTGTCATAGCAATATTTCTACATAATCACATAGCAAAACTTTATACCGGATAGTGGAAAACTTCATTTTGGCAAGAAAACTACAGAAAAGAAAGGTATCCCCCTTATTTAAAATGGAAATGCACTATTGTGTGTCATTTTAGGTGGCATGGGAGTTTAAGTCATGTGACATTCAGTGTGACAACCTGTTAGGCTGGCGTGGAGATTTTTCAGTCGTGTGATACCCTATTGGGCTATTGCATTTATATTTGCTCTAAATGGTACTCTTGATTGAGAATTGATCATAGGGGAGGGATTCTGTATGCTTGATAGCCTTCATTTGTCCCACACTTTTTATAGAGGTGGTCATGTCTTTTTCTAAGCCTCAGAATGTGCTATTATGTCAAAGAGAACAAGTCTGAAAGGGAAAGCCATCATGGGGTATAAGATCAAGGTTCAGGTTAAAGATAAATAAGTAGAACAATTACAGAGGATGTTCTTAGAAAGCTTTGATAAGTGAGGAAGCAAAACAATGATAAAATTTGCATAATGTTTGAGCACATGATTAGTGAGGACAGGGAGAGTTATTAATGAGTGATTGAAGGTTATTTGTTTGATAATTTTGGTTTTACCACTATTTTGACATTTTGTTTCCAAAATTGAAGGCTCTTATTGCTTTGAAGAAAGGTACTCGGTTGATCAAGTATAGCAGGAAAGGCAAGCCCAAGTTTCGGGCATTCAGGCTTTCCCCGGTAGTTGTGCTTCTCTTTCCCACTCAATCTCTGCTACCACTTCTGTAATTTATGCCGCTGTCACTTAGAGAAGCCAAAAATGACAAAGTTCTTTTACTGTATTAAATAAAATCCTAAGATGAAAATGTTTCGTTAAGGCCTAAATATCTTGATTTGCACATTCCTATATCACCAGAAGGTACTATCTAGATATTTTACCATAGATGACCATAGCCGATTGTTGATGATTGGAAATACTAATAGCTAACCTTGAAATCCATAGGACGAGAGAGCTCTTATATGGTTATCGCACGGAGAAGAAAAAAGTTTGAGGCTATCTACCGTCTCAAGAATCATCCCTGGTCAAAGAACTGTGAGCTAACAAGCATCTTCATGCACAAACGGCTATTGTCCATTGCAATCTTTTATTTGATTGCTTGATCTTTAAAATTCTCATTGGGTACTTGATGAAATTCTTTAATTTGTTATTATTGTTGGCTGCAGGCTGTGTTTCGTAGATACAAGTGTCCTGAGAAGGATCACTTGTCGTTTTCACTTATATACAAGAACGGTGATAGATCTCTTGACCTGGTTGGCTGCAATTCCAATTCTCCAATTTTCATTTTTTGATGGATTGGTTGCATTCTAGTTTTATCTACTTGTATTATTCTGAAAGTAAAATTATTTACTGGTATCATTCATGCCACTCACAATTTTATATGGTGTGTAGATTTGCAAAGACAAAGCAGAGACGGACGTTTGGTTCACTGCGCTTAGTTCTTTAATTTCAAAGCAGCAGAATAGGCGTACAAGAAGTGAGATTTCTGACGTGAGTTTAATTCCATGACAAACCTTTCAAAATAATTAAATTCATCACAGTTGTGTTTAAGGAGATCTTATGGCTTTACTTTCACATATAGCAAATTAATGAAGAACAATTTGAGCCTGTTTGTTTTTCTGTATTTGCCAAACATTCAATATTAAGAGAAATCCGATTCAATTGTTCTTTACTTTTATTCAGTGGAATGATGCTGAATCTGTTCAGAGTGATCGGCCTTTCGGTGCAGCTTTAGAGTTTTCTTCGGGTGTACGTGTTAGATTGTCTGTTGATTGGGGTGCTTGCTCAGATGTTGGGTCTGAACAATTGAATATGCAACCACGGTTAAGCAGTGCAGATGGCTTTCGATTTGGTGGAGGAGATGGCTTTCGTCTTAGCGTTTCCAGTACTCCTAGCTGTTCAAGTACAGGTTCTGGACCAGATGATATAGAATCATTAGGTGACGTTTATATATGGGGTGAACTTTGGAATGATGCAGGTTTGCCTGATGCATCTGATGCCTTAATTCCTAAACCCTTAGAGTCAAATGTAGTCTTAGACGTTCATCAAATTGGTTGTGGTGTCCGACATGTTGCCCTTGTAACAAGGCAAGGTGAGGTCTTCACCTGGGGGGAGGAGTCAGGCGGAAGACTTGGCCATGGAGTTGAAAAAAACTTCACACGACCTCAGCTGGTTGAATTTCTTTCTATAACTAATGTAGACTCTGTTTCATGTGGAGAATACCATTCATGTGCTGTGTCAACATCTGGTGACCTATTCACATGGGGTGATGGTGTCCATAATGTTGGACTTCTTGGCCATGGCACTCATGCTAGTCATTGGATTCCAAAAAGAGTTTCTGGTCCTGTTGAAGGTATCCAAGTTATCTCAATTGCATGCGGCAGTTGGCATTCTGCATTGGTGGCCGCCAATGGGAAGCTGTTCACATTTGGTGATGGAACATTTGGTGTTTTGGGCCATGGAGATCGAGAAAGTGTTCCTTATCCAAAGGAAGTGCAACAACTAAGTGGCCTAAGAACAATGAAGGTGGCATGTGGAGTGTGGCATACTGCAGCAATTGTAGAAGTTACAAACCCTTCTCCCTCTGGTCCTGGCATCCCTTCAAGAAAATTATTTACTTGGGGAGATGGTGACAAATACCGCTTAGGTCATGGAAACAAGAATATGTATTTGCTTCCTACTTGTGTCTCTAATCTTATTGATTACAACTTTCACCAGGTAGCATGTGGGCACAACTTCACAATTGCCCTTACAACATCAGGTCATGTGTTCACCATGGGTGGTACAACACATGGTCAACTTGGAAACCCACAAGCGGACGGCAAAGTACCTTGCTTAGTTCAAGACAAACTTGTGGGCGAGTTTGTGGAAGAGATTGCATGTGGGGCACACCATGTTGCAGTGCTCACTTCAAGAAGTGAGGTATATACGTGGGGTAAAGGAGCCAATGGGCGATTGGGGCATGGTGACGTGGAAGATCGCAAAACCCCAACATTGGTAGAGGCATTGAAAGATAGGCATGTGAAAAGTGTAGCCTGTGGATCAAATTTCACCGCCTCTATCTGCCTCCATAAGTGGGTTTCTGGAGCTGACCAATCTGTTTGTTCAGGGTGCCGCCAAGCATTTGGTTTTACCAGAAAAAGGCATAACTGCTATAACTGCGGCCTTGTTCATTGCCATTCATGCAGTTCTAGAAAAGCAGTACGAGCAGCTCTTGCCCCCACACCAAGCAAGCCACATCGTGTATGTGATGCTTGTTACAATAAACTTAAGGCTACAACAACTGGAAATGCTTCATTGCACCACAAGAGATCTACTGCTGCTCGTCGTTCAATTGATAGCTGCTCTAGGCTTGACAGACCTGAAACAAAATCTTCAAGGATTCTGTTATCTCCTATCACAGAACCAGTTAAATACCTTGAGGTTAAGAGTCAAAGGTCAGAGGGCAAATCTGAGTCAGTCTCCATGGTTCGAGCTTCACAAGTACCGTCATTTCAACAGCTGAAAGATATTGCTTTCCCTAGTTCTTTTAGTGCCCTTCAAACTCCTTCTAAGCCTGCTGGTCCAACACCACCTCAACCACCACCTTTTCCAGGCAACTTATCAAGACCAGCTTCTCCTTACTCGAGAAGACCTAGCCCTACACGCTCTGCACCGCCTTCTAGGGGCGTCGTTGATAGTCTCAAGAAGTCTAATGAACTTCTGAGCCAAGAAGTATCGAAGCTTCAAAACCACGTACTGAGGACATAACTTTAAACCTTTTTATTTCATATCATATTATAAAACCATGTCAACCATACTTTAGCAGTTGAAGCCTGCTTACCCTTTGTCATTGAATTTTACTAATGCAGCTCAAAACTCTGAAGCAGAAGTGTGACGTCCAAGATGAAGAGATTGAAAAACTGCAGAAAAAGGTTAGAGATGCTTCTTTGTTTGCTACAGATCAATCTAACAAGTGCCAAGCTGCAAAGGAAGCTATTAGATCTTTTACTACTCAGGTGAGCACCTATATTTTGTCTTTAAGAATTTTTGGAAGCTGAAAAGGAATGCAATTAACGGAAGACAGGAAAGATGAAGTTTAATGTAATTTACATAGTACTGGGCAGCACACCTCAGATGCCCTCACAGTTTCTGATGGTTTTAAGCTGTTAGAATCTGTTTTAAATACAGTATAAAACTGGCATTAAAATGGAATCAGTCACTTCATCTAGTGCCATGGCCCATGGATTATGATTCTCCATAACAGAACTGTGGAGAAAAAAATTTGTTGTCCACGTGTTTCATATTTCCTGCAATGATAACAGTTTTAACATTACCCAAATACTCGAGAATTTATGCCTACATTGGATTTCCACTGTATAGTTTCTTTTGTTACTTCTGTTATTTTCTGGCCTAAACCTTTTTTTTATATGGTTTTTGACCCGATTTAGTAACAAAAGGCCCCTTATGTACTTGAACAAGCTGAGCATACTTAGTTCGCAAACTTTGGTAAGCTTGTATGGTAAGACTTCACTTTCGATGGATCTATTAACTGCTTAGGCTTCTGTAGTCCCTCGCATTCTATTTCTTACTGAGTTGTCTTGTTTTATATTAAATTGTAGTCTATATTTTGGTAGGCTCTTCATCTAGACTATATTCCAGTCTTGGAATGGCCAAATTTAAGATTAATCTGTTTAAGGTTTTTAGCTATACAATTTTCCTGAGTGATTAATGGAAACATTTGAGCAGGTCCTCATATGTCACATTCACCAAAAATCTTTTTGTTTCACTAGCTACGTTACTGGAGAAAAAAAGGAACATTATGACCTACAATGGGATCACTAGAAGTGGAACGTGTATATAAGCTTTGTGCTTGGGCTAACAAGCGTGCCCATTTATGTGTATCAGTAGTGGGGGCATCTCAACGCAGTCTAAATTCTTTCCTTTATAGGAAGTATCCATTTACTAAAATAGCCTTTGCTGATAAGGCTAACTCATATCAAGAGTTCCGCTGTTTCTGGCGTCTTAGAATACGTGGAATCCTACATGTAAGTCATGTCCAATCTGCAGAACAGCAAGCATGCATCAAGTGCTGCAAACAACGTGATGTTTGATGCTCTAGAGTGATTAAGAGAGATTTTAGGGTTCTAAAACTGTGATATGTTGCGCCTCCATGCATGACCATGCTCCTCATCTTGGGTGGATTCATACTGGGATGGTGTCTTTTTGTTGTTTGACGGATATATAGAACATACTTCAAGACACCTTTAAAATTTGTAATTACATATTTTATAGTTGTACTGGAAGAAAAATTAAGTGATTTGTAATTAATACTTTTCCTCTTTCATTGACAAAATCAATATGTCCTAATTGGCCCATATTTCTTGGTGGTTTCTTGTTGACCTAGTTGAAAGAAATAATGGAGAAATTGCCTCCTGAAGTTCGTGAGAGTGAGACCTTTAAGGCAGTGCAAAGTCAAGCTTTAACTTTCATAGACGCAAGCGAGAATGAAGCATCAGAGTCTCAGACTTCCTTGCCCATGAGACTACAACCAGAACAGCAAAGTATGCAAGAAAGTGAAGCTACTTCAACAAAGGGTTCCAAGATCATAACTTTAGATGCCTCTGTGATGGGTGACCTGTCACAAGGTGGTGAAAGTTTGGGTCAATATGTTGATCCAGCATCTTCATCTGATCCAACCGAAGCTAATCAAGTGTCTAAAGAAGAGGTCCAAGAAGAAAAAGAAGTATCCTCTTCTGAAGCATCAGAATCGTCAACTAATCAAGGCACCGAAAATGAAGCGCCTTTAGAGTCTAAGCGACCAACTTCTGTTGACATGGACTCGGTGCCTAATCAAGGTAGGGTAACTGGGGTGACTCCACCTCAAGCCTCAACATCAAGGAGTGAGGGATCAAAAGAAAGTATTGAGCAATTTGCACCTGGAGTTTACATCACTTACATACAACTTCGTAATGGGACTAAAGTCTTCAGGCGAGTCAGATTCAGGTAATTTACCCACTCTATATGCCTGCCAGGATTCAGATTGACAATGAACATTGGTTCTTTCTTGGTATAGATTCTGTTAATCCAATGGAAGACCTACTATCTGTTCAATCTGTACGGGACACTGTAGCTAGAAATTTAACAAACCGTGAACATATTCCATCAGAAAGAAGGAAGAAGAAAAGGAAATATGAACAAAAACGGGGAAAAAATCGCATGGAAGAACTTAATGATACATACAAGGACATCTTGCATCTCTGATGCCTCTGTATCCTATGATCTTCTTAACTTGATATTGACCTATTGCATATTGCATTCATGCTATAATTTTGGTGATGCTGTACCACAAAGTGCTCATTGAAGGTGTTGCCTAAAGCCTATAGCTCTCATGGCATATCAATAGGAAAAAATACAATTAGTAATCGAAGCCATTTCTATCGCAACCTGTAATAGTGAAATAATCTACTAGTTCACTTTCTCATGGCCGGGGTTTGACACCTCTACTCATTTTGCTTGTTGAATTTGCAGCAAAAGAAAGTTTGCTGAGACACAAGCTGAGGAATGGTGGAAGAAAAATAGAGATCGGGTGTTGCGGAAGTACATTCCACCTCCACAAAATAATGCAACATCATCCACATTGGCCCCCTCTCCTCCTCTGCCACCAGCATCAGCCGCTCCCCTGCCCTCTGATCAAACAAGCGAAGATTCTATCAACAAAGTAAGTGTAGATGAAAGCGAGCCAACATCCTCGACAGCATAGATTATTCTACCAGAGTTCTCGTCGTCCATATGAGAAGTTTGTGCACATTTTGGTGGAGTTTGAGAATGGCATTTTTGCTGGGTAGGTGAAATGAGTAGGAGAATCTGTGATATAACGCAGCTTGTCATCAAAATTTAGGCAGACAAACAAGACATATTTTTTACTCAATGTGTAACATGGCTTTATTTTTGCACTCCTTGGGCTCTCCATTGACAATGCCTATAGTTGGACAGATTTATTAACAATTTGATAATGAGGGGGAGATATCTCTCATAGTAGCTCAGTAATTTTTGGGCTTAACATGTCAGTATTTCCCCTGCGTTGTTGGTTTTTAACAATCTGAACTTTGAAAGATTTGGATGTTAATATTCTGACCTTGAGAGATAGGCTCCAGCATTTCATTTTTGGACATATTTATTGTCAATAATCTGTAGTGAGGAAAAATTAGCCCCCATCGCCCCAATTTCGGCTCACAATTAGGCAGTTTTTTTAAAAAAGTTTCTAGATTTTTAAAAATAACTAGGCCCAAGAATCATAATTTTGGGGTTTATTTCTCTAGTCCAGAACCCCCACATTTCAAATTATCAATGGATTTTTTGGATTTCAAAGCTCAAAACAATATGATCTTTTAAAGTATTCATTTTAAATAATACATGTTTGATTTCATATTATACTTTTTTGGTAATTACAGATTATACTGTGCTTAAAATAAAATAAATATATGAAATTCAAGTTCCATATATTCATTTGGAAGTTCAAACTCCCTAAAAATATAATTTTAAATACCAAATATAATATTGAAAACAAATACCTCAAATCCCCGATAATTCTTGGCGTGAACACCTTAATTATTAAAATTCAATAACTTTTTTGGGTTTCTAGAAGCCAATAATCTGAACTTTAGAAGCGGTGGAAACCAATAATTTGAACTTAAGAAATAGCCGTTAGCGCTATAAACTTTCGAACTTTTTACAATTAATAATTCGTACTAGGGAAAACCATACCTTAGTGCTCTCATTTCAGCTCACCTTTTGATAGTTTTTGAAGTATAGATTATTAATGATAGAAATATCAAAAGTTCAAATCGCCCGTGATTATTTCTTAAGTTCAGATTATTGACTTCCACAACTCTCTAGAGTTCGGATTATTAATCTCGGAAAATCTTTCATTGGGGGGAGGGGGGGGGGGGAGTATACTTTGTTTATTTCACAAAAACGGAAAAAGAGCGGTTCTTCTACTTCCTGAAACAGCAAATGCATCCCCAAATCCCTTTCCCTCTTTTCAGGTTAAATGGCTGCATGAATTCCTGCATTTTAGGGTGTCTTAGAGAGAGAGAGAGAGATCGTGGTTTGGGGGGGTTGTTTTGCGTAGGGTTTAGTATCAGTGAGATTGTTGTGGTGAAATTGGAGATGCAATGTTACCTTCAAGGAAATTGAAGCTTTGGCACCAATATCTTCGTCAAAAGGCCGCCTACTCCTATGTTCTCGCCCATCAGGTCTCTCTTTCTCTCTCTTCATTTACTAATTTTGTGTTACATTTGCTGCTTGCTTGCATCAGTACACATATTACTCGATTCATGATCAAAATTGTTGCTCGATGTGTCTTAAATCCTTGGTGATTGCTTCAAATGTAAGTTGAAAATGATAAAACGGGGGATAATTCTTCCGCCCAGGAGCTAATTTGATTGTTGAAATTTTCACAGTGTTTGGACAATGGAGTTTCAAAGAGATTTTTCATTTTGAAACTGAGAGTTGCTATCTCTCTTGTTCAAAACCCATGTTTGGGTAAGTTGGAACAAATGGATTTTGAAAATTTGGGATTTGATAAGAGCTTTTAAACCCCAAATTGGCGAAGTCCCCTGCGAAATGTGATGCTTCTTAAGTTCGTGTGATATAGCTTTCGAGGTATACATTATGTTAAACATACATGGTAGGATTTCTATCTACATTACAAGCGTGGAGTGGGGAACAACGCTTCCCACCCTTTCTCTGAAGACGAGGGAAAGAAAAGGGTATGAAAGGAACATTTTGAGGCAGATCAAGATCAAATAGCTTCCTATGCCATACTGGTCTGAAAGCAATGACTCAAACAATTTCACACCCCCCCCCCCAAAAAAAAGGAAAAAGGGTGTTGCACGTCTAGTATAGAATTTTTGCTGTATTACTTACATTGCTTTTTGATTTCTTGTCTGTCAAAATGTTTCAACTTGGTGCTTATTGCTGGATGTTTGCTCCTGGGCTAGAGTTCTTTCTGAGAACTACATGCAAAGAGTTACATTTGATCTGGACGGTGCTCATTTGTTCTGTTTGCCGACTATCGGGCTTTGACAGTCCATTTGACAGCGTTTCCATTCTATTGAAAGAAAATATTATTTGGCTTCTTTTTGGCCTCTAATTGTACAAGTTTATAACTGTGTGTGTTTACTTTGTTGCTTTATAGATCTTCTCGTTTTCTGGCCGCTCAAAGCAAACCAAATGAAGGTATTGCTCATCAAGAGCTCTAAAAGGTTAATTATATGTGACAACTGACAAGTGATTCATCATCAAGGATAAGAGCTACACTGTGTTTGTCAGCTTCACCCAGTCTACTAATCTTTAAGTTGCTTTATCCCTTATTTCCTAATGGTTTGAATGATGTCCTCTGTCCATCGAAACCTAAGATATTATATCATATGTTGAATATGATTGCCTGGTTTCCTTGCTCTATTCTGAGTCGAAGTACGTCTTGCCCTCGGTGACCAAATCTGCAACTTTTTCTTGAAATAAAAAAAAAACCTCTCTGCTCCCTTCTATAAGTGTACCATTCACTCCTCTAAGCTAACGTCTCCACATCTCTTGCACCAAGTTCATAGCAAATAATAAATGTAAGATATTCAAGGGCCAAGCTTGTCAAACTACACAAAGACTCTTAGAATTCGACTTGTCTCCGCTGCGCTTAATAGTGGGTTTGCTCTGTGCCTAGTCTATGCGGGATGAGATCTTGATTAGATTTTTCTCCTTTTGCTACTAAGTAAGTCAGGCTTTTGTTCCTTTGTTGATCATGATGCAGAAGTATGGTCGGCCTGAATTTGAAGCTATAGAACGTTGGATCACTGCAATGAAGCATGTTTTTCAGGATACAATGACTTATTTGTTCCAGAGCAAGGGTCTAGAGATGTCACCGAATATTTCTGCTGAAGAGACGCTTGTTGTTCGGAAACTTCCTTGTCCAGGTGCAGGGTAATGTCTTTTCTGTGCTAACTGGATCTATGTGACAAGGTTACTTGGATTAAAGCATTGTTATGGAATCTCGTGAGGTATGCTTTAGAGCTGGGAAGTACAACAGTTCTACAATCATAGGAGTAGGACTAAATGACTGAATTTAGAAACGAGAGAGAGGGGCTTTTTTTCTTTGTTTTAGTTTTTTCTGGCGGAGGTTTAGGTTAGGGAGTTAAACTGGTTTGAATTAGAGCTGGGTAATACGTAGTGTCGGGTCGGGTTCGTGTTCGTGTTCGTATCGAACTTAAACGGGTTGAGAATTCATCGACCTGAACCTAACCTATTTATTAAACAAGTTGAAAAACCTTGACCTATGCCCATTTAATTTTTAAACGGGTTGACCAGCTTAACCCGTTTAAGATAAACAGGTAAAGTTCAGTCGCATAATTACTATTTACGTATTTAACATTTTCAATTAATACGTAATTACAGTGTTAAAAATTAAGTTTACATATCACATTAAATAATTACTCTTTAAAATTCTCCTAATACGTCATAATTCACAATTTTTAAAAACTTTTATATTCATAATTATCTAATAAAAAGTAAATGGAAAAATAAGAAATGGAAAAATGAGTTGACTTATTTAACTCATTTAATTAAACGGGTTAAATAGGTACTTTTTTGTGTCGAGAATGTCGACCCGAACTTAACCCGTTTAATTAAACGGGTTGAACATGTGAATCCATTTAATTAAACGGGTCGAAAATTTATACCCAAACCCACTTAACTTCGTGTCGGTTTCAGGTCGGTAATTGTATCGGGTCAATTTTTCCCAGCTCTAGTTTGAATGAGAATTTCTCTCTCCATAATTTAAAGAACTCACATTTTCTCAACTGGCACCTAAAGTTTAAGCAAAATGGGTTACCCATGGTAGAAGACATGATAGTCCGTTCGCCTGGAGACTATGGTCTGTGTTAATGGTTTGTCAGTGGGTCTTCTGCACTTCCTGTGTACAAAGCAGCAGTGTGTTGATTTCTTGTTGAAGTATATTACTAGTCTTGGTTTTTAGAAACATTCAAGAGTAGGAAATGTAGGCGTGCCTTTACTCAGTCTCGAAGTACTTCTGAATCTCTGATTGCAACTTGCTCTTATAGTAATTGCATGCATTTTAATTTAATATTTGTTTCTAGGTCAAGGAGACATTGTGAGCAGATTAATGTGGGTGATGTGATCATTATGAAGGACCCTTATGACTCAGATAACCATATGGTCAGGAGGTTGGCTGCTTTGGAGGGATACGAAATGGTTTCCACTAAGGAGGAAGACGAGTCTTTTGTTCTAGAAGATGGTCAGTGTTGGGTGCTTTCTGACAACAGAAGTTTGAAGCCAAAGGTTAACACTTAAAACTTATTTCAGGGAATTTGATATTTCCATCACCTATCTACTGCCTTGTGCCTGCTAATAATAGTTGAATTTTTCATATTATACATCATTAAGCCATCATACATGTATACATTAAAAGAAACTTTCACCCATTTCATGCATAATGACACATTGGCACCATTCATGCATCAGCACTAGATAAATATTGTAGTTGTTGCTTGAGGAGAACCTACTAGGATAAGCAGTTAGTACTACTGCCTCTCCAAGGGAGAGGTTTTGGTTTCAAATCCTGCCCAATATGCTCACCTCCTCTTTTGCAATATTTACCCCCCTCCTTACACCCCAGGGCCAGGAGGGGGTCTGGAGTCTGGTCCTCATCCACAAAAACTAATTAATTATTAAAAATATTGAAGCTGTTACTTCTTCTAGTGTTCCAGCCATGCTGCCCCCCTCTCTGCACACACCCACACACTTGTGCATGTCTGGGGGTTGGATTTACTTGTGTTGATTATCGGTCTTCTAGGTACGTTACATCTGTGATCAAATTAGTTGAATGATTTGTTTGCTTCCAGTCCAAGTATCTGCAGGTGTTTATTTTTCTGTCGGCTGCAGTTGAGCTGAATTATTTATGCCTCTCTCCTTCCCTATTTCATGTTGCATGCCACCTTTGCTCTTTCTTTCTTGTTTTTCTCTAGTGTGATGCATGTTTCCTTCTCCTATGT
Source organism: Selenicereus undatus (assembly GCA_017589665.1). NCBI lineage: Eukaryota > Viridiplantae > Streptophyta > Magnoliopsida > Caryophyllales > Cactaceae > Selenicereus > Selenicereus undatus. The sequence continues at coordinate 1,363,791 of JACYFF010019584.1, forward strand.
GTGCAGCTGGAAGGGAGGGATGCATTTGATACTTGGTAGCTTAAAGTTTAATATGAGTTTCTTGCATGGATTCTGGACTCCAGTTGACTAGTGGAGATCTATACTGCTTGAACTAAGCTATAAATATCCTATGCAGAAACTGGAGCTCAACTGAAGATTAGTTCGGGTGTCAGACTCTGAGATTCTGATATTTCCACATGTCAATTTGGTCTGAGATGAAATATTAAGTGTCCATATCTATGTGAGGGTCAAGTACCTGCTGTAACCTGTAGGTACTTTAGGTAAAATGAAAAGTATGATTAAGTAGTAGCCCCCCCCCCCCCCCCCAAAAAAAGAAGTTTTTTCAGCGGAATGCATTTAGCATTCAGTAAACTGATTCAAAGGGATATGTTTGTTCTTATTGTCAGTAGTGATGTACTTGGCATGGGGCATTTTTATCTTTGGCAGGAATCTAAAGACAGTCGTACATTTGGACCAATACGTGTGACAGACATTGTGGGTAGAGTCATCTACAGGTATCGAAACCGTCAGGACCACGGCTTCGTGGTGAACAGGTGAGATTCTTTATTGACTGAGATACGCCTTCCTGTTGGACTTTCGAGACTAAGTCGAGAATGACAAGCGCTTGATTTCTGTCTCTTGATTTTTACAGTAGGCTCAGCATGTACAGAGACATGCCAATTGTGTATGCTGAACTGCCTTACATGAGAGAACTTTATGCCGAGAAAGTTAAACGAAGCAAGGATTCTCAATCATGAGTAGACATCTAGACATGCAGGTATTCATTTGTGTCTTCTTTGGGTGAACTTATAGCCAACATTTTCTGGCTTGCTTACCCATCTTCTCTCTTCAGGGCTGCAGTGAGAAGTTGTCTGGCTCTAGATTCATTTACGGTGATATGACAGCAGGAAAGAGTAAATCCTAAATGGTTGGCCTTTGTTCTGGATTTCACAGACAGAACTGGGAGCTGCAATATAGGGAACTCTGTTTTTATATGTAATAACTAGTATGAAGTATGGACCTTTTGGTGTTCATCACTCGTCTTCAGCTACTCTTTCTTTAGTCATATTCTGGCCTTAACCTAGCACATGATCAGTTGAATTTGCTGAAATTTCCAGTGTTACTATCTGGGAAGATGATGTTGAATGACTTGTTGAGCCAGCCAAATTATGAAATAGGTGTGTTATCGTTTTACTTTACCGCAAGTGCACGGCGTAGCTGTAACTAGCAACCGGCAAGTACGGCTCGAATCCATAGGGAACTAGGCTTCAACTACTAGAATTAACTAGACAACTCAAGCTAGGCAATCACAATTGTGGTTTGAAAACTAAACTAGGAGGAACGACAGCAACTAAAAAGTGCAACGAACTGCAAAATAGAAAACACCTAGGCTGGAATTAACAGCACGAATATGCTAGTGAATCAGTTACTAACCCAATCATACATTCCCAATGTATGCATCACAAATGGATAGATCGTCAATTAAGCTCATCTCCTCCCTCTCTCAAGGGTCGAAGACTAATCCTAGAATCATAGTCGCCTATTTTCATGGGACTAAGGGTTGAAGGATTACAAGATTCACAATCTCTAATCCCAATTAGAACTTAACTATTTTCATGTTAAAATCCTAATTGTCTACTAAGACGCACTAGGTAAAGGTTTCGTCTCTCAACGCTCCCCTAAACCCTAATAAAAACGATGAATGTTCTTTCGAGCATTTCATCGAGCATGTAGCGTGCATAGCAGAATTCGTAATTGCAAAACAAAGGGGAAACATGGATTGGGCCAGTACAAGATTCAGTTAAGCATATTCGGCGTCAATCCCAACCTAAGTTGAGGGATTTAGCCACACATTGTTTCACAACCAACAATAATCTCAATTCTACTAGGCAACATTTAATTCACAAAAACCTGAAATAACAATAAAGAGAATAGAGGGAAACGAGAAAATGAACTTGAATTGATTCTGCTGAAAGGTAGAGTGAACTTCAATGTTGATAAATTCAATACAAAGCAATCGAAATTCAATGCCCGAATGTAAAACCTAAAATCGCCTAAGAGCGTTTGCGAAGGGAAAAACTGAATGAAAAAACTGAATGCAATTAAAACAACCCCGAAAGAACTTTTAAGTCGCGACGCGGAACGGGGGTGGCACGGTCGTGCCCTGAGGCACGGGGTGACCGTGCCAAAAGTCTGCCCAAATCACCCGAGCATCGCACAAGTGGCACGGGGTGCCACATGGCACGGTCGTGCCACCTGGTTGCCCGGCCAGTTGTGCCGGTCTCGGGAGGTTCGGCCGTGATGCATGGGTCCGATTCCGTGGGACTTTCGTGCGACGTTTTTCGGCAGCTTTTCTCGTCTTTCTAGCACTCTTTTGCCAAATATTGTTCATCTTTCCGTTTCTTTAATGAAGTTCCTGAAAATATCGAAAGATGTTATATGAGTTAAAAGTATGCAAAAGGAGGCCAATTTGACCATTCCTTAACACAATTAAACTTGAAAACGGGGAAGGAAATGGGTCAAATAGGGGCTAAAAATAGTATAAAATAGAGGTTCATCAAGGTGGTGTGATAAGATTTGCCATACCTTTCAAGAAGGACGTATGGATTTAAGTTTCAGTGAAGGCATGCAACTGTGAGGATTGCAATTCTCAAATCTCACTGATTGCAATTAAGTACAATTCATTTTGCAAAAGGGTAACTATCTATTAATGTGGAAGAAAATAGTGAGACAAAGTAACTCTCTATTAAAAGGAGGGGGGGGGGAATACTGAAATAAATGAATAATTAAGAGCTTACTATGAAGTAACTCTCTATCAAACATTACTATATGTGGGAATAGAAAAAGATACTTTTTTGGTTTCTTTTTCAGTGCTCAGAATGGGTAATGTCCCTATATCTGGCAAGTTTGTGTTGTATATTTCTAAAAACCAAAGGAAAATGCACTTCCTCTGTCTGGGTAAAGCAATCAGACATGAAAATTCAAGAGGGACTGGTTAATGCAGGTGATCCCTCATTTTCAGCTCTCTCTCTCTCTCTCTCTCTCTCTGAAAATTTGAGGTAGCATTTTAAGCATGGACAGAATAAGGGTGAAGCTTCTGAAGCTCAAATATTGGAGTAATCTCTTCAAACTATCCCTCATTTATGCTGAAACAAAGATGGACTACTCCATTGCTCTTGCTTCCAAGGTCTCTCTCTCTCTCTCTATCTATCTCTCTCTCTGTCTGCGTGTTTTTTTTTTTTAAACGGTGTCCCTTTTTTAATTTTCTTGAATTTTGTAAGTACTAACTAATTTTTATCTCTCTCTCTCTCTCTCTCTCTCTCTCTCTCTCTCACTCTCTCTGTCTCTCTCTCTCTCTGCTTTTGTTGCTTCTGAGCATTTGTCTTCCTGTTATTGTAAATTCATAATATGTTGAATGGATTCAAGTTGCATTTTGAACATATATGCACCTAGGTTATGGAGGATATTTTAATCCAAAAGTTGGGAAATGGTGATTCTTTACTTATGTGATGAGTAAATGGTGTGTAGTAACAAAAAAGAGTGTGTGTTAATATCTCTATGTCACTCGAGGTCACTTTGATTAATTTTTTGGTTTTATTTTGTTAAACTTGTTATTACAATGGCCAAGGAAAATGCACAGTCAAACCATCCTGAACTTTTTTCCCTTGCGGAAAAGTCGATAGCTAACGGTTTTAAAATCTAAATTCTAACAGTAAGGCGCGTTTCTCTGCTTTTAAGGGTATTGTTAGTCATATTTGCCCTCCCTGCTAGACGGTATTCCGAACATGGTCCTAGGAGTATATACTGATGTGACTTTTGAAAGTACTATGTGAAGTATGATATACATATTGGTAAAATGGTGTCTCTCCCGCTGTGGATGCCCTTGCAAGCCTTGCACTCTTAATCATTTTTCACTTAGGAAAAAAAGAAAACGAAAAAGAAAGAACCCTCCCACTTTGCTTCTTGTCCAAGGGGCAAGAACGAGTAACAGTTATATATAAAGGGTTTGATTAAAATCGAGTGCCAGGTGACCCAACAACAACAGAGGAGCGCAGAGCAAACTCCTCACCTACTCCCTCTCTCCCCTCTCTACTGTAAAGATTTGAGCTTGCATTTTGACCATGAGCATGAGCATGGGCATGGGCATGGGCATGGGCAAATGATGGTACCTCTCAATCTTCAATATCTTGGTTTCAAATTAGCACTCACTTATGTTGCCTCCGGATTCAACTACTCCATTGCTCTCGCTTCCAAGGTCTCTCTCTCTCTCTCTCTCTCTCTCTCTCTCTCTGCATTACTGAACTATTTCCTCAATTCATGTTATGGGTCAGTGGGTCTTTGTCCGATTACGTTTTTGAGCTTGTTTGTTCTTCTTTGGAGAGTGGAGAGTTTGAAGTTGCCACTTTGCTTGTGTTGTTTCTGGGCGCATGTTAGAACAGAAGAATTATTTGTGGGACGCCCTTCCTGTTGTGATATTTTCATTAGAAGTTGCCTGTGTTTCTGTAACAGTCCACGACCACCCGCCATTGAGGTATTGTCCGCTTTGGGCAGGCGGGA
>JACYFF010019584.1:1368357-1408891 GCA_017589665.1 Selenicereus undatus
CAAAGCGGACAATACCTCAATGGCGGGTGGTCGTGGGCTGTTACAGTTTCAAGTGTCATTCTGACTATAAGCACCTAGGTTACTACTCTAGCGTTTGCGGTTGTTCACTTAGCTTGTTGGCAGCAAGTAAAGCCACTTTGGTTAATTATGGGGTTTTATTTTGTTAATTTTTATAGTTAAAATGTTAAACCTATTCATGGGTCTTCAACTTTTGGTTTTAGTTTTTCATTGAGTTCATTCTTGAACATGGTGTTCGAGACGTTTTAGACGAGAAGTTTGAGGTGCAAATCTCAACAGTCCCAACATTTTATTATTACACAAGATATGAAAGGGCTTCTACAGTATCCACACTTCATTCGCTTGCAAGGCCTGTTAGAATATAAACCTCTTCAGCTTAATATTCATATATTAAAATGCACTTCTCTACTATTTATTAGGATATCACTAGTTACATTTGACCATCCATCCTAGGTGGGATTCTGTATATCGGTTCATTTGGTATTATGATTTATAAGGGTATGTGGCCCTTGAAAGTTTAACCAAATCTTTTTTTCTTTTTTGATCAAAGAAAGTTTAACCAAATCAAAAACCTATTATTATTTGGTCATATAGAACAATGCACCATGCAATGTTGAGATTAGTTGATCCAAGTGATACCGCGGGACAAATCCCTTTTGGACTAATTTTCAAGCTTTTGAGGATGACTAATAAGTCATTTAAGGGTGACCTTCAACATTTAAGTGAAGTTCACCATTATAATCATATACTAAGAGTTATTCATCATCCCTCTTAATTTTTAGAGTTTCATGTTCATGAATCATGATACAACAAAGAACGATGTCAATGGGCCCGATGCTACATTACCAAGTTGTGAGGTTGTGCAAAACGATGGAATACTACCTGGACTCTCCACTATGGTAGACACAGAAGGGATGCATATTTAAATGTATGTTTTGAAGTATTCTTTCCGGCAGTCCTTTTAGAGAATGAGGGGACATATGCAGCTGTGTGTTCGGCATAAGAGTAAATAAACGTTGAAAAGAAGGGTCTAGGTCTGAGAGATTCCATATTTGATATATACTTGGATTCTCTTAGCTTACCTTCTGCCATTGTGGCTTCAAGGCTTGGCAAAACCATTTATGATAATTGAGCAATCTTGTTCTGTTTCTCTTCAATGATGACAAATGCTGTAGTTGGTCCCCTTACTAATAGATGGTGTATACCATGAGGCGGAGGTTGAATATTTGTGCAAAGTTGACATTTAGATCATATTTCCTTCAAGTGATTTAGTTCAGGCTAATGCTGCCATGCATATAGATATACTTTGAGCTGATAAGTGCTGCACCAGCTGCCATATCTGTGGCAACAAATATCTGCAGTTCATCCTGATATTAACAAATTTGTCTGTTGGCTCTATTTCCACCGCTAATTGAATTCACAGGCATCAGCATCTCTCTTTTTCCAATCTTACAATACGTTAGCTTGTGCATTGACATAAATGATGACATACATTCTCATTTGAATGCAGCATGTTCTGATATTATTCATCATGATGCAGAAATGTCTCGCAGGTCAAATTCAGCAGAGCAATCGGTGGGACACAGTATGCATGAATCTGCTTATGGGAAAAATGACCTATTGGTACAAGAGTAAGGGTCAAGATATGGTTCCAACCATTCCGGATGAACAACAGTTTCTTCTTGTCCGGAAATTGGCCTGTCAATATGCTAGGTAATCCCTCTTTGGACATTCATTACTCATAATTTAGATTGACGTAGTTCTTTCATTTATAATCAATTTTTTTGTGCCATTTGATCTAGTTAAGAGAAGTTTCCGTCAAAATGACAAGAAAACTCTAAGAGAACTTTTATGCACCTTTGATATAGGACTTTTTGTTTCGTGTAAGTCATGTCAAAGAAGCTTCAAATATGGTTTGAGTTTCGATGACATAAAAGTTGTCTCATATGAGAAGTTTTTTGCCCCCTCTCCTCTATTTTTTTTTTCCCCCCTTCCGTTTAGCTCACTTTTTCTCTCTAGTTTGTTTCTGATTTGGGCAAGAATGATTGAACTCCATCCAACTGATAGAAAGTACAGCATATGGGTTCATGCTGTTTGATAATGGGCAGAGAGTTTGCACTGTTGATCAAGTGAAACCAATTGCAGCCACACTACTATCTGCATTGTTCATTTCATTGTCTCAAATTGTTCATCTCGATTCAAGTAAGATATGTCCTGTGTCTCTCTCTACTGACATTATTCATTATGTTCCCGACAAGTTGGTCCCAGGAGTTGAATTTGCTACTTTTTTCCTCGTCTCTTTTTTGTGGGTTTCTTCTTCTGTTGTTTTGAGGGGGGGGGGGATGTTTTATGGGTGGGTTGTTGGACTGGGTAGTCTACTTCTGATTTGTTTCGAGCTTAATTGCAGTGCTTAGTTCATATGACTTTGCTGAATCTGCTATTGCTTTGATAGCATTGTAATTGCTCGTTCCTAGGGGCCCCAGCTCCAACTACCTTAACTGTGTACGGTCATTTTTGTGGTGCTGCATTTCCGACCTTTTCAGACTTGGATGCTGAATGTGCTCCAAAGGCCTTTAAAATTGTTATGACGGGGCTGAATAGATCTTAAGAGAGCTTTGAGTTTAGAGCATCCATTCAAAGAAAACCATATACTAAACAACCTTTCAACAAACTTCCGTAGTGATTGCTATAGTCTTGCTTTTACTATTTAGACATATGTTGTGCAAACTCCTTATTTACCTTCAAGAGCCAATGTCAGGCACTGAACTCTCTAACACGACTAACAGAAACTGGGCCATTCAATCAGATTAAAAGGACACAATTGTCAAACAAGGCAGAGTCAGAAATGTACGCAAATTAGTGTAACATTTGTTTAGACAATCCATGCTAATGTCATGAGTCCTGATCTCCTTTCATAATTATTAAAGAAAATTAGTGAGAAGAAAGGGGGGTGGGGGTTCTGGCGGACCATTTGGCCTTAACTTATAGCAATGGCAATGTTGAGGTTTGACTGCTTGCAGACTTGTGAGAATAAAATACTAAGAGTGATTGCGCACGATGCCACAGGGGGCTTCTTGGGCAAGTTTGTGTTGGAGATGTAGTTCTTGTCAGGAGCCCGCTCGATCCAACGAGGTTTTTGGTGAGGAGGTTGGCTGCCTTGGGCGGACAAGAAATGCTGTCGACCAAAGAAGAAGATGAGACTTTTGTCATTGAAGATGGTCAGTGCTGGCTTTTGGCAGACAATGATAATTTAAAGGCAGAGGTATTTTTTTCCTTCCTTGATGACAAAATCTATCAATTAAACATTTAAAGCTTCTTCTTGGCTCCTTCTGTTGTTAGTGCTCCTTCTGTTGTTGGTGCTATGAAGTCACTTAATCTTGGCAATCCCAGCTGACATTATGGATCCACAGTAGTAGTAGGCTACTTGCCCACTAACTTCAGTGGAGCTGAACTTGCTGTTTCATACGTGGAATTGTTTGGGGGCAAGGGGAAGCAAGTAATGTGATTAAGTGGGTCAAATGGTGCAAATTATGTTTGATATATGACTGAATGTTTGTCACAAATCTGATCATTTTGCAAACATGGATGTTTGCTTCAGAAATGCTCTATTGATGACTTGTGTGGTTCATAGTTGATATTGCTTTGCATTCTTAGAGGTTTCTTCAGTTATTATCCACTTTTCTTGCCGTCTGCTTTTAGCTCCAATGTCTATGTGCAAATTTTGGAGCATGTTTTCCAATGTATGACACACCCGGTAAGCCTGATAGTCTTTTTTCTCTTTGCACTTCTAATAAATGGATTTCAAATCATTATGACCATCAGTTGGAAAGGTTTAAGACCATCTTTCTCATCATGTCTCTTGATTGCTCGAGTTGGTTGGAGGAAAAATTCTGCCCACGCATCACTAGCTGTCTGTGTGGCTTCTCTTTTTGTATCCATTGCTCTCCGTCTCTGGTATCATATTAGTACATTGTAAAGTTTCCATTGTGCATTTTGGCTTTGCAGGAAGCTAATGACAGTCGTACATGGGGGCCTATTGCTATCGACAACATCATGGGTAGAGTCATTTACAGGTTCCACAATGTCCATGATCATTACTTTGTGCATAACAGGTTACGAGCTTGTCTCCATTTATGACTACTTAGTCCATTTACTTTTATGGTACCAAAATGACACTAATTTCACGCTCATCTTTGCTTTTCTGCCAGTTTTGAAAATATTCTGGAAGATCGGTCACTCATTTTATTCGAAGGAAACTTTGATGAGATGGAAGAGAGTTCCTAAAGCATCAAATACCCCTTGAAGAGTTCTGCATACTCATTTCCTGTGGTGATGTGTAGACTACAAGACTTTGCATTAACAAATACAAATTGTCAGTGGATGATATCTTGTGAACTAATTTCTCGACGTTTTCGCTTTTGTTATTGCTGGACTAATTTTATTGCTTCAATCTCTAAAATGACGGGTCAAGGATCAGTATATCATGCAATTGGGCTAAATGCACATACAGCACAACACTTACTAGAATTAACGTACAGATATATAGATGCATATTACAGTTTTGTTGGTGAAATAGGTGGGCATTCCCAACTCCTATGATTTGGATTGACAAGCACAACTTGGATTTGGTTAGCCTAAGTATGAAGGCATTATGCCACGCAAAGGAAATCATTTATGAGTGCTGGACACTAGTTAGTAGTTACATCTGCCTCTGTTTTCTCTGCCAATCACAGTATAGTGTGGGTTTATTGCCTACTGTTTTACTGGTCATTGTTCATTGAAAGCGAAACTAGTTGAAAACTTCCCCTCGAATTTAGGAATGAAAATGAAATTAGTTCTAAAATAATTTTCACTTGTAAACTTTTTTCAGTTTGTTTATTTGTTTATTTATTTTCTTTTAATCATTTTCTCTAGGAACGTTAGAACATTGACATAATTTTATCTAAGCTTGACTAAATATAGCCTTGTGACTGTTTGGTATCTAAACAATTCTCTTCATCTGAGAAATAGTTACCGGTAAATTCAAATGTTCTTTTTCAAAAGAAAATTGATGCATTTCCCAAGTGAAAATGAAAATCCATATTTCATATTCGAATCCATGTACAATATTTTTTTCTAAATGTAAAAAATATAACACATCTATTTATTTCTTACAAATGGACCTGACAAACAGGTATTTTGTTTCAATTCTAGGTTAGGTTAATTTTTGGTTGAGTCGTGTTTGGTCAACTGGGTTCGGTTCAGGACATTTCTATTCAAATTGCTTTCATATCACTTGGTTTTTGGTCCAATAAGTTTATCTTGCAAAAAAAAAAAAATGTTTTAAAACATGGATGGGTCGGACTGGGTCGATTTCAAATCCCCTCTGAACTAGCTATTTTTTACATCGATTGAGTTCAAATTTAGATCGTTTAATTAAGATTTAGAAGTCCGATTAATTTTATCATATCTACTTATAAAGTTATGAATTTTCTTTTTACCAATGGAATAAAAGCGACGAACGGTGATGACTATTGGTTGAGTGAATTTATCAATCAATTTGGACAGATGGGCGACCAACTACCTCCATTAAAATTCATTAATTTTGACGTTTATTTGCTTAGCGAATTAAGTTGGAAAATCCCCCGCAAAATTTTCAAACGTCATTTCTTAAGCACCAAGGAAAATCACTCCGTGTTGAATAAAATCAAAATTTCCTCAATTCAGCAATAATTCATACAAGAAAGCACCTTATCGAAAATTCCCAATTCAGAAATTGCATAATATAATCCACCCATGTCAAGTTTTTCTGATTAGGGTTCTTCCTCTCCTCTGCTCCTCCCTCTCCTTGAAATTAAATTAAGCAAATGGGGCAGCAACAATCGAAGGATGAATTGCTGTATCAACAGGTCTCCTATGGCAACATTGAAGGCATCAAGTCTCTTCACGCCGAAGGCGCTGGTCTAGAGGTAATTCCCTAAATGCTGACCCCCCAAAATTAAAGGGCTTTCTTCAATTTTCGAAAATCGAAGTAAATTTAGGACCTTTGACTCAGATTGCTTGGTGGGTATTGCGCTGAAGAAAAATTCAGATAAATTGGGGTGCTATATTTTGGCATATGAAGTTCTATGGCTTTTTCATACCTAGCATGGTTGAGGAAGTGAGCAAGGATTTCTGTATATTGGATTCTTGTATAAATTAGTGCAGAGTTTAGACTTGAAATTATATGCAGTATGCATTTTTTTTTTCGCAGAAAAGAAAAACATACTGGTGGAGTGGTGGGTTTGGTTATGTTAGCCGGTACTTTGGAATTAATCTTAATTTATTTACGTGCAGTATGTTGACAGAGAAGGGAAGACTCCTCTGATTGTTGCTTGTATGAATCTAACGCTTTACAATGTTGCCAAGACTCTTATAGAGTTGGGTGCCAATGTCAATTCATATCGCCCAGGTATGATAAATGGGCTTCCCTTTTGGTTGATATTTAATAGTAGATTTCATTTCTCAATTTCCTGATGTGAAATCCGCCACTCTTCTTGTTGTATAGTCTTATTGTTTGTAAAATCCAGTGCAGTTGACATTCTATCATGGACTTACAGATTGTTTTTCCCATTTAATGTCTTTCAAAGTTAATGGTTTCCTTTATCTTCAGCAATTTTTGTATTATTTGAACTTTGAATATGCAACCTCTAGCATTTCTCGCATTTGAAGTTACATGCTTACATTCTTCAGATATATTTGCATTCAGCTGATTTGCTTTTTTTATCTAATAACGTTTTTAGGTCGTAATGGAGGGACGCCTTTACATCATGCTGCAAAACGGGGATTAGAAGAAACTGTCAAGCTACTTCTTTCACATGGAGGTATTCAATATTGAGCCTTTTTCCTGAGCCTGATGTCTGGATATCAATTATATGATCAATAGCGTCAACAGAGGTTTGATCTTTTCATGACAAGCAAGATAAGATTTCAGTACAGATTATAGAAAGACATTGTGTTTGTAATCTTAATTCTGAAGTTGTGAACTGAGATCTTATGGTGTTTGTGTTTCCATGATTTGCTCTAATTTATTGGTGTCTTTTTGCAATACAAAGTACATGATGGACTTACTTCAATTGCAGCTAATGCTCTGTTGATGAATGATGATTGCCAAACCCCACTTGAGGTTGCTAGGGCCAAGGGCTTCACAAATGTTGTTCGGACCATTGAGGTACTCACGTCTTTGTAGACCAACAATGGACTATCTAATGTTTCAATCTCATGGCATCAAATCTGATAAAAATATCTTACTAATGCTTTGTTTTGTGCTTTTGCATCTATAGAGTCACATCTGCCTGTACTCTGGTTGGTTGCGTGAGATTTATGGACCAGGTTTTCTGGAAATACTAGCTCCACAGCTTCTTTCAAGAAAAGTGTAAGTACAAATTACGTGGTCAAAAGTCATTGCTTGTGGAAGTGATCCAAAAATATACTTGTATCCTCGTGTGGATTCTGTTTTTTGGACTTTACTCTGTAATCTTGATGGGACTTTTTGTGTAGTTGACTGTTTGTAACTTTGCTACTTGTTGTTTCGTCTTGGGATGGGATGATAGTGTTCTACTTTAGTCAACATGTACATGATTTTGTTAATATCAGGCCGTTATCTGATCATCTTTCACATTGAATGCATATAATATATGGAAATTCTAATTCCTCCCCTGAACAATTTGACTTCCAGCTGGGTGGTTGTACTTCCATGTGGTTCTCGTAATCTTCAGAAGCCCTTCAAGTTGGAGCTCGCCATATATGCTAGTCAACAGGTATTCTCATTTTTCATCAAGATTTTGGCTAGTCATACCCTTGTCTAGAACATAAATTGTTGTGGTGGTGCTGGTGCTGTGCTGCTGCTGCTGATGTCGTTAATGTGCATATTATCGCATGTATCAAATGGGAGGATAATGAGAAGAGATAACTATTTCCAATAGCTGACATCATGCCACCCTGTCCTCACTGCTGATGGCTGGCAAACTCTTCCTGCGTGCCACTAGTGGACACACCCGTTCCTCCCCTGATGTTTTCTTCTCGCTTCACCAATACCTTCTCCCTCACACTTCCCCATCTACGCATTGACAAGCTCATTAGCGCCCCCCCCCCCCCCCCAAAAGACAGGTTCTGTGCATCCTTCCCTTCCCACAAGCCCATTCCCAAAACCCCCTATTTTCAAGGGCATGTTGGTCAATTGCTGTAGGTGTACTTCTGTCTGATCTGTCCTTATAGCCATCAATATCATTAGTCTATTGATTCTGTGTGATATTCAACATTCAATATTATGGAATGCAAATAATCTTCATGTACACACTTTGTTTACCATGTTATATTAGTTGGTTGAGGGAGCTATAGTAGTATGGAAGTTCTCATCGCAGAAGTACTCATGCTTTTGTCCCCTCTCTTGCCTCCTCTTCTTAATATATAGGATGCTCAGCCTCGTACAACTATTGCTTTGTGGAAAGCCAACATGGAAGAACCAAAATTTAACCAGCCTGATCCTGCCGTTGTAATTTCTGAAGCATCCACCAGTAAGTTTTTCATCATAGTATTCTGTTCCTCGACAGATTTGATGCCTTTTGCGTACCTCGATTGATTTCTGTCTTTGTTGTTAGTTCCACGGCGTGGAAGGCGAAGAAGGCATAGGCCTCGACATGTTAGTCGTAAGTCATTTGAGGACAGCTTTGAACTTGAAATAGAGGCATAGGGTAACTTCTTCATCTGGCAAAATCAAGAGTTACAATGACCTGTCAAGATTGATTGTCCTATGTTGCAACTTGCAACTACCTGGTGCAATAGATTATAATGTATCATGATTTGACAAGTGCCACGTATAGGTTTTAGCCGGTTAGAATGTACTTGGCAAAGCAACTTTACTGGCTTCTGGCTCCTCCAATCTTCTTTTTTTTTTTTGGCTTTTTGCTCCTGTAAATGAATTGTTCTCATTGGATTTTTGATTACACCGTACTCGGTTCCCTCTTTTACAGAAGCACGTGTGAAGCTCGCTCCTCTTAATGAAAGTGACAAACAGCAGCTTCAGCACTTCTGTAGTGCGTGCAAAGGAATTCCACAGGTATAACCTGCTAACTTATTTATGGTTTTATTATTCAGCCTAGGACTGGGCCTAAATAAAGCATAGGGCTTGTCATAATTGAGCTTTGAATTTGACTTCTAAGGGGGTCAAGATGTGAATTCTTGTCGTAATTTCTTTCTGGACATTTTGAAAGAAAGGAGGGGGAGAAGGAAGGGAAAAATCTTCACTTCCAACCATAAAGGCAAATTAAAATAAAACTCCATCTTGATTCAGAATTGTATTGGAAAACCAAGCCGAACATTTTCACCTTATTGGTGACGGAGATCATTGTTGCTTGCACTCATTGTTGCTTGCACTTGTTTTATTTAATTTGTATTGCTTGCTGGAGTTCATTATCAATTGGTCTTTCTAGGTCCTCTTTAACATTGGTCAAAGGTCATCTAGGACAATCATTTTGAGATAGGAGTATTGCGTATTACTTCTTGCCCTGCCATAAATGTTTTGGTGAACATATGCATTAGTATTGCATCTGTGTGCATGTACGTGATATGCCAATTGTCTGGGGAGATCAAAATTGAGCATTCGTTTTATTTCTTTTTTTTTTTTGGTTGCCAAAATTAGGTGATCCATCCAACTTTCCCCTTCAACACTACTCCTCCAATGGCTCTGCCAACTGCCCCACCAGCTGCTCCAACTCCAATAGCTGCCCCACCGGCATTAGCTGCCCCAGCAAGTGCCCTGCCTCCAAAAGCGGCAGCTCCTGCCGAAGATTTGGAGCTAGCAATGGCAATAAATGCGTCTATTCAGACTGCCATGGAAGAGGGTGTACCCTTGGGCTATACCCAAGAAACTGCTGGGCCGAGTTCATTGGGTGGCTCTGTTGATCCTGTCTCTGTCAATTACCAAAATGCCCCTGCTCCCGAGAGAGGAAGTTGCGCAAAACGGTTGGTTGACGAAGCTGGGCCTAGCAGCACGTCGACAGTAACAGGTGTTGACAATCAAACTCCAGTGCCTGCACCCTCAGCTCCAGCCATTTCTGATGAGGTTCTCCCTGACGGACCAATTCATTATCCGACCATTGATTCAAGCCCAGTTGACATATTGAACCCAGCATCAGAGAAAGACCTTGCTACTGGAGACGCCAGCAAAATAGGTGAATCTTCATCGTGTGTTATATGCTTCGATGCCCCAGTTGAGGGAGCGTGTGTGCCATGTGGGCACATGGCTGGATGCATGTCCTGCTTGAATGAGATTAAAGTCAAGAAATGGGGGTGCCCTGTCTGCCGTACCCAGATTGATCAACTGATTAGGGTTTATACTGTTTGACAACATAATTACTCGGACCAGCCCTGGAGCCGAAGAGTGTTAAGTAGGGGTCTATACACTGAGGTATCATTTCGGCAAAAGTTACTCGGTCTTCCGGCATTTGGAATGATTGATTTCAAAATTTCTCCTGGAAAAGTGTTACTAGAGTATTATAATGGTATGAGCATGTAATGTTGACATGTTGTACAATTTGTTTCAAGTTTTGTGTAAATATTTCGAAGTTTATATGCAGAAAAGCAAATAATGCTGTATGTGAATATGTGATTCTTGTGTTGTAATATTGTGGCATAAATGTTCAGGTATTTTGGGCCTCTCATTGTGGGTACATGTGAAAAAGCTTTTGTTCTAATCATGATTAGCTTTATTTCATGTCTAATTGAAAAGTTTCTATCCGTTCACACGGGCAAAGTATTGCATTGTTAGGTAAGACAGTGACACAGGACAACTGAGAACTGAGAAACTACATCAAGATTCAAGGGTTTTGTTGAAAAAGTAGAGGCGGCTGATTAACGTGCTTCATACAAACCAAGTTTGAACGTGGATGGCTAGAATTGGCTCTACCTCGTTTAAAATTTGATTTTTATAAATCTGGTACAAATAAGCCATACTTGATATATGTATGTATGTATGTATATGACTTGAGAAAATAATGTTAGCCAAGTTTCGACTCAAACTTGAATGGAGCATATTTGAATTTATTCAAATATTGATCCGGCCGTCAATAAAACCTTAAAAAAATTGCACCAAAAATGGTGTCTTCAAATTGAAATCTCATCAATAACTGCAACAAATTGAACTAAAAATTATCCATCTAAATTAAAATTTGATTGATCTAAACAAAATTATTTCAAAATTAACCTAATTGAAACATGAACTATCTGTGACCCATTAGATCTAGATTTTGGTGAGGCTACATGGGGTTTAGAGGTCTTCTTTGATACGCATCACAGAGTGTTGTTTCCTTGCATGGTTTGTATTACAGTGTTGAAGTCTTATGTGGATCACTTATTAAATCTTCTTGCTTTTTCTGATGAATAGTTAAACTTTTCGATAGAGTGAACAAGAAATGTTAATCCTGATTTTTCTTTTAAATTTCATTTTGTTTAAGGAAAATAGATTCTGGAAATCAATACTTAACTATTAAGTTGAAACAAGAGCACGGAATTTGTTATAAGATAATAAAGTAAAGATCAATTTCAAGAACAAAAACGATATATGTAGATTTTTTGTGAAAAGCATTCAAAATGAGTAAAATGTTGGAAGATTAAATAGAGACAAAGAGAAATATATATATATATATATATATATATATATATATATATATATGTGTGTGTGTGTGTGTGTGTGTGTGTGTGTGTGTGTGTGTGTGTTAGTGTGTGTGTTATAATTAGCATAATTGAATTGCAAAAAGAACTTGAAACGTTCATATCCACGTATGTTAGACACTAGATCTCCATCATAATGAGAACAGGCATGAATTTTTGAAACGACAATTTGACATGACCATTACAGGAATAACAGCATCACACGCTAATTTGGATCCAAAATATAATTGAAACATGATCGAACAACTGTACTAAGCATACGACACCAATCAATTCAACATCAATCAAACAATTACAGTTTCGTTTTACAAATATCCCGTTAGATTTGACAAATGGATCACTCGATTTTAGTACAGATCGGATTAAGTTTGGGTCGAGTCATATTTCGAGTTATGCAACATTTCAGGTCGATTCGGGTCAGGTCAAGTGAACTACAGTTTGGGTCAATTTTGGGTTAATCAACTTTTGGTCCAATACGCTCATCATGCAAAAATAAGCAACTTTGTAGATAATTTCGAGTCGGGTATGATTCAAATTTAGGGTCCACTTTCGGGTGAGTAGATTTCAGATGTTGGGTCAGATATGGGTCCGGGTCGTTCGGTTTAGATTTTGGGTTAGTTTTATCAGATCTAAACCGAACCCCAGATGTTCCTTCCCCAAACAAACCGTACATAAGAAATAGCAACAAGTATTTTTAGTGCTGGTAAAAATTTAGATTCGGGTTAAATTTGAATTGGACAAGTTAGTCAGATGATGTCAAAGTTTAGACAAAAAATTAATGACAGATATCCGATTTTTTTAGGTTCATAAAATTCAGACAAGGCTAATTTGGGCCAAAATCAAGTTCGGGCAATAGAACTATGAAAAATGTTGGTCCAAATTTAAAATTCAGATAAAAAAGTCAAGACCATACTCAATTCAGATTAGACAAATTCAGATATTCGAGTTGTGCAACTTTTGCCCGTCCTAGACTATTGTTTAAGGAAGGAAGCAATCAAATGTAATTTCTGTTTGATGGATTAATCAAACTCCTCATGTTTCCAACATGAAATAATGCTTTTTCCCCAACAAAAGGATTCTTAAAGCTTAGGGTGAAATGAACCTCCGTACCATAAATTAATCTTTCCAATTGTTATTAAATTCATTACTTAATTAACATTGCATTTTTCCATGGTCCTTGTTTGCTTTTTCTTTTAAACTTTTGTTTAATTCGCGTGCCCCACCTAGCTAAACAGGTAATTAAGCAAAGATTATGCTGAAAATTAACCTATATTCAGAGTTGGGAAACGGATTGGGTCAGGTCGACCAATTTAATAAATGGGTCAATTTCGTATCGGCCTTGAAAATAGCTTAGATTTACTCAAAACTGAAAAATAACAAGTTTTGACACTAAACAGTCTAATCGTGTCGACTTCGGGTCGGATTCGTGTTTCTCTCAGTAACTTCAATTCGGATCGGGTTCGTGTCGTGGTATCGTGTCGGATCAGATTTTCTTAACTCTACCTATATTGATTGATGTTAGGCAAAAGTAAAGCCAATAATATACTTGACATGACATTTACAATATATTATGCCACTATACTTTGCTTTTCTTAGTCTTCTTTCTTAATCCTAATAAGTCATGAAGAAAAGGATTAAAAAAGTACACCTATACCCTTTACGTTTTTGCCCCTTTTTACCCTCCTACACCAATCAATAATTTGGATTTTAGAATTAAAATGCAAAGAGTAGTCACGAGCTCGATTTTCCATCCAGCACATGTTTTTAGTTTAAAGTTGCATTATACATGGGACCCTTCATGAAATACTGGGCATGTTACACTTCAATTTTGTTTTCTCTTTCGCAACATTTATTATCGTATTATAAGAATGTTTAATTTTTAATTTAAAAGAAAAGGTTAATTTCTCATTGTAGTTGTTGGACAAGATTTTCTTAGAACTTAATACATGCTATGCTGTTTTGGATCTAGGAGCATCATTTAAGAAATTCGTACCATAGGTATTTGTTAGAGGACAATCTATTCCTGGGCCTTCAACAATTAGCTTAAGCTTATAGCTGAGATGATTCTTGAACATAGTATCAGAGTCTGTCTGAGTGAGAGTTCTCGAGTTGGAATCTCACCAGCCCCCATATTGATTTATTACACAAGGTAGGGAGAGCCTTTGCAGCACCCACGCTTCAGGCTCAAAGGGCATTCGATTGAGGGGGTATGTTCGGGTATAAACCTATTCATGGACCTTTAACCATTAGTTTAAACTTTTGGTTGAGATGGTTCTTGAACATGGTATCAAAGCATTTCTGAACTAGAGGTTTCAAATTTGAATCTCAACAGTCCACATATTGTTTCATTGCACAAGGTAGGGGAGTCTTTGCAGTATCCATGCTTCAAGCCCAAAGAACATTGACATGAGCGGGTGTGTTAGAGGATAAACCTATTCTTAAATCTTCAACCATAAGTTCAAATTTTTTGTTGAGATGGTTCTTTAATATAGTATTAAACTAAAGCCTTGTTTTACATTCACAATATTGAATGGTTTGAATTGATAAAAGTTGTCATACATTAATCATTAGTCAAAGGGCTTCTTTTTTGTTTCAGGTGTTGCAAGCAATGCAAGGTGCTAAGCTAGCTAGGATTACCGATGTTGTTTGTGTCGTAATTTTCAAGTAAATAACATATTGATAACATATTGATAACAAGGTGATAAGCAATGCAATGCAAGGTGATATAAATTATATATATATATATATATATATATATATATATATATATATATATATATATATATATATATAATTTGTGGAGCAATTATTCATCCTTGGAACTGTTCTTAATATATAATAACCCTCTGTAACCCAAGAGGAATATAATTGAGGCATTACATATTGATAACAATCGAACTCAAAACCTTAATCAACAGGAATAAGTATAGAATCTCTTAAACTAATCTATCTTGGTTAAAAACGGTCTTTATCAATCTATACTTTTTACAACCAAAACAATAAATAAAAAAATCAACTGCTCCTCTATAATAATCCTTGCAAACAGAATATGATAAAGATGTATTATTGATATATTAATTGGGGTGCAATCAACCATCAATTATTCCCATTAGTGTTTTAGTGGGTTGGAAAAAGTAGGGATTAGGATTCTAACCCTAATTTTATTGGTAGCTATATACCATAGATGAGGATCCAAGTGATAGGGCTTTTACAAAGGCACATTAGATCGAGGGGGATGAACGTTTATTAATCCAACATGGTGGGAGTAGTTAATTAAAACAAAGCTCATTTTGTTCCTTGATTTTATTCCCCAATTTGTTTGATTTCCTGTCGGTGCTGATGTTGATTTTACAATATAACCCATTAATCAATTGGACCTACAAATTGTGGTGATTCTAGATTACGAGGGAGAAACTATTGCCTAATATGCAATATTAAATACATAAGGAAGTGATTATGATGCATTGTTGTGGATAGATATTTATCATTTTGCTAATATAACAAATAGTAAGAATAATTTTCATTACTTAATTATGAAAAATACAAAATTACCAACATGACAAATTTACCATTTCACTACTTTGCATAACCACATTACCAACAGAACAAAATTGTTTTATGAAAATCTTGGCGAGTCTCTTGGAACCAATCTCTACTAGCAGGAATGATTATAGAAATAAGGCTTAAATTATATCTGAATCTTCTCAAATACTACGAAAGCTAATAAAACCCATGCAAAAGCTGACAAGACTTGTAGAAATAACTGTGATGAGTGATGATCTATCATGACCGAAACAGTGAGAAGAGTATAAGATCAAGTGTTTGTGAGTGTTGATGAGGGTTCATTAAAACTGATAAATGTTGGCCAGTACTAAGTATTGATGACGAACACATATGATAAATTGAAAAGAATAAATCCAAACAAATTTACATGTTTTTCCCCGACCATAAAGATAAAACCCTCAATGACTCGAGGTTAGGATATTTCCACACCTTTGGCAGAAGGCTATACTATTTAAGATACATGGATATAAGTAGGATTCTGAGCTTTACAATTATAATATTAATTGATTAATTTCCATCCCATTTAAATTCTATGGAGTAATTAAAAATAAGCCATGATTTCAGAGTATAATATGCATACTCTTTTATGGAGAAATAATGACAATTAGAAAAAATTAGCAATCATTTCTTTCTACTCTTCATAATTTACCTTCTTTTAATGTGGGAGGAATCATAATTGAGTGTGCCCACCTATTAGACTTTATTTTTTTTTTCTTTTTGTTCAGATTAAACTTGAATTCAGTTTACCTTATATCCTTATATCCAAAAGAAACACTCCTATTATAGATAATGAATTTTTTAAAAAAACATTTAATACACTTCATCCTATTATGCATTTTGAATATTATATGGATTTGACTTTCCAACAACTATATGACATATGCATTTTATGCATCTCCTTATCAAAAATGAAAACCTGAATTGACATACTAGCGAGCACCTTAAATTTGAGCGTTTTAGAGCATCCACAGTAAGAACCTACATTCAATCCCAAGCATGAGTATGTTACCTCAAATACCATCCTCTTATTGTGTAATTATCTCACTTTTGGGATGAAACACCCAAGATTTGGGTTCAAATATGGGCAAGATTATCCACAAAAGTGGGTCATATTTAGCTACTTGTGCAAACTGTTAATAAAAGTAGGTTCACATGTAGTTTCAAAATTACAATCCTTATTGTGAGATTGAGTACCTTTTGGAATACCAATTAAAATTTGATTTTTTAATTATAAATTTGATGATGTGGAACAAATAAAAATAGAATGAGATTGGCTATTGTGGATTCCCTTAGCAAAGTATATGAATTTATTTTAGATTTTAATATTTTCGTTAGGATGGAGGATATACTCCATTTCATAATAAATTTCAAATATATTTTTAATGCAAATTTTAATATTTATTGATAAATTATTTATACAATTTTGAAAAACTATTCAGTCATCTGAACAAAATTATTTGAGTAGTTCACTTTTTTTTTTGTCCAAAGAAATTATAAAATAAATACATATAAGAATGATTAAACATAAATATTTTCATATGATTCCTACAAATTTAATAGTTAAATTAGCTGACATTCATACATTAGAGCGGGATATTGAACAAATATTTTTGTCTATAAAAATCATTTTGAACTCAAATAAATGTAAAGTTTCTATTGCAATACTTTAGAAAAATCAAATATTTTGCCAAAATTAATGTATTACTCATATGATTTACAACCACTCTTATCTATTTTACATATATATTTTTCAAGGTGTATATGCAAGATATTTTATATTTTAATATATAATTACTATATATCACATGAGAATACATACACTCAAGTATATAATGTGGACTTTACCAAAAATTTTATGGTGTATATCTATATATCTAGCTATGTACACAATTATATAAGAAAGTGTGTACCATATTAGAATAGATATATTTATATGTAAAATTTTTTAAAACACAATATATATCCTCTTATATAAATATATATAATTAAAAACATAAATATGTACGTATCATATAATTACCGGAACTTTGCCCCCTTCTCTCTCCAATTTTTTCCACAAAAAGCCCTAAACCCATCCCATCCCATCCCACGTCCGCTCTCTCTCTCTTCCATTAATCTCTTATTAAATGTAGAGAGGTTACTATTCACAGCTTTTTATCAGGAAAACAAAACACACTCCAATCAAGTGTATCATCATATTTCTAGCAACACACAGCACTCAACCCTCTACTACTTACCCTATTCATCACCATCACCACCAAAATTCCGCGCTAGCTAACCTTAATCCCCCCAAAACAACCCCAACAGGAAAAAAGAAAAGAAAAGAAAAGACAAAATGAATCTGATCCCAACAACCCCAGCTAGCAGCGTGAGCCACCACCAGGCGGCGGAGCAACCACCGCAAGCGGCGGCGGTGGGTGGTCAGCTAAGTCGGTACGAGAACCAGAAGCGGCGAGACTGGAACACGTTCGGACAGTACCTCCGCAACCACCGCCCACCACTAACCCTATCCCGGTGCAGCGGGGCCCACGTGCTGGAGTTCCTCCGGTACTTAGACCAGTTCGGTAAGACCAAAGTCCACAACCCGCCTTGCCCCTTCTTCGGGCACCCGAACCCGCCCGGACCATGCCCGTGCCCGCTCCGACAGGCGTGGGGCTCACTCGACGCCCTCATCGGCCGCCTCCGCGCTGCCTACGAGGAGAACGGTGGGCCCCCTGAGTCTAACCCCTTTGCGGCACGTGCCGTACGCCTCTACCTCCGTGAGCTGCGAGACTCACAGGCGAAGGCCCGCGGTGTTAGCTATGATAAGAAGAAGCGTAAGCGGGGTTCTCAGCCTCATCGCGCAGCCGTTGACGGCGGTGCTAGCGGCGGCGGAGGGGATCGGGGTTTCCCGTGATGTGGATAGTGATGTATTATGTATGTTCATCATCATATATACTGGCTAGATGGATGGGTATTTGGTAAGTTACTTATATTAGTTTCAGGGTTTGATCATGCCGGCCTTTAAATATCGGCTTTTTAACTTTTTGGTTGAGTTGGTTTTCGAACAGAGGAAATATATTGTCTCTGAATTTCAAGATTTCTACATACCTAATGTACCCATCTAATTAGTTACCTAGTTGCGCATTTCATGAATCAAATCAAACTATAATATAAATGGGATCATAGTTTTTATGCTATGATATGAAGTATGATCATGATCTTATCTTGTTAATGTACTAGTTGATGAATATACCTATTCATCAAGAGCTACATTCATATTGATTTTGCACAAGTATGATTTGTTTTTGTTTAATGGGCTAAGGACTTTTGTAACTGGTTGAATTTGTCATCTTTTCTAACCTGCTCCAACCCCTTTTAACAATACTCTCAAGCTCCTCCAACATATTGCAACCTGCTAAGTGCTACTTCAATATGTTGAAAACAAATGGGCCAAATTTAAAAGATCTAATGAATACTTTACCATAAGATTATTTTTTTAATACACTATAGTAATATATATATATATATATATATATATATATATATATATGATAAATAAAATGCAATTGGTTATAGACGATTTCAAATGAAAGATTTTGAAAAGTGAAATGTTTGTATGTAGATATGGTAAGTTACTTATATTGGTTTCAGGGTTGAATCATATGTGGTGGCCTTTAAATATCATCTTGACTTTTTGATTGAATTAGTTTTGGAACATATGAAAAATACTGCCCGTGATATCCAGATTTTTACAGAATCAGTTACCAACCTTAGCTAGTTGCTAGTGTGCCCCGTGTGTGTGTATATATATATATATATATATATATGGTAAAAATTAGATGGGTCGGCATCATTTTCAACCAAAAATATATAAATAAAAAAAATCAAATGTATGTGTATATGTGGATATGGTAATTGATGGAGGATGTTGCATTACTTAAATGGGGGGAAGTGGGGGATATGAGGAGTCAAATCAATATCAGAGAGTGTTTGATAAAAGGGGAGACAAGGGGTGGGGAGGCTTTTGTGGAGATTTGATGTCAGATTTGTCCATGAAAGCAGTGTTGGTTGTTTTTTGGTAGGTTTTGAAGGTTCCTGGTTTTTGTTTATTTTTGGTGAGCAAAAATGTTTGTAGCTTGCTTGACTAGTTTCTCTTTTTGTTTGTGCCTTGGGAATGTATATATATAATGAGCCATTGATTCCATTTGGCCAATAAACTCAAAGTTCATGGTGCCAATGCATCCATCACATTTTTGTAAAACAAACTTGGAGTAGTGGAAAGTGTCTATCTTTACTAGTTGCATTTCACTATCTTATGGACCATTCTAGAAACTATACTACAACTAGCATTTAAACAAATTTTTTTAAAAAAACTTATTAACATATTTCCTTAGGCCTATTTTTGCGGGATTTGAAAATTTTTAATGTAGATAGTCATATCTTTTCTGTAAGTATAGAAATCAATTTCAAAAGATTCATACAAAACGTCACAATATTTCGGAAAGTATGTATGCATACTTACATATGTTATATAGGCCGGTCATAGAAATGACTTGTCAGCTGTTAATATTTGTATCTCTTAAAAAAAAAGTGATGAGAAGAGGCGAGCAAGAGAAATTTTGTAGTCTTCTATTATACCCTGTTGTCTTCAAGTAAAGTTTTTGAATTGTGTAAGGCTTCGTTTGGACCTTGAAAAATTTTATGGAAAGAAAAAGTTTGAAAAAGTAACTTTTTTTCTTGTGTTTAGTTTAGAGAAAATCACAAAGAAAAATTTTGAAGGAAAATTAAGTGATAAAATTCTTATAAATAAGTGATAAAATTTTTCTCATAAAATTATGAAGAAAGTTTGGGAGAAGTTCCTGAAATAGCTCCCAACCTCCTCTAACCTCACACCATTTAGATGATATCAACATGATTCAAGTAATTCATCAACATTCAAATCTCTCATTTAAATTTTTGTTTTTTTTTTCTCAATCCAAACAAGAGAAAAAACTCACTTTCTTCCTACCTTTTGTCCTTCAACTTTTCTTTCTGTTAAATTTTTTACAGGCTAAACGAAGCCTAAATGTCTAAGAAAATATCATTTGTGTTCATATATGAATGGAAAGAACACTTTTGGATTTATGTCTCTGGTGAGAAAAAGAGATTAGGGGAAGCAAAGTATACTGAGTGTAGGAGTGTTCTAGTGTACATTATCAGTTTCAGGCAAAGTTTCTGAATTGTCTAAATGTTTAAGCATAGAAAACATTACTGTTTTCTGATCCTGATAGCTTCTGTGAAGGTCACTTATGGCAAAATTTTACGATTCTTTACCGCTTACTGCTAAAGTATTACAATGGATATACCGAACATCCTTGTTGCTCTGTTTACCATAATGAAAATGCAATTTTTTTAATTTTTTTTTTCTGTGGACTAATACAATCTTGAGATGGTAGTTACTAAATTTTATCTCAACAACTCCTTTGTTGAATTATCATGCTTTGAAATGCGACCAATATAAGGAAACACGTGTGCTGAGGTCCACACATGGACAATTTACCAACTACTAACGGTCTCTAGCATGGTTGAACAATGAGTCGGTGTTCAAATTTAATGTCCTTTTTTTAGGGTTTTGGAGATGATATGAAGTATAAGAGATCTGCTTAAATAAAAACCCTAGAATGTGACCCGCCTACACCTTACTTGACTGTAGAATATTTTACGAAGGAGATGGGAACAGTCATACTTAACCTTTTTATTGTGTGATTTTTCATGATCTAATTTCTAATCTAATAAATGAATGTACTTGGTACGTAGACTCCCTTTGTTTGGAATTAATACATGGATAGCAAAATATGTGACTTTTGGTTCAATTTTTCTCCACATATATAACTATACAAGCAACCCCAACATGCATGTAACAGTGCTGCGTCAACTTTTTCCTGTGCTTGTGCCTTCAGGGTGCAGGTGATTTAAACTTGCTTCTACTTAATTTCGTCTACCTAAATTAATTAATTAAATGCTTATAACTCTAGTTTATAATTTATTTATTTATTATTCTCTAGTAAATGATTTTGCAATCGTTTTCTCTATAAACCTTTTTCACAAAACTATTTTGTGGGTCTTATGGAATCAACTTCTCTATGGATAGGAATATCGATAGAGGTAAGATTGCCTACAACTGAATTTCCCCACACCCCGCGGAAGCGGGACCCACACTGAGAGTTTATTGTTGTTGTTGTTGTTGTAGATATTCGATTTGATGTGATTTCTTATAATTTCCATTCCATGTTAAATGCCGTACACTCTTGTTACGTTGAGTTAGAAATTAGAATATACGTAGATAAACTTATAAAATTCAAGGATTGAATATTAGGATAAGAAGAAACATTTTGTACGTGCTACGTAACTTAAACAACAGTAGAAATTGTGCTCACATGTGTCATTTGTAAACATACAAATATAGAACTCTCTTGATCATGAAATTGTAGGGGGGGGGGTTTGAATTTGCCATAAGTAATTTATTAATGATCAATGTCAGTCAGTGCTGAATCTACTGATTACTATTGATGAATGTTGATCAGTGCTAATCATGACTAAAATTACGAGGAAAAAATATGGCTAAGTGTTGATGAGTTTTGGTCAGTAGTCATTAGTGGCAAATGCTAATGATAAGTACTTATGATAAGTAGGAAAGAACTGAGATAGTACAATGAGAGTAAAAAACCAATTCATTGACTTTTAACAATAGGTTTAAACTTTTGATTGAGTTGACAATTGAGCATGGTATTAGATTGAGTCTTCTGAATAAGAGGACTCAGGTTTGAACTTCCGCAACCCCCATGTTGATTTATAGCAGGATGTTGGGAGAGTCTTTGTAATATCTACAATTCAAGTTCAAAGTATATTATATGAGGGAGTGTGTTGGAGTCTAAAGGGGTGTTTGTGTTGTTGGCTTCTTCATTGGCTTTTTGACGCAAAATGACTTGGGGGGGGTTGGCTGTTTTGACTTGGTCAAAAAAAGTCAACTTGATGTTTGGTAAACAATTTTTTGTAATAGCTATTTTAGCATAAAAAGTCAATTTTCAAAAAGTTAAGATGAGTAGTTTTTTGTAAATGGCTGTTTGTATAAATGACAAAAATATCCATCACTTTATTAAAATTACAAGACATGCCATTAGTAAAATTAAAAACTATAATTCTAGTCATTTAAAATTATAAGACATGTCATGAGTAGTTAAGATGAGTAGCTTTTTTTATTGATGTAAGTTAGTAGTGACATTTGATATTATGTTTATTTGAATATAATTTAATGAAGATCAAATAATTTAAAATCTAGACAAATTTTAATTTGTAAAAAACAAAGAAAAAGATCTTGAAAAGATTAAATTATATTAAAAAATCATATAAATTTCAATTCACAACCAAAAAAAATCCTTAAGTGATTAATAAAATAAGGTTGCAAAACGTAGGTATCACATGAATATATATAAATTGAAAAGAAACAAAATAAATAATGAATACAAAATATATTTAGAGTTAGCATGAAAATAAGGTTCCAAGCATTGAATTAATTTTTACATATGACATAAATTTAATTATTTTTGAAAAGAAAACAAAAAATCATGTTCAACTAAAAAATAATGTAGAGAAAGGGCATAAATGAAATTTTAACAAACTTTTCAGAAACAACTAATTTTACCCAACATTTTTTTCTAGAAATAGCTGATTCAAACAACCAATACAAACAACCAATTCAAACAGCTAATAAAAACAACTAACAACTAACAGCTGATTGTCAAATAGGATCAAAATATGTTTTTAAGTCTTCAACCATAAGTTTGAGTTTTGATTGAGTTGATACTTGAATTCATCAACTTTAGCGGAAAATAATCTGAAAAAAGTCTCAATTTCTATGCAAATAGTGGATCAATCAAGTTTTAAGTGTAAGAACAGGGGATACATGGGAACAGTACTATTCTAGTTTAATTCACTTGAATTAGTTCACATACATAATTAATTAACATTACTGTGGCTGGACAATCAGGTTGGCGTTTGGCAGACAACATAACTTGCCCTTGGACGTAAGAAGTTCAATTGGGGCTTTAATATTTTGTTGTTTATGGTTTGTCCATCAAAGACAGCTTTTTTTAAGTATCTGACTAGACCTTTCAAACCAGCAGTGATCAATTTAAAATGAAATCAGCTACGGGTATGCCTTGATATAGATACTGACATTAGCCTACTGTTAATCATAAGTGTTCGAGAATCATCTGAACCAAACGTTAAAGCTAACATTTGAAAGTACGGGCTGTTGAAATTCGACCTTGAGATATCTCATTCAGAAAGACGGAATCCTTGTAGTCTGATAGTTTGTACATTTGCTGCTATCAAAGAAAAAAGTTCCAAAATAATGTGTTGGCTTACACGTGATCAGATATCCCTTTCATGTATAGTTTGGAAATTAAAAAATAAATCAGTGTAGCTGAATTTGAAAATTGCTGCATAAGATGCCAAGCCTGAGATCTAGGTAGCTATGTGGCCCCAATTATTAAGAATTATTAATAATGTGGCTATGTTCAAAATATAGGCATATGGAGGATTTTTATTTGTTCTTTTTTGGGTGTCAAAATGAATGAAGGGCCAATATATGAACAAATAAAACATATGTATTTAGGTGAAATTAATTATTGTTCTGCTTAATTTGGATTCACTTGATGATTTGCACTTTTGTCATCAACTAATCATGGTGTTTAATAAATGACATCAAATTTAGATCGGTTTGTATTTATGCTTGCTTCTATATGCCATTCGTACCAAAATGCATTCGTACCAATATATAGAAGACCTTTGAAAAAGAAATCACAAACATCAAAAACCCTACGGATAGTATTCGTCTAAGCTGGAGGTCCTTAAATTGAGTCTCATGACTTATAATTCTTCAAATGAGAACATAGACGGTACCTTCAACCAGACTTTTAAGCTGTTCTAGATACTAGATATTTACAAGGAAGCCTCACTCCTCCCTATACGAATCGCATTGGATTACTTTGTACAATGGCTCGATGCATGGGGTAACTTATCTCACATTAAAAAATATTCAAAGACCCTATGAGAATCATTGCACAAATAGGTCAATGCAACATCCCAAGCTAAAAGAAAAGGAAAAATGATATATGTAACCTATATGGTTATATGCCAGTATTGTATAGTTTGAGAAGACAAGCACTCAGGCTCACAGCAGTGAACTTAATGTGAAGTAAATGGGTCCTCATTTTCAGCAACCTTTTCCCCCTGCTAGAGAAGATGTGAAAATACAGTACTTGAATCTCTGCCCTAAAATTTCCCCTTCAGTGCTCAAACACACACAAACACACACACACAAATGCCATCTCCCACCTTATTTTCTTTCTTTTTAAGGGTGTGTATATCAATTTAGGCACTTCTCCAAATAAGGAATTTGAATTCAAATCTTTAATAATAATTTTTGAAAATTTTGTTAATTAAATTAATTGACATATACAAATTGTAATGTGAACATTAAGATAATGCCTATAAGGCTATAATATATCCGATAATGTTCATAATACATCATTTTTATAGAAGATAGATTAATATAATTGTTTTATGGTAGTTCTTATATCGAATATGCAGCATGCAACTACTTAAGGATTATATCTTTATAATGTTGCTAAATTTTGTATAATTTAAACAAACAAGCAATGCATACAAGTATAATAAAATTTCGATTCAAAACTAATTGCACATTGATGGAGTACCTTTCTAATGTTCTTTACACGTATTACTTTCAATGTGAAACACTAACAACTTTTATGTTCTTTACACGTATTACTTTCAATCAAAAATTAAAATACCAATACATGTTGGTTCAAATAGTTTGACATTTATTTTCCTTAAATAAGGTCGCAGCATCGAGTATTGTGAATGAAGAAAATCTATGATGGGAGAACTCTATCCCTTATTAGATCAACAGTAATTCGACTCTAATAAAATAAAACATCGAAAGAACAAAAAAATTGAAATGAAATCAGCTAATTTCTTTTATGCAAACAAATATTCCTTAATTTATCATATAATCATTTGTACTAAAGAAGCTTTTTTTTTAACTAATAAGAATATAATATAATAGAACAGAGAAAATTAAATTTAAAAATTAATATACCCGACCCAGTCTTAATAATAATTAGACAAGACCTCATTAGCATTCAGTCAGCCTATTTTAGTGGCTCTTGGGCTGTCAAATTTCTAACAAATGCAAAAGGGTACGAGAATTCCCGCAAAAAAAGGACAAAGGAAAAAAGGGGCGTCGCCATGGGATTCTGATTTGACATAAAGGGCCTGAGTTGGGCCCACCTCTTCACGTGGTCCGCTGTCCTTCATGTCGGCCCACTGGACTTTCCTCCCTGGCCCACCTCTTCTCTGTTCCTTTTGCTAATCTCCTGCAACGTGGTACAATCGCCACCGTCTATGTCACTTCAAGATTCTGCATCACTTTGGACATTATTTGCTGACTGCATGTCATATTTTTCCCTCTTGAATCAGCGGTGGATTTGACAGATTGAGATTTCTGTGGAAAAACTTGTATGCCTCACGGGACTACGTAGGAATGATGTGCACTTGAAGGTGACATTTTACCTAGCATATTCTACGAACGAACGATGTGATAATCAAGCTTAGGTCATGTTCTTTTCAGCGAGAAATGATGAGTGTAAAATAAATAAGTATAAAAAAAAGAAGAAAAAAATGGATGAAAGTTGATCGAAATGGTATTTTGTTTTTTTGAAGTGTGAAAAATGGAGGAATGAGTAGATGAGAATGGGTAGGAGTTGAAAGAAGTTGAATGAAGTTGGGAAGTTGAATGAAGGAGTGTATGAAAGGGGAGGCAGGAGTGGGTGAGAGTGAGAATAAGTGATATTTTTATTTAAGTGTGGGAAAGAGTGAGAAGGGGAGGAAGGAGTGGGTGAGTGTGAGAAGGAGTGGACTGAGTTCATTAAACTACGAAAAGAACATGGCCTTAGTATAGTTTGCAGTATGATAATTGAATGAATAATATTTTGTTTTGCTAAACTTGATAAAATTGACCTAATATTCAAGCTGAATGATCCAAAATTTATAACCGATTGGAGGCTTAAAATTGGCTTTTTTGAAATTGATTTAGAATCGAAATTGTTCCGATCCAAACTAAACAATTCCCCCCCCCCCCACCCACCCATCCCAGACTTATTGTGTGCCTTGGTAAAATAAGTGTACTAAACTAAAGAAGCAAGTGACTCGAAGTTAACCTGAACTGAAAATGATCCCAGACGAGACCAAAAGCAAACCGAACCTACTGGATTTGAACATGGTACGTCCCGAAGTTAACCAAACCTGTAACCGAACTCAGTGACCCGTCTTTTATATCTAAGTTTGTTGATATCATTTTGTAGGAAAAGTCAATGAAGTCTGCGCTTCTCAACCGCATCTGTTGGCAGCCCAACTCCTCACGTTGGGTTTTGTTGGATTTTGAACACTGAGATTGGGGATGCATTCTATAAAAACAGCTGAACTAGATCTCAGCCCTTATTCAGCTTAAGGGTTGGACCGATCACAGGCACTGCTGATAAGCCCAATAAAAGGAATCCAGGTCCAAGTAAACCATTTCTATGTCTCCTGATATATATATATATATATATATATATATATATATATATATATATATACAGAGACTTAAAGGGTGAATGAGTTACATTAAATAATCTTTCTTAAAAGAAATGTATTGTAGATAAATTTGACATGAGAAAATATCGATATCAAAATTGACAAACTACTACTACTACTAAGATGCTAGTACGATGGCTTAAGGCATGATTTTGTCATACCTTTGTTTACATCATAGAGGTAACTGCAACTTATTTTTTTCAGATATTATTTTTCGTAAAGATATTCCGACAACTTAGATATTCTAAAATAATAGGAATTGTAATTAGACTTGAAATGAGCCGTTTCTAAGTATTAAAATTGTCGAACTTATCTAGTAATTTAATTTATGTTATAATTGTTTGGGCAAATATGCACTTGACGTTACATTTAAATTAATCCATAAAATAAATGATGAAACCAAGTTCAATTATTAATTTAACCAACTCACCCAATTCAACTCAACTTAATAAACTAGTAACAATAATATAAGATGTTTACAGATGAATCCAACCAACTTTCACCTGTTCGATCAGGGTTATAGTATGCACTACACTTTTATAACATACTCACTCGAATCCATTGCTGAAGTAATGCGGTTCAAATCACAGAAACCTTGTTGTTTGAAAACGATGGACCATTATCATTTTTATAACCGGATCAATAATATGAGTGAATCACTTCGACTTATGATTTTCTGTGACTTATTCTTAGTTTTTCTCCATAAAATATTTTAAAAAAATTCTTTTATTATAAAATGTTTTTATAAAATTTAGTTTTTGTAGGTCTCTTAGAATCAGCCTCTCTACGGATATAATTGCTTGTAGAAGTAAAATTATTTACATCTTAATCTCCTTAGAACCGCAAAAATAAAATCTATACTAAGAGTTGTTATATCAATAATTTGAATTAACCTTATAATTTCGTCAGATAAAAGTGTCAGTGTGTAGGGAGGGATATAGCAAACAATAGTATAAGCAATGAGTGAACTGAGGACGCGTTATCTTTACTATTTTATTCTGATATATTAATTGGTTTTTCAGGCACTAATTAATTAATTAATGTATTAAGATTTCCCGAAACACGGCGACATTATTGGTGCCTGTGGCTGTTTGTGTATCTTCTTCACTCACTAGTCTAGTCACTGACCAAGAAATACCCTAAAGGCTAAAACAAACAAAAAAGAAATTAAAACAAAAAAGGCATATACGCACTATGATTCTGTCTCTGTGACTGACAGTGACATTTAATTAATTAATTCCCACTTGCGCGTTTGACAGCTTGGCTGCTTGAACCCACCGTCGGCAACGTCTTTTTTTCTTATTTTCTTTTTTTTTTTTGTTTCCTCATTCCCCCTTTTTCTTTTTTCAACTTTAATCTACTACAATTCAAAACTTATATCATACACTTAAATGTATGTACTTTTATGTGATATATAAATTTATATAATAAATAAATCTCAAAATATATATATAAAAAATATGTATGAAAGCATCTACTTTTAAATGTACATAATTATACAAATATTTATGTCAACAGAAATATCGATTTGCTTTTCTGATATAAATAATTTTTTCTATTAAAAAAGAATAAAGGAAACAAACGCGGGCATATGGTTGACGACAACTACACAGAGTGTAAACAGCAACGAGATCCCGATTAAAAATACACAAATGATATAACGACCTTGACGTTCTACACATTTTCCCTCTTTCGCAGTCACTCAACTCACTCCCTCTCTGTCTCTCTCTCTCTCTCGCGCTCTCCGCTCGATCTGCCGACTATCGCATCTCTGCGACAATCTAGGGTTCTATCCATTACTTTTGACGTTCAATTCAGATCTCAGGTAAAGATAAATCCTATTTTCCGATTGATTTTTCTCCCTAGTATTGCACACTTTTTGTGAATTTCTGCACTATCTGTTTTTCCTTGCTTCAATTATCAGCGTGTTGTACGTGAAAATTTTATCGAATCGTTGTGGCTATATGGATTTGTTCATGTGAATTGGATTTAGAGGAGTATTTCATTTATTATGCTAGATCTGATCAGGAGTTTGCTTAGTTCGTTGATTTATCGAGGATGAAAAATGATATGCACTTGTTTTATATTTGCAAATTGATGAGATCTCATGCTAATTGTTGTATGCTGTAGCTAATTAATATATTTCAATGCTATTGTAAATGCTCGTAATCTGCTAGTGTCACTTCTGATTTGGCGAAAGATTTAAGGACTCCGACTTTCTGAATAGGTGGTAGTAGATATTGATGTGAAGACGTTATGCGCTGATTGAGTAGTGTGGAGAGCAGTAGTCCTGAGTTAATCGTTACTATTTTGAGCAAGGCACGTGACCGCACGTCTTACAGGAGGAACTAAAAAGGAAATTTTGGCATTCTTGGATGCTGTATGAGTATATACTTTTTGGGTGGGAAATCAATTAATATATAATTAAAGTAGACATGCTGCGT
This sequence comes from Selenicereus undatus, assembly GCA_017589665.1. NCBI lineage: Eukaryota > Viridiplantae > Streptophyta > Magnoliopsida > Caryophyllales > Cactaceae > Selenicereus > Selenicereus undatus. The sequence goes on from JACYFF010019584.1 coordinate 1,397,751, forward strand.
TAAATTGGACAATATGGAGCTAGATTAGTTTGTCCAGCTAGACTTGATAGTTGTCAAGAGAGATATTCTAGATTTACTAATCTGAATGTGTCATTTGCTCAATTGAATTTGGAAAATCAGCAGAAATGGTGTCACGGAATGAAAAATACTGGCCTGTGTTTGAATGATTGGAGTAAAGTATATTAGTGAAATTGTTGATATGAACTTCTTGAAACCTTGTGCACGTAGCCTTTTTATTTTATCAAGAATTAATACTGGGTTTATGCTAAAAATGCTATCATCTCAAATAGAGTTGTATGGAATTGCATTGTGAAATTATGTCAAGCTGCCAGTCTTGCTTTGTGGGTGGTTAGAGGAAGTGGATTAGGGGAGTTTTAACTTTGTACGATTTAAATACTTTACTTGTGTTTTTTATATTATCCTTTTATCCTCGCACTTTTTTTTGGGGGGGGGGGGGGCGCGGGGGAAGGAGGGAAATACCATAGTAGGGTATGTGACTCTTTTTTCTAGTGGGTTGTGTCTGAACCCCCATCCTGAACACTTTTTCCAGGAACATAGAAGAGATCAGGGAGCAAAAACTGAGTTTCATCAGCCCATTCCTTATGTTTTTTGGTCCTCAGCAACTCCCAAAAAACCCAGGGTTGATGGTTCAGTTTGCTTAGAATTTTCAATGTGCATGAGAAGACGACCAAAATTTTGAACTACTCTTTTGTGCTTCTTGTTAAAATTGCTCCAGTGGATTGACGTGGTGATGTAAAGCATCGTGTGCATTGTTTCGTCTAATTTCTTTGCTTCTCTCACCATTGTGTGCATTACAGTATGTGCAAACATGTAGTTCATTGTCCTCTAACTAACTGACTCTCTAAGATTGCACAATGTTTATGTTTTGCTCATGTCGCAAGCCTTATTTCTAATATTGAATAAAATGAGGTGTGTATAAATGAAATCTCATTCATCCCTGCATTCTGCTTGCAGGGAACATAAGAAAAAGACAGTAAGGTTTCTTTAGGAACTATTTTACGGGTGACGGCTATCATGGTGTTCTGATTTCTGATCCTCAGGTCTCCATATAGAATTTCTAAGGAGTTTACCTGCAGTTTTTTAGTGGTAAAATGAGGGGGAGATCTGATGAAGCACGAAAGAACAAGTTGGTCACTGCCTTAGTGGTTGGAGCAATCTTCCTGGGGTTTCTTTATGTGTATCGGGATTCCATTTTTGGATCAGAAAGTGGTGGTGCAGGAGCTTTGGAGTATGGTAGCAAATCTTTGAGAAAATTGGGTTGGAGTGGGGATGATGCTGCCGAGGAGACCTCCTCCAAGTTCTCCCATGAAGAGGGAGAGATTGGTGCAGTACCTAAGAGTTTTCCTGTAAGTTTATCTTTGCGCTGATCGTCTGTTTTGATGCAAAAAGGATGATTTATATGAAGGATTCTTGATTACTTTGTCTGCACATTTTTTTATGCATTTGTTGTTGTTCCTAAGGTATGTGATGATCGGCATTCAGAGTTGATACCCTGTTTGGACAGACATCTCATATACCAACTCAGGTTGAAGTTGGATTTGTCTTTGATGGAACACTATGAAAGGCATTGCCCCCCTCAAGAGAGGCGGTATAATTGTTTGATTCCACCACCACCTGGATATAAGGTCAGACTCCTGTTTTTTGTTCTCAAAAGTAGAAAAATATAGCGTTTAGTATTCTGGTTACTGTTCTGGAATCTGAACTTTAGTTCCTTTGATGATATAGGTGCCAATCAAGTGGCCCACAAGCAGAGATGAAGTGTGGAAGGCAAATATACCTCACACTCACCTCGCATCTGAAAAGTCTGATCAAAATTGGATGGTTGTGAAAGGAGAAAAAATTGTGTTCCCTGGAGGCGGCACTCACTTCCACTATGGAGCTCAAAAGTATATTGCTGCAATGGCAAATGTAAAGCTGCTAATCCTTGTACAAGATATTTAAAGCCTAAGACATCCTGTTTATCAATTTTTCCCCCCTGCTGGCCTGCACTAATATGTAGAGATAAATAGGTTCCCTTTGTTTACGGAGTTTGTACTTTCTACAATCTGATTGAGTGGCATTTGTGAAACATAGTCTTCCATGATACCTGAGGATCTGCACTATGTGACTGCTAGTTTCATGAATGTAACTCTGAACAACTTAACCACTGTACAGATCCTTGTGTCATTGATTGGTTTGTTTTGATTTTGGAATTCAATGATGAATTAGAATCCTGGATTAATTAAACAAGCTGCTGAATTGAATTTCTTACGTACGTATTCTGAATTGGCAGATGCTGAACTTCTCAAATGATGTGATCAACAATGAAGGCAGGCTGAGGACTGTTCTTGATGTTGGCTGTGGTGTTGCTAGTTTTGGTGGGTATCTTCTTTCATCTGATGTCATAGCCATGTCCTTGGCGCCAAATGATGTGCATCAGAACCAGATCCAGTTTGCACTTGAAAGAGGAATCCCTGCATATCTCGGTGTTCTAGGAACAAAGAGGTTGCCTTATCCAAGCAGGTCGTTTGAACTTGCTCACTGCTCTAGATGTAGAATTGATTGGCTTCAAAGGGATGGCATCCTTCTTCTTGAGTTAGATCGAGTTCTGAAACCGGGTGGCTATTTTGCCTATTCATCTCCTGAAGCATATGCTCAAGATGAGGAGAATCTTAAAATATGGAGAGAGATGAGTGCTCTTGTGGAGAGGATGTGTTGGAAAATAGCTGCTAAACGGAATCAAACTGTCATATGGGTAAAACCTCTGAACAATGACTGTTATATGCAAAGGCCTCCGGGTACACAGCCTCCTCTTTGCCAATCAGATGATGACCCAGATTCTGTTTGGGGTGTGTCAATGCAAACATGCATCACGCCATACTCTGACCGTGAGTGTCTTTCATATTTTTATCATGCATTTATCTTTCTGCCTTGAGACATATAAAATATCTTACCTTGTTTGCACGATGTTCGCAAATCAATGACAAATCATATCTTTTTGTTTCATATAAATTGTAACTGACATGTGGCATAGCGAAGCTAACAAGTCACAGCGATCTGAGACATCCATGCTGGCAATAGAAAATCTAGACTCCTTAAAATCACCATCAATGATCCCAGTTCAGGTTAAGGTGAAGATCAAGATGTGTGTTACATTGTCAATCTGAAAGCTATTTCTGAATGATCCTCCAAAACTATGCACATGATTGGGAGGTAAGATGTGTAGTAAAAACGGGAGTGGGGATGAGGCAGAAATGTTGAACCCAAGTGCCCGAGCAAGGTACATACAACTATGCAAGTAAAGCTATGAAATCTTGTCAAATCAAGGGACAAAAACAATATAATGGACTTCCTAGGTATGGTCAGTCATAAATCCTACATTGCCAGTTTGCCACAGAACCAGTAAGGGCCATATCCTTGGAGAGAAATGTAAAGTTGTATGGAGAAATAGATTAATCAGAATTTCCTAACTATGCTAACATATGTCACTTCTCGGTCCCCATTCACCTCTGTTGTTTCATTTTGATTATGTTCAGTTTGGCTGGCCATCATTAGAGTTCCTCATGTATGCTGGAAGATTTTAATCTCAAAAGTTGGAAGCCTATATGTGGCCCTGCTCCATCTTCTTATTATCATTTAGAGTACAAAATGTTTTGCTCTGAAGTTTGAACAGAAAACCATTGTGCAGCGACTGTGTTTAAGTTGTCTGCTTTTTAATTTAATTTAATTCCCCAACCTACATTGAGCTAATACTGCACCTTTTCTATGGGCTTGGCACTATCAGGCAGCATGTCTAATGTTTAATGTGATGACTGTAAAGCATATCTTCTTCCCCTTCTCATTCCCAAAATGGTGGAAACAAATAAAAATCACATCCATTTGACATCGAAATTTTGCTGAAGAAAAAAATATATAAGCATATCATCTAAATATTATTTATTGGACGTCCCCTATGCTTCAATAAGGATATTAAAATGTTTTATCACGATAAATTGCTTGTGCTTGTAGGTCACGTCCCTCTAGTTTCGAACCCTCTAGTTCGAACAAAATTGAATTTGTTTGTAATTATGTTCCTCTATATGACTATATCACTAGATCGTGGAACATATCCCTACTTTATTCGTTCATGTCTGCTGAGCTAGGCCTTTAGTTGAGATTATTGACATGTAGTATATCTTCTAAGACTTGATTGAACTTTTTTCAGATGATCACAAGGTTGGGGGAAGTGAGTTGGCACCATGGCCTGCAAGATTGACTTCTCCTCCTCCTCGGCTTGCCGATTTTGGTTATTCAAATGAAATGTTTGAAACAGATACAGTACTGTCAACCAACTCTATCCTGTCATTCTTCCTAATGATCACCCATTATCAATCCCTTGCTCATAATATGTTGCTATTTTGGTGTAGGAACTTTGGCGGCAGAGGGTTGAGAGTTACTGGAACCTTTTGAGCCCCAAGGTCCAGTCAGATACAATAAGGAATGTGATGGATATGAAGGCACATCTAGGATCTTTTGCAGCTGCTTTGAAGGATAAGGATGTTTGGGTGATGAACGTTGTTCCAGAAGATGGACCAAACACGCTGAAGCTGATATATGACCGAGGCCTTATTGGAGCTGTCCACAGCTGGTAAGTACACCGACATTTCAACCTATACTTCAGTCGACTGACTGATGGGGTTGTGTTATAGATAATAAGTCGTGTTTTCTTCTTTTTGTTTTGGGTGAGTTGAAATCTATTGGAATCGGCCTCTCTATGGGTATGGATGTGTGCAAAGGTAAGGTTGTCTACATCTGGATCTTCCCAAATCTCGCGAAAGCGGGATCTACACTGGGAGTTGGTGGTGAGTTGAAGTCATGTGATGAGTTGGATGGAAGAGCATTAGAAAAATCTGCCATTAAGCCTGCTTTCCCCAAAAAGGATTTGAAGGTGTGGCTGGGAGCGGAGGTGGGCAATTCTTGTGGCAGTTAAGGCTGCTGCGTCTTAGGAAATGACAGCAACTTGTAGTGTTGAGCTGATCTAGCTAAGTTCTAAGAAAGTGAGTAGAGCTCTCAACCTCGACGCTCGAGTGAGCCCGTCCTTTTTCTAATGAAATGAAATGAGTTGCGAGTAGGGTATTGCCTTTTTGTTTTGGCTGCACCGGCACGGCGTGTAATAATCTTGTGATGCCTTTCTGTTTTGTAAGGCCTAAGTATGCCCTGTCTTCTTTGGCCTTGCAGGCTACTCTGCCTTGGTTTGGTTAGAGCTTGACTCTTAGATAAATGAGCCAAAACCCAAGTATATTGTAGGCTTTGCCTGTGACTAGTTCACTCATAAATCCATTTTTTGCATAGACTGTGACTAAGGAAAGTATCGGAGGAAACTTGGGAAATTCAACTAGTGTATTTCTACTTACTATAGTGAAAACAAGGGGGGAAGAAAATCTGCTGAAGAGCACCCAACTCACTTAGCGTGATGGTGGTGACCTTTCAAACTAGAGGTCATGGCACTCATGGGATCTAGACCTCCTTTTAGTGTGGAGATCTGAGGGAAGTTCCAAGCAGGCCTTCAGGCCCTGGTATTTGTGGGCTACGCCCCCCACCCCCAAAGCCAGTATAAGGCCCATTGAGTTGCCCTGCAGGGGCCCAATGGGCTGGGTAGCTTGGCTCTCATAAAAAAAGGAAAAAAAAATATTGGTCGGATTTGTATTTATTAACTAGTTTCCAAGGACCCAAGCTCACAACATCTCATATCAGCTATGTGAGTTATGGTATCCAATGTTCCATGGCTTGAAGTCAGAATTCACTGATAATATTCCACAAGCAAAATGCTCAAGCATCTTCTTGCTAGAGTTGTGCAGGATTGGCGCTATTCCTAATAAGCTTGCTGGCTAGTATTAGAGTAGCTTTTATAACTTCTCAAAGTGTATAGAACCAAATCCTCGCACCTGTGAATCGGTGTTCACCTTTCTGTTTTGCCCTAATGTAGGTGTGAAGCCTTCTCAACTTACCCTCGGACATACGATCTTCTCCATGCATGGACCGTTTTCTCAGACATTGAGAGGAGTGGTTGCAGCCCTGAGGACCTCTTGCTCGAGATAGATCGGATCCTCAGGCCGACTGGGTTCCTTATTATCAGAGACAAACAGTCCGTGGTTGATTTGGTAAAGAAGTATCTCCCAGCCTTGCATTGGGAGTCAGTGGCGACAGCCGATTCAAGTTCCGAGGACGGAGATGAAGCCGTGTTTGTTGTCCAGAAAAAGTTGTGGCTCTCGAGTCGAAGCTCTCATGAGGAGGAGTAAGTGAAAACATGAAGTTCCTGTTTTCTCTGCCTTCTTGGCTCTGAATGCTTCACCTTGGCCCAAAATCAATAGCAAATTCGCGGTAATCATTTGCAATTATCTCCTGTAGAATTAACTTATGACCATTTTTTGTGCAATTTTTTCTCCCCTTTTAAAATTTGTGTCATTTCTACTTTAGATCATAGCCCACTAGTCATAAAAGAGAAAACATACATAGGCTATTCAATTTCATCATTGGTTTTAGTCCTCAATGCATCTTTTGGGCACAATTGATAGGTACTTCAGCTAGCTATTCATTTGATAATTGTAAGAAATGCGATATTGTATCGCTGAAGTGACACGGGATTTGAAATTTATAAATTTGTTCAATGAGTATTTATCATTAATTTATGGCGCATTTATTTTTTCAGGTTATACCCTACTAATAATAAGAAAAAAAAAGACATTTATGCAATCCGTCAATGTTGTCTGAGTTTTGTGCGTACTCTGTTATTTTGTTTAATGACAATGCCTGGCCAAGCAAGCATGTACAGTTTACCACCCGATTCACTGACCACGCTTTCATGCGATGACATACGCACTCTTAGATTCATATATAATTTTTTTTCCTTTTTGGATTTTTTTATATCAAAGTCGAGTTACTTTTGGTTTGGTTTATGAGACGTAAATTTCGTTCATCATATATTTTTTATATTTACAAAACTCGAATCCAAAATCTTAATTAAAGGTAACAAGTGTTAAATTACTTAAACTAATCTGTATTGATTACAATCCCAAATTATGGTGTTAACTTATAAGTGAAATGTTACTACGTTCTGCATTAGTAGCAGATGAAAGATTTTCTGGGTCTATCCAGTTGCATTCGACCCTGAATTTTTTCAAATGTATGCTATTGGACCTGAAATTTGATGCATAATGGTGATGGAATATGGGTATAGTGCGGACAAAAATTCGAGTATAAGTCAAATTCAGGTTGGATAAATTAAACAATGTTAAAATTTGAATAAGAAATCGAGGACTGATCCTTGAGTTTTTTTATGTCGAACAATTTGAATAAGGTTAAATTTGATACAACATAACTTCGAGACAACAGAAATATGAAAAATATTTTGTCCAAATTTAAAATTCTAAAAAAAAATTCATGATCTTACCGGACTTTTTTATACTGAGCAAATTTGAATATTGGCATCAGATACATTTTTACAAGCTGTAGATGGACGCACCTAATAATTTTCCACGAGTATACAAGTCAACTTAAATTGATTTTTTTGAGGTTCTGAAATTTTGAAATATACTCTCTCCTCTTTTATTTTATATTTTTTTCCCAAGGGCTGATGTCAGCACAGCATAAAAGTGGTCAGGCCAGCCCACTATCCCAGTCTATCTTGGCTTCTGCTGATAGGCTGACAGCACTTTTTTAGGCGGCAACTTTTTTTAAAGAATTGCAATGCTTCAATCAATTGTAAATGCACAAATAGAATTTCACCTAACACTGTATTTCTCAAGTTGTAAACCGTCCATAAAACGAAAATTCCATTATTTGCATATGATATTTTTTATATTTTTTAAAGTTTATTTAGCACTTAGTGTAAAAATAAATGTAATTTCTAATAATAATATACATCAACTTACATTTATAAGACATATATTTTCACTAAAAGAAATTATAAAACGTACCGTTGTTTTCATATTTTGGTACAAAATTGATTTGTCAAAATTACATGTACGTCCAAATGGAATATTTGACTTCTCTTTATGTATTATGCGATTGGGCTTTAATAAGACATGTAAGCGATTGAAGGCCAGTGTAATACATACCAGAGGGAAAAGTAAGCTCATATTTCATGTTATGTTTCGGGGTTAAATATATAACTCTATACAAAAAAAAAAATGAACGTTTAATTTTGGTTTAGAGGTTATATTAAAAGGTTATATTTAGATTTCTACTTTTTTATATACCAAGAGTAGTTCGAATCTGTTAAAATAGTGGCACGAGATTCCCCTTCTAAAAAAAGACACTATCATAATATATATATGTCGGAGCTTTACCTCAATTATTTGACATCTAAGTAATTTGTAATCTAGTATAAATGATCGACAAAATGTCTTAACTTGCCCATATACGTGTTAGCTAACTCAACTAATAGAATCTTTAAATATTAATTGCTAAAAAGTTAGATTCAAATTCCGCTTACATCAAATTTTATGTCTTATTCGCACCATAAATAAAAGAAAAAGGAAAACTTGCCCATGGAAATGTGCAGGTGCAAAAGACAGGCCAAGACTTTCAGCTTTGCTGTACATGATTGCCATTGCCATTAATTACTAATTAATTTTCATTTATTATGAAGTGAAGGGGAGGGTAGGCAAAGGGAGGAGGAAATGGCTCACATTGTGTTGGCGGCTGGGCTTGTGAATGGTGACCTACACACACTCGAATCATATCATGTCTTGTCTTCAAAGCAAAGCTAAGCTAAGCAATAGAATCTTGTACGAGCTAAGTCATGAACAAGATACGCGTTTTCTTGGACCACTCACTAATAAAAACCCTAAGCATTTTTCCTGTCCTATTCCCCATTTTTGCGGGAAAAAAAAAGAGTTTTTAAATGAAAGTTTAGTGCAAGTTCAATATGAATCAAGAAGTTAGCTGTTGAGAGACTTGTTACTCAATGGCTTGAACATTGAATTATCATACTCTCTACCATGATTCGGATTCTGATGGACGGAAATTGTGGTATCTTTAGAGGCCACTTATTGGTCTGGTGTTAGAGTCAGACCTTTGTTGAATCTAGTTTGATGATTATGCAGCCATCTTTCTCCGTTCACAAGTCTATTAAACTTATATCTTGTAGAGGGGATCTAATTAGATGACAACTTACTATTTCAAAAAAAAAATAAAGAAATAGTCGCTAAAATAACTTACAATAACCATCATAATTAATAGAATAAATTATATATATGTGTGTGTGTGCGCGCGCGTGTGTGTTATATGTGCACTTTCTTTTGATTACTAATAAGAGCTCGTATCCTTTGTAATTTGTGTATTTCTTGATGATAACCTAAATGCATAATCCGTTGTGACCTTGACCAGTTAACACCTTAAAGTATTGTTAAGCTAATGAAAACAATGATAGTAACAGTTATTAGCTATTCTGTGCAATAATGACAAATTAAAGCCAATCTAATTCTAATGGACTACTAATTAACCCTTAATCTCTCCAATTGATGATAATATAAATTAATTAATCTGGAACATGGGCAATTCAAAAGCATAGTACCTTGTCCATTATGGCTATCATTGTTGTCACTTTCATTATTTTTGATGTGGAAGCACATGCATTGCAAATTTATGTTATTTTTTATAAAGATTTAGGTGGACCTTATAATTTGCCCTAATTCTATCTCATAGAAAGTGCAAATCACTCTTCATGGGGCATGATATTATGCCTCAATTCCCTAATTCTTTTCTAGGGGTGGGCATGTTTAATTTGGTCCACACCACATCTTGACAAGAAGGATATCTAATTCATTGCGAGGGGGTGTAAAGATTGGAATTTGGCCCCATTAATAGAGAAATTGAACTTATATATAGGACCATCACATTATCTTTATTTTTAAAAAAATTGTAACTTTTTGAAAATGTAAACTTTTGTATTATAAGTTTTGGCTAACTAATTATTTTAATTTGAAAATACAATGTATAAATATCAAGGATTAGAACTTGATTTTATACGCTTTTGTTGTAAAAAGAAGTTAATCTTAATACTAGATTTATGAGTAGATTTTGTTTAAAAATTTACCTTATTTGATTATTTGATGGGGAATATTCTATTTTCGTAAAACAAAGTAATATAGTGAAAAGTTTTCCTAGTGATTGCATTTTCAAGTTTGGCTCAATAAGGCTCTTAACAAATATCATGCGTCTTCATAAATAAAGAAGGAAATGGTTAATATAACTTCAAAATGCATCATTTTTTCTTTTTGTGAAGGCATATCGTATTTTCCAGGATTACCTACTTGTGCCTAATAAATGTGTTCCCAACTAAATTAATTTCACACAAAACATAAAATCACCAAATTAATTTAAATATCACATTCAAATCTTGTAAACAAAGAAAACATACAAGAATTCTACGATTCTACCCTTTATTCATCCACAACTAGATCGACTCATATCAAGAAGAGGATAAAGATCCATATAACATTACTTAGTCTTGAAGATGGATTGTAGACCAATTATAGTCGATTAGAGTATCAACACCAATATGACTTTGTCTCTCATAGTGGCACCATCTTTACAAGTAGGGGTTTGAAAAATTGATCATTTGCCCTATCATCAAGACTTTAAAACAACTAATATTTGATTGGCAAATTAGTGAAAAAGAAGCTTTAACCTATATTAGATATTTATGACACAAAAATTTACCACTTTGCCTAAAATATCACATCAATTGAATTCTCAGTATAGACCTTTTCAAGAGAGGTGGCTTGTTACCATTTTAATTTCCTTGTGTCAAGAATTGGAAGACATATGTAAAATGTTGATCAATTATGTCTAAAGTCAAGTGTGATGTGATAAAATGTTATTTTTCAGAAGGGCAAAATAAATAAATAAATAACCGAAAAAATTGAGAACTATATGTGCCATTTTAAATTGGTTTTTTTAATAAATTAACTGAAATTTTATGATTTATTTCTCATTTTTAATTATACAAAAAGATATTTATGTGAAGAGAAGTAGCTCATTTAAAATTTAAGTTTTTGTTGAGACACTATGGATTATAAATTGACTATCCATTATTGCTTTAGTGATATATATATATATATATATATATATATATATATATATATATATATATATAT